>WKFP01015492.1:222302-271237 GCA_011057875.1 Pterocles orientalis
TTACGGCCACATAAGATCCTGATCTCCACCACCTCATGGTCACTGCAACCAAGGCTGCCCTCAACCTTTACCTCTTCAACCAGACCCTCCTTATTCGTGAGAATAAGGTCCAGCAGCGCTCCTCTCCTAGTTGGCTCCTCCACCTTTTGCATCAGGAAGTTATCATCAATGCACTGGAGAAACCTCCTGGACTGCGGATGGCTGGCTGAGTAGGCCTTCCAGCAAATATCAGGGTAGTTAAAATCCCCCACAATAACCAGGGCCTGTGACTGCGAGGCTGCTACCAACTGCCTGAAGAAGGCCTCGTCAACTTCCTCGTCCTGATCCGGAGGCCTGGATTTTCTTAGAATATATAAGGGTGAAAAAGAATTTCCCTCGAAAGGCAAGCCTTTAAAGTGTCAACAGCCTTGTTACGTTTGAGAGGGCAAGCCCTTTGTTGCAACTACATTGATTTGTGGGTTTTTTTGTGTTTTTTTTTCTCCTCTTTGAAATAGTTCCTTTTGTTTCAGATCTAAAATTTCAATTTTATTTCTACACGGAAGCAAGAGACTTAAACTCCCTTGTAGTGGGGAATGAGGGTTTTTCTTCTGTTTGGAAACCTTTGACTCATCCCTCCCCTGTTCAGTGAATAGAAATGGCAAGGCAACTTGTGCTAAGGGTGACTGAAGACCTGCTCTTCATGTAGCTCATGAAGTGAACCTGCAGGGGAGAGGGTTTCAGGAGTCCTGCTTACAGAAAAAAGTGCTGTTAAAGTATTTCTTTGCAAAAGAGAGCCTTTCTTGTACCCCTGAGTATATATTAGTTGGTTATAATCCTTAGTTTTGAGGCACATAATTATTCACACAGCAGCACATGGTGGGTCCACAGGTACAGTTAGAATTTCTTTGTACTGACAAGCAGCTTTTCTGTGGGACAGAGGGGACCTTTTTGTGTAGAGCTCCAAGTTCTATGATTAGTGATACAGTAAAGACTTCAGATAAGTGGCAAAACACATCCAAGTGTTTAGAAGTTCAAACAACTAGCCTTTAAGTTTTCTGCCTGGATATGTCATTACTGTAAGTGGTTTAACATCTGTTTGCATTTCTTTTTATTTTTTTTTCTTCCAGATCATTACTAAATATGTTTATGAACTACTGCAAAAGGAATGCCACTTGAAAAAAGTAACTCTTCCAGTAAGTATGATTTTTTTTTTCTGAAGACGTTATTTGCATCTGTAAAAAGCAGAGCCTGCAATCCAGTATTCAGGCAAAGACAAGATACGCTAAATATCTGCCCAGGGAATTCTCTGAGGACAGTGCCTTCGCATGCAGCATGTGCATCTGGAGGCATGATTCCACCTCACTTTTCAAGAGTTAGATTTCTGTAGCTGAGTTTTCCTTGCCTTACCAGGTACCAGAATTTCCAGAAGATAGTAGTTTTGATAGAGTAACCATAAGCTTTTTGGATGGTTTGAGACCTCTACAGCTGGATGTAGAAAACAAATGTGCCTTTACAAGGAGAGGAATAAACTCTGACTGAGTTTCAGTAAATTACTCCAAGTCTTCTTTTAAAACACACTTTTTCAATAACTTGTAATGTGTATGTAATGTAAGGTGTTGCTGTTACTTAGTGAAAATATTTGGTGAAATGTTGAAAGTGATGAAGCATTCCCCAAAGAACATGTATGAGTTTGTAGATACATTCTCCAAAGAACATGTATGTGTTTGTAAATACATGTGATACCTTGATGATGTTCAGGTATTTTTATATTCTTTAGTAGAGAGCGTAGGGGAGACTGTAGTGTGACAGCAGCACCTTATATTACATACACATTACAAGTTATTGAAATTTTCCATTTCTATAGTAAATAATTGTTAGGGTCTTTGAAAAGCTTTTGTATTCCTGTTCTCAGCCTGTCCTTCATATTCAGTCAAGGAAAACCCATTTGGGTTAGGGAAGGAAAATTACCTGTATTTTAAGAGTTCTATAATGTTTTGCAGGTCCTATTGCCGTTCCCTGCGTGATGTTGTTTAGGGGATGTTTTGATAGCTTGCCCAAACTACTTGAGGTTTCCCAGCCAGGCTTTGCAAGTGTCTCCAGGTGAGGACAGAAGGAGCTGTTCTAGGGGCTCCTGAATGGTTGCACTCAAAGAGTTGAAATCAACAGTGCGATGTCCAAGTGGAGACCAATGATGAGTGGCATTCTGCAGGGATAATTACTGGGACTAGTGTTTAACAACTTTGTGGGAGACATGGAAAAATTCCTCCACACAAAAAGGACGTTGAGCTCTTGGAGCGGGTCCAGAGGAGGCCATGAAGATGGTCAGAGGCTGGAGCACCTCCCATCTGAGGTCAGGCTGAGAGAGTTGGGGTTGTTCAGCCTGGACAAGAGAAGGCTCTGGGGAGACCTTCTAGCACCTTCCAGTACTGAAAGAGGGCTACAGGAGAGATGGGGAGGGAATTTTTACAAGGGCATGTAGTGACAGGATGAGGGATAACGGTTTTAAGCTGAAAGAGGGCAGATTCAGATGAGATATGAGGAAGAAATGTTTTCCTGTGCGGATGGTGAGGCAGTGGCCCAGGCTGCCCAGAGAAGCTGTGGATGCCCCATCCCTGGAGGGGTTCAAGGCCACGCTGGATGAGGCTTTGAGCAACCTGGGCTAGTGGGAGGTGTCCCACTGTAATCTTTAAGGTCCTTTCCAACCCAAACCATTCTGTGATAATTCTGAGGAACTGTCTCAAATTTGACATATCAGTGGAAATCTTAGAACAAATCGATATATCATACAATAATCAAATTGCAGGATGAGATGGTTTTTAAGCCCAGAACACTATAAGAAGTCAAATATGAAGGTGCAGAACAACCAACTAGTATGTAACTTACTGCTGAAATCAGCTATTTTCATCAGAAGAACGGAAGAGTAAATGTGATAGTCTTTGAAAGGCCTCCAGGAGTGATTCATAGTGATTCCTGTGTACCAGGACGAAATAATATACTGGGGGAGAAAATCAGTAAAGCTTTCTTTTT
Source organism: Pterocles orientalis (assembly GCA_011057875.1). NCBI lineage: Eukaryota > Metazoa > Chordata > Aves > Pterocliformes > Pteroclidae > Pterocles > Pterocles orientalis. Next base: position 225,309 of record WKFP01015492.1, read on the forward strand.
AAAAGACCTACTAGAATTCCTTGAAGGAGTCAGAGATCACATGAAAAAGAAAGATCTTGTTAGTAAAGGAGTATATGGATTTCCAGTGAGCTGTCAACAAGCTTAGCTTACCAAATGCTTTTAAAAAAGACACTGTCATGGGATTCTCCTTATGAGTTAATAATTGGTTAAAAGGGAAAAGTTTTCTTATTTTACAGATAAAATAAGTTGTTAACGGTGCCATGTTGTGAAGGGCTGCACTGACATAGTTGTGAATAAAAGGAAAAAAGGAATTAATAGAAGCTGGCTTTTTCTAACATTATTTAGAATACTTAAATCTAAAGCTGCTTGTGATGAGTTGGAAATTATTTCATTATGCTGAATGACTGGATGATAAAATGACATGAGATTCAATTCTGGTAAATGTGAAATTGTGGGGGAAATAACTCAGTCTGTAAATACAATGGTGGCCTCTAAATGAGCTATTACAACTCAGGAAAGAGCTTGGAGTGATTGTGAATGTTTCTCTGAGAACATCAGTTAATGCTCAACAGCAGTGAAAAACCCTCAAAGCAAATAGGATGTTAGGAATTATGAGGTGTTGAGAACAAAACAGAAAAATATTGTCATTCCACTCGTTATGTGGGCCCCCATCTTAAACACTGCATGGAATCTGGACACCATATCAAAAAGAATATGAAGAATTAAAAAAAATACAGAGGAGGGTTACAAGGATGATCACAGGCTTGAAATGTTTTTCAGACAAAGAAAGATTAGACAAAGATTCTTCAGCTTGGAAAATAGATGACTGAGGAAGGAATATGACAAATGTATAAAATCATGAAAGGTGTAGAGAAGATGAATAGGGAATGGGCTTTGTGCTTTTTTTCATGACACAGAAGCTAAGGGGCATCAAGTTTAAATTATCAGACAGGAGATGTCCCCTGAAAGAGAAGTAGTACTATTTCATATACATCCCAATTATATTGTGGAACTCATTGCTACCAAAGGCTATCTAGGAGAAAGGTATAAATGCATTTTAAAAAAAAAGGCATTTGACAATACTAAGGTGGGATAAGTGCATTAAACGATTGTATTTGCTTGTCCAATTATAAACTCTGGCTTGGGAGGCTCTAAAGTTTCTGGTTGCCAAAACCAGCGAAGAATCATTCTAACCACTCTGTTCTCATACTGTTCCCCTAAGCAATCTACCAGTTGTCAGAAACCAGACCCTGGGACCTTGGTCTGTCCAGGATGACTGCTCTTATGAATGTGAAATTATTATGTGAACATTTTAGAGGTGAATGCAGAAACATATTTTTTCTGAACTTCATCAAAGGTGGTCAGAAAGGTGGTGTATTGGCCTTCCTTTTCCTGTCAGCTGGTAATGAAGTAGATAGTGTAATGGTGTTTGAATATATGAACTATGTTGCAGGGCTGCATTAAGTGGAGTACTTTTTTTTTCAGCATGATTTTAGTAGTATATGGAAATGTTATGCTTCAGAGATTCAGGATGACAGCATTTCATGTTCTCTCATCTTTCTTAATTTCGACCTCATGTGCAAAGTACAATTTACTTTCTTTATTTTGCTTTCTCAGGTGGCAGCTTCAGTTATAGACACAATTGTTTGTAAATTTCCTTTTGGATATGAAAATATGAGCAGTCTGGAAGTCAGGAAAGGTCACCCATTGTTTTATTGTGTCAGCATCTCTGACAAAACATAAATCTTAACAATTTTCCTACACAGGGAGGCTGAGATGCATATTACATTATTGTTACTGTAAAGTATTGTAGTTCTCTTAATGTTCAACATATACTACTGCACTTGGAAATTTAAATGAAAATACTCGTATTCAGGTAGAAGCCATTCAATTATTCCTTTTAAATTTCTCATTTTGTGCTCCATTGAAGGTTATATTATGAATATAAAGAAGGCTGCATTTTTTTTATCCAGATGAAGTCTTTGTGTTTTTCTAGTTTTAATGGCATAATCAGTGATTGATCTTTGCTGTTCTTTAGCTGTTGAGGATAGACAGGGGGTGCTTCTGAATTAAATACATCTTTAACAGCTCCTGGGAAGGCCTGAGATGGAAGATTAAATAATTACTAATAAGTTTTATTGATGATGGCACTAAAAGGTCTCACTTCACAGAATCATCTAATTTATCAATGCTTTGCTCTTTCACTTCAATAGGTAAAACTTCATTCTGTAGTTTTCTCGATCTACTAGACAGCCAAGAATATTTTTCTCTGAGAAACAGTGGTCTCTTCTCTCCACTGTGTGTTCCTGTTGGCTCTTTCATAACCAAAGTCCAGTCAATACTTGTTTTGTAAAAGTTCCACCAGATTTAGGTGTGCTAAGTTAGTTGTGGTAATCACAAAATGCTAATTAGCTGGTTTTAGTATTAATCAGCATTTCTCATTTTGAAGATTGTAATGTAAGTGAGTGAACGTAACAGAACGCTTCATCTTGCAAAGCTAATGAGCAGTTTTCTCTGTCCACCAGCCGCTCACAATTCTCACAATCTTTTTTAATCTTTTCAGGTTTATTTTCATTTATTTGCCATGTTCTTTCCTGCAGTCACAACTGACGCCTTGTTTCACTTGTTTGTAGTCTCTGGGCCCGTAGTTTTCAATATGTTTCGTAACTGGAATAAGAAAAATATTAGTGGGGGTTTTCCCTTTAAAAATTGAACGTTCAATCTTAAACTTAAAAACTTCCAATGTACAAAATAAAAGACCCCTGGAGTCTAGTCTAGTCTTGTGCATCTTGGTTTGGTAATGGCTAAGAACTGAAGATTGAGTCAATGTGATAGCACCAATCTCAGCTAGATTAGATTACGAGTTTCATTTTAGCCTATCTATTGATAGCAACTGTTCAAAATACTAACTAGCATGCTGCTCAAGTATTCTATAGACTGTATTAGGTCATAGCTCATTTGAGACAGAACTCATATGGCAAAATTAATTCACTGTTTGAAAACCTTAAGAATGTCATAATGTATGTAGAGTGCAGGACTCGGAGAATTCAAGAGAACTGCATACATTAATAAACCTTAAGGCATAGCTGTGCATTGGAAAAATGCATTTGAGAAAAGGAAAATTAAACTTTAACCAGTACTTTTAAGCAGTAAATTATCAGTAGAATTTGGATTGGTTTGACATTCCTAGCTACAGTTTATCGGAAGATTGTTATTGCATGTGAATAACAATGTTGAATCAAATCTTTAAATTAAACTAATTGAAGTTCAGCATTTTACTGAGTTTATTTGATTTCTGTTTAAATAAAGAACCAGAAATAAGTGTTCATGAGTAGGTCCAGAAGTGAAAACGGCTAATAAATACAAATAATTTTATGCAGACTCAGTGTGTCTAGCACTAAACAGAATTCTATGTTGATTTGTCAGTAGAGTAAGGTTGTTCACAGGAGTGACCTTTATGTGAATACTTTAGTGAAAGCTTGATCTAATAAATTACTACTATTTCAAGATAAATTGGCTTGGAAAAAAGTTTCCAAATGTAATTAGTTTGAGGAAGAGAATGAAGAGTTATTTATTATGATCTTGGTAGATAGTTTTAACTTTTTGAAATTAACGCATTTGCAGAAGTGTGAACTAGTTATCTTCTGGTACATTTGATCACTAAGTGCTAGTATCTGTTCTTGTAGCAAAGGACCTAAGCATTGACCCGGGTGCAGGACTCTTAACAAAGCCATTGTTTAGACCCCAAATGGATTTCTGTATTTTATTAGGCCTATGCTGTTGAATTTATAAATTTGCAATACTGGTTCATATGTGGCTTATTGGGTATTTATGTTGAGGCGACTGAGATGGAACTCTACAGTTTTTTTCATACTTTGTAAGACTTAATAATTATTGTTGCTTCTGGCATATCAGAGGTGACAAATTACTTGTTGTTTTTTTTTTTTTACCCCAGAGATTATTCTTTTATGAACTTTCTTTTTTGACAGTAAATTTCTGTAAATAACTGATATTTCAAAGTTTTAGCATAGTTTTTACCCCTTTTTGATTTAAATCTCCCTTGTATTACTGTTCTAAACTGTGACATATATTTATGTTTTAAAGTTACATTGCACAGGTATTAGCTTTTGTTTTATTTTTATTTAGTACTGGGCACACAGTAGTCCTTATGAATATGAAAAGTTGTTAAATGATGAAAGTTTTTATATAAATCTGGTGGCTATGTTCTTTTAAAAAAATTTATTGATACACAAAAGTGCTTGTTGTCTGTACTTGCAGGTTGATGCGACTGAAAGTGAACCAAAGAGCTTTATCTTTATAAGTGAAGATGCATTAACAAATCCTGACAAGCTGTTGGTCCTAATTCACGGTAATGGCGTTGTCAGAGCAGGTCAGTGGGCAAGGAGGCTTATAATTAACGAAGATCTGGACAGTGGCACACAGATACCATATATAAAGAGAGCTATTGAGGTAAGTGAAGGTGTGTGTATGTATGGTTGCATATATACATGTGTATGTATGTACCTGTGTATGAAGAGCTCTAAATCTGTGATGTTTTAATTTGTTAAACAGTGTTCAGTATTTCCCTGTATGATCATTTTATTTATGATGGGAATACTTGCTTGGTATTTTTCAGAACTTTTTTTAGTGGAACCAAGTTTCTCTCTTAGAGTAAGAAAAATCTTAGTTGTAGTCATGTTGTTGTGACAGTACTGCCATGCAGTTTAATATGTCAGCCAATGTGACAAGAGCCCTTAGCAGGTGATGAGATGCAATAGATGGCACTACAGAAGTTTGTTATTATTTGAAGTGTTTTCTTCTACATTTCATTAAATTAGTTCATATTCTCACTCAATGTCTGCGGTATACTCATGATAACATGAGCTTTCATGATAACAGCAGGCTTTTCTGATAGGCTTGTGCTGAATTTACTAGAGCCACAGTCTTTTTCAGTTTTGTGCTGGATACTGATTCGTTCTTATTCACCTATCAATACTTGACAGTAAAAAAGATTTACATTTTATGGACACTATTTTGTTACATTTATATCTACGTGAGAGACAATGCATAATTTGTGTAATGTTTTAACGTTGGAACATTCATCTCTTGCATCCTGCTACCTAAATGAAACTTCCAGTAGTAAACATCGGAAAAACCTATTTAAGAGTCACCATTTCTATTTTATTTACCAAGTTAAGCTGATGTTCTACTCTAAACATCTGGCTTTAAAGTATTCAGTATTGAGAATGGTTTTCTTCAAATGTGGGGTTTTTTTAATAAAGCAAAGAAAGAAAACATATTAAAACATGGGGCCATTAAGTTATTTTTGTATAATCTACTAATGAAGCACCAGACTGCAGTTTGTGTGAAAAAGAAACCTAGTCTTTTGAAAGTGATGCTTGCCTTCTTTTAACATAAAGTTTTTATTCACTTTAAATCAAGACTCAGAGGCAGAAGAAAAAATACTTTATCATTATTGAATGTAACATAGGTGTATGGTAGGTCCAGTGTAGATTATTTTCTAGACAGAGGTTAATTACCAGAGTGCAAGTTACAAAACCTGTCCAAAGAAACCTGAAGAGCTGTAGCTTCTTAAATTCTTGTAGCGATGCTTACATGCCTGCATTTTTGTTCTTTCCTAGGGATGCTGCTGTCATGGCTAACACAAAAGGCTGAGCATTTAAAACCGGGATACTATCCCTAAATTAACAGATAATCTTTAAGACAATATTTCTAGTAGAGGAGAGTTACACTTCCTTTTCCTGCTTTGTATTGTTTGGTTGGTTGGTTTTTATTTTATGCAATGATTGTGTCTGTATGACAGAGATCAGACCTCTGTTCCCTCAAATGGTTATTATCCTTAAAAACGGATCATGTATTTCTGCATTTTGAATGCTTCTTTAAAAAACCCAGGAGAAAAAACAGAGTTTGAGATAACGTCTTTAAAAAAATATAATCATTCTGTCACATTGGGACATCAGACTTTGTGCTCGTCTTTCAATTTCTTTCTTAGCATGGTTGTTAAATTTGTAGTTCTCTTTAGCTGAGTAATTGCAGCTACTGCAAAAGCCACCTTCCCTTTTCGTGCACTTCAAAGTTCTGTTAAATGTACTGCGTGTTTAGAACACGTGCTATTTGCATTTTTTTAATGCAAAATATTAAATGTATTGCTACTTTTTGTGTCCTATAATCACTGTAGTGGAAATTGGATTTATATCTGGTTAGATAAGACAATATTTTATTGAAGTCAAACCCCACTGAACGTATTTGGAATCAGTCTGTTATAACTAGAAAGAAAATACAGAGAGTTACCTGCTGATATCATGTGTACTTCATGTACGGATCATATGAGTTACTCTTCCAAATACAGAACATTATGGTAGAGCAAATATAAAGACTCCAGTTTTAGTTAATAATAATAAAAATGGCATCCTTTTCTGGGTTTTCTGGTGTTCAGTTCTCTAGTTAATTCAGACACTTTTGTCTCTTATAAAATGCAGATAACTGACCTAGACCATAAATGGCCTGAATGAAAATTGTGATAACTCCTCATGCAGCATTACCGGTTTGAAGTAAGGAATTATTTTCCTTGATCTTCTGGTGTTTCTTCTAAGAAATGAAATGAATGAAACTGGCAGACCTTATCAAAGCATAAGATTACAGCACAGATGATAGGAGAACATGGATTTTTTTTTCTAATAAACTGTGTGAATTTGAAGTGTGTGATAGTATCTAGGATTTTAAAATTCTGCTGGTGTGCTATGAGTGTGAAACATATGCAGGTAGATTAAGACATTTGCTGGAGACTAGGTATTTATTTAAAAAAAAAAATAAAAGTTGCAAAGTAGTGCTTTAGTGTCTGTTGTACAGAAACTAGTTCAGAAGTATCACCACTTCTTTCCTTAAAACAAAACCAAACAGACAAAGAAAACCCTCTAGGTTGGTCAAAACTGTGTCTTTTTCCTTACTGCTTTTCTCTGTGAAGTGTGATGAGACTATCACAAGCAAGGTTCAGTTCATTTCTTGGAAAAACTGAAAACAGGGAAACAGAAGCTGTCAGTGAGCAGTGGGTTGAGCAGGATGAACTGATACGGCTCCACTAACCAGGAAGTTAAGGGAAGAAAATAAAACTATTTCTCTGTGGTAAAACACTTTAAAAAAGAACATAAAAAACTTTTCTCAAAAAGCACGTATGGAGTAAGTGAGCAAGGATTAAAATTTATCGTGCTTCTAGTGGCTTGGGGCTGATAGGCATTGGAAAGAAAAGATCCAAGGAGAAATATCGTGGTGGGAATTCAAGTAGCTAGAAATGTAATTTTTTTCTCTTCATCTGGGTGGTTCCTGTAGGTAATACTTATCCTTCCGTCTTTGGTATCAAATTCTGTTGTATAGATTCAATCTTTTGTGTAATTAGTGTTGGGAGTAGTTTACAACACTTTATGTGAAGAGGTGAGATTAATGCATTAACTCAAAAATTCAAGCTTGGCCGTTTAAAAGAGATTTTGAAATATGAAAGAAGAAGAGAATAAACAAGTGACAAGACAGAGAACAGATTTTAGCAAAAGAAGGTGGAACAAGAGTGTATGGAAGTGAGGGACAGATACAGGTAAATAGATTAAAACATGGTAGCAAAAAGATCTACTTTAGAAAAGCAAGTATAAAAAGGCAAATATGATAATATAAAGCAGTAAGGCCTTAAGGAAGGCTTAATTAAAATTGCAAAAAGCATGTACTATAATAGAGATTTTTTTTAAATGTCAATTTCCTATACATACAGTACAAAAAAAATATTTAATAGGTCGTTGTTTTGTTAAAACAGAACTCTTCTGCTGAAATTTTCTGCAATGGGCAATACTGATTTTTGAAAGAAACAGTCACCTGACATGTGAGATGCTGAAGTTCAAGTATGTTCCCTGGGTATAAGGGACTATTCCACTTTTAATGATAATATCCCACTGAAGCTATCCCATTTTTGAATAAATAAATGTAAATTATAAGAATAAATATATGTAAATTTTTTAATTCAGTGATGAGGGTATCCAGAACTAAAGATTTACATTTCTAGTTTAATTTACATAGCTCAAGGGCTCCCATGTTGCCTATGAGGATCTCGGTCACCAGGCTGTTTAGGAGGAGGTTAGGGGGAGGAATGCTTCTCTGGTTCATAGTTGGGTGGTAACATCATCGATGGTGTAGGAGTGATACCAGTGATGTAAGGAAATAAGCAAGAAGAGGTCCAAAAGTTGGCTACTGCTCCATACAAGAGCATTCCCTCATGCAAGAGGTAATAAATGGGACATCAGCTTACTACACAAGTACAAAGAAACTGTTGAATGCTTTCTGAGTCTTTGGAAATTCAGGACGTTTGTTACCTAAGATAGCAGTGGTCCCAAGGATGCTAATAAAATTCAACTACAGCAACTGTCAGGTTTGGTGGATTCTGGTTTTTTTTTTAAGTTTCTTACATGAAAGAAATTCAAGAATTGTTGACTGGTTTCAAATTCAGCAGACTTTAATATGGCTTAGATATTTTTCATATTATTTAAAGGAGAATTAATACATTACATAGGGGTAATAGTACTAGAAAAATAGCTTCTACAAAGACCCTGAATGTGTTTTTCAGAAGAAATGCAGCAGTACCCAAAAATCTGTCTTTCCATGAACAGAGGAAAAAAAAAATTACGAGGTGGGCATCAGCTGCAGAAATCTTTTTTTAATGGCTGATAAAACACAATTTTCATCTTCAGTTTTCTCTTATGTTTATCCTACTCTTCTCACTGTATTTTCTTAACAATTTCTGGTTTTAAGAATATTTTTGGTCGGAATATTTCATTTACTCACTCAATATTAACTTGTATGAAACTATCAGGCTGGTAATACTTACTGAGAATTGCTGAGGGTGGTTAATTCCTTCGTAAGATATCATTAGTTTTGTAACTCAGTTGAATGGAACAACAAAATAATTCAGTGTAACAGTAGTAAATTTACTTGTCATAGATTTTATGTTATTTAGTAACTTTGCTGGTTAGTAACTGGTATGGTAACACATTTTGTAAAAATCAGCCAGTTTCAAAAGTGGATATTTACACACTGTTGTCATGAAATTATGCTTTGTTTAGATTACCCTAACAAGAATTCTTGCTGAAAAACTTCTATATCTCACTTTTAAGCACAGAATATCTTGTTAGACAATGCCTCCTTCATTCTAGTGATCATATTTTAGAAACCCAAGACTTGAAATTTTATCTTATAATTTATACATGCTTAGTGTAATTGCAGTAAGATGGGCAAGTGACACTTTCTGGAAGAAAAACAGAGCTGACGTTTCACTGTGATTGCAGGTCTTCCACAGAATACTAGTATTTATGTACTTTCTATATCTCATAAGTATATTGTTGTAGAAAGATGTTTAAATACTTCATTTTTTTTTGTAGTCAGTTACAATGCCAGAGTAATCATAATCTTATTTGGGTATTCTAATATTTTACTGAAAGTAAAAATTCACTAAAATGGACAATAATGTGCTATATTGTTTTCTTTCAAATATTAATTTTCTGACTCTGGTTTATGTATTTGCTTTTGTTCATTCAGTTAGACCATAGAAATAATATTACCTGTAAAGTACTTCTTAGTAGACAAAACTTGTATTTACAGCCCCTACTTTTGTGGGGATAATATCAAAAAAACTTAAGTTACATATCTGGTTGGATGGTCTTTTGAGATCTTTCCAAAAAATATAAACACAAATTACAATGCATTACTAAACAATTTATGGCATAGAATTGGCATAAAATACACCTGGAAAGAAAATTTAAAAAGCAATATATTTAATTCCTTCTAAAACATCTTATGAGGAATTGATAATTTTTCAAATTCTGATTGGAAGTACCAAGCAAATAGAAAAAAAAGTTGTGTAGTGAGTTGAAAGCAATATTAATTGATCACAAAATGCATAATAACACATAATAAGCTGTATAGAAGCTAATAATTATTAAGAAATTCAAGAAAAGGTTAAAAGCTTAGACTAATATTGAACTGACAGGGTATATAAGCCCACACCAGCCCCCATGCCAGCAGAGGAAAACAATGAGATGACAGCTCTACTGTTTGTAGAGAGGTTGCTAACGACAGCTTATTCCTTTATGATTTCAACTCTTGACAGAAGACAGGTCTGCTTGTTGCATCATGGCAGATGTATCATTACCTTCTGGTCCTGTCATGCCTGAACTGGAAAAAAAAACCCACTTGCAGTTCTGAAAATCCAGTTACCCTTTGGAATTTAGTGCATCCTTGTGTTACCATTATTGTATTAATTGTGTGTATTACATTCTTAAAGAGTTTTCTGTGTTAGTTGGATAATGTGGAGATACTTACAGATTGTGTTGTCTTCCTTTATTCTGCTGGGTGTCATGTTTTAGAACCCTGTAGCAGCTTGTGGTAGTTTACTTTTGCTTTGTCACTGACCTAAGAAAATCATTGTTCAAGATACTTGGATAAATGTGTCTTGAAAACTCCCCCCCCCGCCTCAACCATTTGATCATTCTTTTCACTGGCTAAATATGGGGTTAAGAACACACACTGAATATTTTAAATAATCACAATAATTTTATAAACAATGTTTAATATGAGAATAAATGGCCTTTTTATCATATGCATATTAGAATTCTTCCTCTCCCCTCCCCAACTTGTTGGATACCTAACAGTGACTCTGGAGACTTATAAAAGAGTAAGAGAGGGTGTGGATTTTTGAAAGTATGTCAAAAGCCTTGGGGTTTGGGTATGATCAGAATTTCAATAGAGGTTGAGATGAGTTTAGATGCATAGAAGGCGAACATAAAAATCTTGTTTAATTTCTGTCATGTTGTTCTTTTTTTTTAGTCACTCTGATGTCTTTTTCAAATCTGCTTTTCTCTCAAGCTTTGAGACCCCAAGATCGGGGTTTTTTTTTTTTCTTCCACCTCTTTGTATTTTGTTTTAACTGCTGTTCCCTTTTCTGTGGTGCTTCTGCCTTTAATATCAGCTGAAGCGGTCTGAATTGCTGAATCAAAGCCATTTTGGGAGAGAGACAGTGTTTAAGATTGTGCAGCGTGAGATGCTCTGGGTAGAAGGTAACACTTCCTGCAGTTATAATCAATGCACTTGGCACTTTCAAAGTCAGGAGAAGCCATTACTTGCTCAGGGGTTAAACTTTTTAAATAACTTCCCTTGGGAAAAATGCCATCAATAAAATGGAATAATTAGTTGAAGATTCTTGAGTAGCCTAGGTTTGAAAATAAAAGATTAGAGATAGGTCAGGTTTGCGCTTCTATTGTATCTTCCCTCTTTTGTTTCTTAAACTATGCGCTTTTGTTTAAATGCGTGCAGTATTACAGAATCAGCCTGCTTCAAAAATAATGTCATCTACTGAATCCAGCACATTAATTTTGTAGTGTGTTATTGTCTGTAGTCTAATAATTGTAAGAACTGAGATTAATTTCTCCATAAAAATAGAACTTTAAATTTGCTACTTTTCTCTTTTCCCACCCAAACATCTGTTCAGCACATAGTCGTGATAGCTAACAGAAACATATGCAACTTTGAAGCATACTAAATAACCTTAAAGCATAATATACATTAACTAATTTTAAAAATTAGATCTGAATAGCATTAAATGAATATCCAGTGCATGGGGTCATTGATTCATAGAAATTAACAATTTTACTATAAAATTAAATTTGCTTAATTATGTTTTGCAATTTCAAGCTTTATGGGAATTTTTTTTTTCTGACTTTTTTTTGTATCATGATTTTTGTTAAAGCAGCCATTTTGAAATACAAAACCTGACTAAGAATGGTACTTTCAATGCACAGGGTAGTAGTATATGCATACCATACAAAATATTGATAAATAATGCACGAATGGCTTTGGAATAAAAGCTCCTTACCCTTTGTTAGTTATATGCTTATTTGCACTTTTTATTTTTTTTGAAGGAAAGTAAAATCACTGATAGCACTCTGGAGAATAACTGAACAAGATTTAGCAAATCAACATTTTTCAGAAATACAGCATTATATTGTCTAATGGATTATCTAAATGAGATCTTTTTTTTGGTAGGGAATATTCTACATGCAGAATTTAACAAAAGTTTTAGCAAGGAAGTGTTGACTAGACTTAATTCAGCAACATACTACTATTCCTGTGTGAAGTTTTGAAGATCTGCCTGTGGGAAGTGGCTGTGGTGGTTTATATCTGAGAGCAGTACATAGGACTAACTTTTTATTTCAGCTGATTTGCTGTGGCGCAGTTGTATCTCACATTTCAAGGTGGAATGGTCCACTAAAGTTGTTGATAGGGTAGCATCTCTGCTCATGCAACACACAAGTGCCTTCACAGGATGATGCAATTTAGGATAAGAATTTTGCTGTTTTTTTTTTTTTATTTTCGTGTGTAGTCTACTATGCCTGTCTTACAAGTGTGCTTATCTGATCATGGATTGAAGGTTTTAAAATAACTCTCATAGGTTTTTTGGCAACTTTTTCTGTTGGGGCGATCTGTGCAATGATTGTGTTAATACAGGCTTTTGAGAGTGTATGGTGATAAGTTACATAGATATGCATGCAAACTCTTTTTTATTCCTTATGAAATGTAATCTTAACAGGGGTAATCTTAACTTATTAAAACTACTTTCATGTACGATGGAGTGTATGGTTAATTGTTCGTTAGTTGACATATTAATCTTAAGTCATTAGCTTCATTTTGCTCTGAAAAAAAATCAGTAGCAAACACTTCTGTTCATTCAGGAGCATTTTAATTCAGGAATGAGAAATATGAATGCATGTTTTTTATATCTTTTAAAGACGTTAACTCTGTAATATTTAAAAATATTTAATATCTATTTAAAAATAATAAAATTTGTCTTCATTTGATGTACAGATGGTTAAACTATCACATAACTAATTTTAATGCATTATAATGTGTAAATTGTATTCCTTATATCATAGAAACAATACTACATGTGTGTCAGTATAGGTATGGTATATGCATTGATTTAATGTTACACTAAATTGACAATACCCTGTTGATTTTTCAAATGAATCATTACTTAAAAGACTTACCAATTCAGTGGGGACATGAACACTTCCTTATTCATACCATGAAATGCATATTCCAATAAAATTATCTTTTGCTTACTGTGCATTGAGCTGAAAAGTATTAACTTTAATGCATAGGAATTCAAGTAAAAATTTGATATGCTTCATCCTTAAATATTTTAGTACTGTTCTAATAATGCACATTGCTGCTTTGGATAATGAGGAAATAGATATGGCAAAGACTTTGTCATGTAAATTTACTTGGAGTTTAATCTTTTGAAAATACAGAGATCTTTGGAACGATATATGTCACTTTTGATCAAAAACTCTTAGAAAGTTTAGTAATTCTGCTAGAACAAACTAAAACTGTGGGTAATTGTCTTTTTTCCCCTTAACAAATTTATCACAATAAAATCTGAGAGTGGGGTATGTAGTAGGTCATTTGCTGCTGCGGGCATTTTCTCTCCTTTCAGGATGTGCTTGTTTAGTTTCTCTCGCTCTGTTGCCTGTGGCACTGTATGGTGAAATTCAGACATGTTCTTCTCCTCCAAGGGATCTCTAGGGTGGCAGATAACTTATACAAAATTAATAAATGGTGTTGCTTTTTTATTATCACCCTATCCCAGGCAATTCGCTTTGTGTTCACTTTAGAGAAAAGTTGAGTTGCATAGGATAGGTTTGTTAAAAAAAAGGGGGGGGGCTTCTGCATAGAATATAGAATTAAACAGTGAAAGTACACATCATAGTGTGAAATATGGCATTAGGAAAACGGAATTATTCAATTTTTAGTGACTTTTTTTTGAGGGGAAAAAAATGGGACAGTGAAAATCCCTTATATGTTGATGAACTTTTTTTTTAAACTTAGAAAATATTTGGAATTTTTATACGTGTCAAAGCATAAGTGATTTTTATATATATTTTTTTTAATTCTGGTGTTATAAATTTATTTTCCTTTCATCTCAGGAAAGACTCATTTAAAGACCAAACCTGCTTTGAGGCTATTCAGTTGAATCCTTTTTTTTTGGGGGAAGTCCAGGTGTACAGTCTTGCTTATTCACAACCATTTGTTGTACCATGTTGCAGTGCTAATCCTCTTAGGAAAGAGAGACATTGGCGCAGGTAGCTTAACCCTGTTAGGTTGTGTGCTGCATGCAGCCTCCATCTCTGTTATGCCAAAGGCAGTGAGACTTCAGATGGCTTTGGAGGGTTGAACAGATAATGAAGCTGGGGTGTAAATAATTGCTGATGCATGAGGAAAAACAACTTAATTTACTTTTTTTTTGGTAGTGATTAATTTTAATTGCTCTTTTAGCCGTGAAAGACAGAGTTGTACTTTATAGTGCTGTGATCTTATACTGTTGCTTGCTTCTGATGAATAAGAATCCTTAAAAATGTCAAAGTATTAAATATTATAATTTATTTTAGTGTTTGTTTCCTAAGAGTTACTCATTACCATTTTAAGTTTTCTGTAACAGCATATATACTCGGCTAATAAGAAAATATCCTTTCTGCTATAAAAATAATTTTAAAAATATGGGCAGAAAATGTTCACAGTGCTTCGGTGCACAGGTGATTGTCTGTGCTGACCCTTGGTAGGTGAACCTGTGTTTTGTATCCCAACTCTTCCTCCAGCGTTGGGAGTACTGTGATTGAGTCTTTTGGAATGAGCTCCTGAATGCTGATAAGAGGAGGCTTTTCCATGAGATGCAGAAGCTACTCTTGTGGAATATGCACCTTCCACTTCACTCATGGTTGAGATCAGATACAGGATTTTCAAGACTTGACAGCCCTGGTTCGTGAACAGTGTTATTTATACTGGATTTAGGACTGAGTGCTCATACTCAACTGATAACAGCTGATGATAAAAATAAGTGATTCTGGGGTTCCATTTTAATTATATAGTGTTGTTACTGTCAAACAAGTACTGAAAACAGTTATTGCTAACAACTGATTAAATAATCATTTATTAATTAATACCTGATGTTGAATCTAACAGTTACTGGCTTTGATTATATAAGCAGTGTCAAAAGAGTGACATTACCCTTTTTATATTGATGTTGATAATTTGTTCATTGTCTTTCAGTTAACCTTGTTACATCAGTATTTGTCTTTTTACCTTATTTTGAAGCAGATCCTTTCTTAAAATAGCAACACTCAGCTATTTTGATTCAGATTAATTCCTCCCCCCCCATCCCCTACCTTACGTTGACTTTCTCCACCTGTGGTGTGCTGGGATTTTTTCTGTATATTTAATTTATTTTTCTAAATGTAGTTTCATGCAGGTATGAGGACGGGAGAGTAGAGGGAATTTTAAATAAAAACTATGTGCAAGAGTCTGACTGAACTGTTCAAATACCTCCCTTCTCAGATAAAAATAAATGCTTTCATGTTTTTCTGCTCAAAATGAAGGTCTCCCTTCTAGCCTTACTTGTACCAAATTTTTGGAGGGAGTTTATGTATTGTATTAGAACTATGCTTTCTGAAGTGCTTCTGTACGAAGGATAGAAGCATCTTAATTGTCTAGTTGGTTGTAACTTCTCTGTTTTATAAATATTACTGTAAGATGTGTGACATTCAGGGAAAACGCTAGTTAATTTCATATGTCTCTTGGGCTTGGAAGCTGCGTGTGACTTTTCTTTTTTGGAAATGCTGATTATATTTTACAGCACTGACAAAGTACTGTTTCAAGTTAGTGTTTTCTTTGAACTCAATAATTTACGACATATTAAGAAGGAGTTGTACTGACTATTCCTCAAAGATAATAGTATTTCAAATGTCATACAGGTTGACTTGCGTTGTGATTTAATTTGATATAGCTGTTGTATGTTTTTCTTCCTCTGGACATCCTTATTGAAAGACTTCTAAGTAAGGAATTCATTAGGAATAGATAATAATTCTCTAAAAATAAGAGATTCATAAGAATGACAGTTGACATAGACTTATAAAAACTATGTAAAACCTGGTGATATACCTTTGCTGCACCATGTGCTCAGTTAAATGAAATCTATCTGCAGCTCCTGTAAAACAGAGTATTGGATCAGTGTCAAAAATATGAGGTATTTACTGTGGTGACATTCAGCGTCTATATTTGTTGAGATACTACTCGTAAGTCTAGGGTTTTTTTAATGCAGTATGCACACATAAAAAAGTGAAATTTAAAGAGAGGGCAGCAATTATCAATTTTACAGGTGTCCTGGCTTTCTTCTAATGTGCTGAGATATGATCACAACACAGTTATGGTAATGGTAACGCCGAAACTTACTTCCTTTTCATTTTTATGTAAATGCTGGTTTTAGCAGTAAACCTGTTTTTAATCCTATGTCAAATAAACTTTGTGCTTTTGGAAAGTGCACAGGCTATCAGCCATGGTGAGTGGATCCCTGCAAACTGGTACATGCAGGCAGGCATGGTGAAAGCTGCTGAGCACAGCCCCACCAGTGTCTCCCAGCCCCACCAGTGACCCTCAGCCTTATTCTGTGGGGGACCATAAGGGACTCTGGAAGGACCCTGCATTCGTCACCTTCAGTCCTTCTCCCCTGTAGTGAGACTGTTCACAAGGGTGAGGTGAGGTTTGTTGTTGGGTGGATGATCCTTTCTGAAAGTTGCTTTTTTTTTACTACTTAGGATGTCTTGAAGTAATTATGATCCTGGCTTTGTGGATGGGGAGGGACATGCCCCTGGAGATCCATACATGCGTGGAACCCAATAAGGTTCTGATGCAAAGTTTTTTTCCTTTTGTGCATTTTGTGTAAGTTGTGGTGTTGTGTTGTTTAAAAATAGCTCCATCAGATATATCTGTTAAATGTGTTTCATTTTGAAAATGGAGTTAAAAATTAATGGTGAATATAATCAGTTTAATGAATATTCAGGTAGGAAAGTAAAGCACTAATAATTAGGAAGAATCATCTATGATCAGATTTTGCACCTATTTTAGAATATTCTGCACACTATTTTTGTCTGTGTGCCTTTAATGACATTATTAAGGTGTCCTGGTTTCAGTGGTTTGCTGCTAGCCAGGGTGCAAAACCACAACATAAGTAAATATGGTGCTCTTTCAGGTTCCTAAATAATTTTGTGTACTATAAAAGTTATGAATGTACTTTGAAAGATATGGCCTACTTTTTCCTGTAGCAGGAAGGTCTTTACCTTTGTGGACTAAGTAGTACAGCGTTTATCCATGTTCTGAGCTGCTAATGAAATAGTAATAATATTTTAAAATCAAGTTCTGGATATTGTTATCTTGACAAAAATTTGGGGGGGTGATGGCTAACACTAAGTTGGAGTCCTCCTCTTAAATGTTACCTCTTGTACCAATTGTGTCATACACTGAACTATTTAGGAAAACAAAATTCCATGGATAACTTCACAAATACACAAAGAAGGAGGATGATTTATTTCAGCTTAGATATTTTGACCTAACGATGCTTCAGTTTGCAATGCTGCTCACTGTTTTTCTTACAAAATGGATTATGAGAAAGCAGTAGCTTTTCAAACAGTTCCCATTGCAGGCATGTTATGGGTTGTCTGGTGGCGAGGAAGGGGTTAAGGTGTTGGCTCCGTTTCTTTAAATGGCTCTTAAGGAGCTACCCCCGCCCAAGGATTTGGTAACGGAGTGGGGGAAGGGAGTTTTCTGTAAGAAACGGCTTGGAAAGCAGGGTCCCGCTCAGGACAGAACCGCCCCAAGCCAGTATCAGCCAATTGCGCCTCTGCGAATAACATATTGAGGAAGGATGCGGGCTGCGAGAGCGCAGCTCTGGGTGCCAGGGATTCCCCCCCCGACCCCCCCCCACCGCCTGCTGGGCTTCTGCGAACAAGATGCTGTAGCCCAGCCCCGCCATGGCTCATCCGAGAGCCCTTCTTCCCGGGAGCTGATGAAGACCTCTGACGGCGGAGAAGAGGAGCGGGATTTGAGAGATAATGGAACTGCACAGCACTTCCGGTCAGCGAGAGCAAGAGAGAGAGAGAGAGAGAGAGAGAACTTCTCTGTCATTTTCCCTTGCCACGTGGTGAAGACAAGAAGCAGCCATGGAGGACCCCACGCTGGAACTAGAAGCCCCACACTGGAGTCAGGGGAGTCGCCGGGGGACTGGAACCCCATTGGAAGAACTCCACGTGGCAGGTGGGAGAGACGGTGATAAGAAAAGGAGCGGCTCGGACTGACTGCACTCTCCCCCCACTTCCCCCCCATGTGCCGCTGGGGGAGGAAGAGGTACGAAACAAAGCCTTTGGGACTTGGGACGAAGGGAGGGGTGGGGTAGAAGTGCTTTTGTGTAAGATGAAGTTTCTCTCTTTCAATACCCTGCTTCTTGTTGTAAATAGTTAATAAATTCAGCTGTTCTACTGTTCTCCACGAGTCATGTTGGTCTCTTGCCCGTGACCCTAAGTGGTAAGTGAAAGCCTCCCAGTTCCCTGCCTCAGCCCACCAGGTGTTTGGGAAACTGTACCTGTGGTTTCATGGACCATGACAAGTTTTCCCAGACTGTTTCTGAAGTGCATATATGTCTTCATTGCTTGCAGTAGAAGGTGATACTTGTCTGGAGAAGTAGTCTCAGTTCCACTTTTCTTTAAAAATTGTAAATGGGATGTGTGGTGTGTGAATATTTATAAAATCAGCATTTTGGTTTGAGAGTGAGGTTGGTGCATCAGTATTCTTGCCAGAAAGTGTGATTGGGGACAGTTTATGGAGGTATAGTCTTTCAGACTTTCATTTGTGGATGGTTTAATATTGGTTTAGGAGTAAATCCCCTAGGCTGTTTCTGTCTTCCATTCCCTCCAGACAGTTTTCAGGTTTTGTGTCCTGATATTGACATCCAAATGATTGCCTACCTTCCCTCCTACTCTTTTATTTTCTCTCCTCTTGAATTTGTATTTAATAACTTCCTCTGCCATGTATTTTTTGGTATGTTAATTCAAGGGCACACTGATTACACAGCAAGGTGGTCTCCGTATTTTTCATTCACGTGTCCACACTTGAACTTAGCCAGTACAAATCTTCATCTGCATAGCAAACACTTGCTTCCTTAAGCCTTCATATATTTTGGCAGCTAAAATTTAAGGATTGTCTATTGAGAATGTGTGCATTGTGAATTTTCAAAAGTTTATGGGTTGGTTTGGGGTAAAATCTTAGGGGAATAGGAAGAGTAAATCCCAGACAAATTTCAAGTCCCTGATTCGAAATACAGGTGCACTGAAGTGTTCCATAGCAAAGTTTGCTAGATTTTCATAAAACTGGCAAACTGATATATATTTGTATTTTGACTTCTCTTGGATATAGATGAACTGTTTACTGTGAAATTTTCAACACAGTTCAGGCTAAGGCAAAACCAGCTATAAAATATAGCTAAAGTTTATCAAGTTCAGAGTAACTCAGAAGAAAGTTATTGAAATTTTTTTGGCCTTCAGGATTGGCCAAGTAAATGATTTACAGCCACACCTCGCTGCATTATGAGTATTCCTTAATCGTCAAATTGGAGTCCAGCGACAAGAAATTCTTCTACCTTTAACCATAGAAGTTTTGTGTTGTGGTAGTGTTCACGACCTACTGAATTAGACTGAAACGTTTGTTTTACTGTTTGATTTTTTTCGTCACAAGGTTGTGTCAATTTCTGAGTAACACAATTGAGCTACTCTGTGGGAAAGAGAAGCTTTGTGATGTCTCCTTTTGACCAGGTTCTGGATTCAGTTAATCTATTCTGGAAATTTGTTTTGTACTCTCTTCCAATATGTTTTTTTTCCAAATGTGCATGCATCTTGGTATTTTGTAGACTGAGAATTTCTGGAACACCCGCTGGCCTGAGGATAGAGACTAAGCATTAAATTGTGCCATTGGAAGATGATCACTGAAGTCACTGGATTATTGAGTTTAGTTAAGAGTCACTTGTTCTTCACTTGTGCAGAACCTCCTATGTTGTGGCATACCAGTTGGCCACATAAAATTTTGCGGTGCTGCAGCAACTTAATTTCAGTTCTTGGACAATCTTACTGGGATCACGTAAGACAAGGCCTTTAGGTTCAGTTCTGTCTCACAACTCCTAGGGTCTTCCAGAATCTTATCCCAAAATAGTTCAGTGCTGGCCTGTCTTAACCACAGTTCCCAAAAGAGGACTTCTCTTATTTGAGGGGTGATTAAGCTTAAAGGTGTTACCTTAAATGATTATGATGCACTAGCAGCAAGGCAGTACATGGCTCTGGACTTCTCAAGTATAATTATGGGATTTACAAATTCCACTAGCTATCATATGCAATGTGCAGAACCGGTACGCACAGACGGGGGTGGTGACGAAGTTCTAATAATGATTAGTAGGAAGGCAGATGTCCTCGTGTAATATCTTGTAGCTACCATGTAATAGGAAGAGATATAAAGAGCAACTGATGTCATCTACCTGGTCTTGTGCAAAGCATCTGACACTGTCCCACATGACATCCAGGTGGCCAAATTGGAAAAATACGGATTTGATGGGTAGAACACCTGCTGGATAAGGAATTGGCTGGATAGTCACATTCAAAGAGTTGTGGTCAATGGCTTAATGTCTGAATGGAGACCGGTGATGAGTGGCATTCCTCAGGGATTGGTACTGGGACCAGTGTTGTTTAACATCTTTGTCGGTGACATGGACAGTGGGATTGAGTGCACCCTCAGCAAGTTTGCCAATGACACCAAGCTGCGTGTTGTGGTGGACACGCTGGAGGGAAGGGATGCCATCCAGAGGGACCTGGACAGGCTGGAGAGGTGGAGCCATGCCAACCTCATGAAATTTAACAAGGCCCAGTGCAAGGTCCTGCACTTGAGTCGAGGCAATCCCAAGCACAAATACAGGCTGGGAGGAGAATGGATTGAGAGCAGCCCTGAGGAAGGACTTGGGGATATTGGTAGATGAAAAACTGAATATGAGCCAGCAATGTGCAATCGTGGCCCAGAAGGCCAACCAGATCCTGGGCTGCATCAAAAGGACCATGACCAGCAGGTTGAGGGAGGGTATTCTCCCCTCTGCTCTGCTCTGGTGAGACCCCACCATGCAGTGCTGCATCCAGCTCTGGGATCCTCAGCACAGGACAGACACGGAGCTGTTGGAGCGGGTCCAGAGAAGGCCACGGAGATGGTCAGAGGCTGGAGCACCTCCTGTCCGAGGACAGGCTGAGAGAGTTGGGGTGCTTCAGCCTGGAGAAGAGAAGGCTTTGGGGAGATCTTATAGTGGCTTTCCAGTACCTGAAGGGGCCTACAGGAGACATGGGGAATGGCTTTTTAAAAGGGGAGTGTAGTGACAGGATGAGGGGTAATGGATTTAAATTGAAAGAGGGCAGGTTTAGATTACATGTTAGAAAGAAATTTTTCACTGTGAGGATAGTGAGGGTGGCCCAGGTTGCCCAGAGAAGCTCTGGGTGCCCCATTCCTGGAGGGGTTCAAGGCCAGGCTGGATGAGGCTTTGAACAACCTGGGCTAGTGGAAGCTGTCCCTGCCCATGGCAGGGGGGTGAAACTGGTTAGGTCCTTTCCAGCCCTAACCATTCTGTGATTCTATGATTCTATAAAGAAACAGATTCTGAGTAGAGTTGCTTCTCCAGAGGATGTAAAAATCGGATAGCTCAAATGAAGGCCAGTTTTTGAAAAGCTGGAAACAGAGTATGTTTTTCACTCATGAAGGAGTGCATGGATGAGCATCGGTGTTATCCCTTGTATGTGTCGAAAGGAGAGGAACCCAGTTTATTCTGTGATAGAGAAAGGATGTGGTGGTGAAAAGTTCTAGAACAGCAGAGCCTAGGGAAAAGTCACTAGAGGAGGCCAGGAAGTCCTTATTTTTGAAGGAGAATTTAATGCAACCTGTCCAGATGCAGAGGAAAAACTGATGGGAGAAAACAGGTGACACGAACAAACCCTTCAGACCCCCACAGACCCAGGAAGCAGTTGCGTTTAGGAGCATTTAGTGTATGTGCTACCATCTTTTGTGGATGACATCCAAACTGTACAGACTGAAGCACCTATGTGAACTAGCAGAGGTCAAAGTCTTTAAAAACAAAGTCTGCTTTTGTCAGAAGATGCCACCATGAAGAGATAACCTGCTCTTCCCACTGTCAACATGTCTGAATTAAAGTATTTTGATTTTTGGCAGGGCTGTTTAGATTTTTTTTGAGTATTTGACTGAAAAAAAAATAAAAACTTTAGAAATGCTGAGATGAAAAAGAGACATTCTGTGGCAGGAGTCTGTCTTTCTGACGAGCTCTGCAAAGTGGTGGTGCTTAGACCATTTTGATCTAACGATTGCAAATCTGAAACTGCATCACTTTGTTTTGAGGTACATTTTTTATTATTTTATTTGCCTTGTGTTACCTTTACATGTAGATTACAGCCAAGGCAGGAGAATTCACTGTGTTTAATGCAATGGGTGCACATTGCCCCACTTCTGAGAAGATTCTTGAAGGGAAGAAAAAAGGAATTAAATCTATTTTACATGTGGTAACTGAGGTGCAAGAACAGTTGCAGTGAAAGTAAGCCTCTTACACCAGCTATGCAGAAAATCTGTGGCAAGACAGAAAATGACACCCTTTCTCTTGACACCCTGGCCAGTGTCTCAATGTTGATATTCTTTTCATCATATCAGTTTAGTTAAACAAAAACTGTGGGTGTTGATAGGGATACATGCTTTTTTGTTGGGCTGTTTTTTCCCCTCAAGATATTGTAGTTCATTGGTCTGTAGTGTTACTCAGTTTGTGGAAAAGTTACTTGTGGAAAAGAACACTGAGGACTAATGATACTTGAAAAGGTCCATAGTTCTTTTTTATTTGTACTACTCTTACTAAAGCAGAAGCTGAAGTTTCTAGAGTCTTCTGACTGCTTTATGAAAATAAATTCTTAATTGTCCCAAATCTGAAAAAAAATAAAATTTTCCGTGGAGGGCCATGTGTCATACAATATTAATCTTAGAAAAATTTAGATTCAACGCTTTTTATGAGTTTTTTAGGATAAAACTGTGAAACTGCTTTCTGTCCCTAAAGGACGACATCATCCTTTTGTTTAGGTAACGCCAAACATCCAAGGGACATGGAAACATATCAGCATTGAAAGTGGAGCAATTTGTTTTCACGTGTCTGTCTGCCATTTCAGTGGAACAGGTTTGCTCTGAAATGGTTTGAAGATTTGTAAGGAACAATTTTATGGAGGAGTGTACAGTAAGGGAAACAGTAATACTGTTCAAAACTTACCAAAGACCAGGAATGAAGTTCTGTTTTTTTCAATATATTTATATATGAGAAGTTACTGGATGTAGGTTTGCTTTAGTTTGTAGCCAGTCATTTTTCATGCTTTGATTTCATCCTTTATGAGTGATCTGTTAAATATTTTTTTTCCATTTCCTGGTGCTTAACTAAAGAACATTTATTTTTTTCTGAGACATAATATCTTATGTTTGAGAAATCTGCTTTTACAGGGAAGTTAATAGACTATTGGTGATGCTACATACTTGAGCAAACTGAAGGTCAGCTGTAAAAAAAGAATTGTGCAAAAGAAGAGCCTTGTTCTGCTTTCTTTCATATCCAACTGCAGAGTATTCACTTTATGCTATAGGAAAGTTCTCCTTTATAGTGCTTACTTTTGCATTTGTTTGACCTGCATCACTTTTAAGTTATTCCTTGGCATTTGCTAGTACTACTTTGTAAATGCTAGGTATTAATAATAAGTAATATAAAGTTCTGAGTAACATTTATAGCATTCAAAGATGATAGTTTATTTTTTTCTTAGACTCAGCAACATTATTTAAAAATACTTTTTTGTGAGTAGTTTGTAAAGAGCCTTTCAGAAAGGACTTAACTGAAAAAAAATGTATGGTAGTATGATTAGAGCAAAACAAAATCTGAACAAATAAATGAAGATACTTGAGAGCCATTTTGTTGCTTCGTTTGATAAGAGCTTAACCTTTTATGTTTATCAGCAGTGAGAAAATGAAGTTTGGTGACCTAATTTCTTCTATAGTTGAGATTAATTGCAATACAAGTGGATCTTTCCCTTCCTTTGTTTTAACCATATCTTTAAATCATAGGAGTCCACAGGTGGTACTTTTATATATTTTTCTAAATGTGTGGTACACCAAATATGTGCAATATAAGCCTTATTTTGATTTCGATCACTTCAGAGTTTTGTTTTAATTCTTTGACTTGGGTCCTCCTGTGTCACCCGTAACAGATGAAAAAACAGTTTCTAAAAACTTTATTCACCTCTGAAACTTAGCATGGTCTATATATCATGGATGCTAATCCAAAATATTTCTACTGGTTTTCCATTTTTTTTATTGCAAGTTGTGAGGAAATTTTCTTGACTGGCAAAGTTCATGACCCTGACTTGGTGGGGAATGCGTACCTCTGCTTTCCCTATGCTTCTTGAAAGACAGGGAGAATATTCCTTCCCCCAAAAAAATCTGACCGTGCAACCAAACATGAACCCTAACCTTTCAAACCCTGTAAAGATACTGCTTTTGCACCACAGCACTTGTGCCAGGCACTCAAATGCATTTTAAAGCTATATCTGCCACTGCACAGGCAGAAAAGGAATAACAGTAAAATCTTACCAAAAGAAACAAATCTTCAGCAACTGAACTGCTCTTATTTTTTTCACATTCTTTTAGTCAGAATTTGGTATTTTTGTAAGTTTGTTTCAATACAATGTTTAGAGAGGAAAGATTTTTCTTCCTGTTTGAATTGTATGCTGTTTGTTCTGCATTTTAGGTTAAAAGGCTAAGAACTACAATTTTAGTTTCTGTGAGAAATGTTGCCACAAAATGTTTACACTGTAGCATTTAATGTCTCTTATGTGTTTGGTTTATGAACGTTTTTGCTGAATTCAACTTCTGAAGAAGAAAAAATGTTCTTGGGTACCACGAGCTTCAGTGCCCTTTTCTCAATGCAAAAGAGAGGTTGAAGGGTGAAAAACATTACAAATAGAGTATGGTATTGAACAAAACCTATAAGCATTGCTATGGAAGTAAGCCATTATTCACAAATATTTGCTGTATTCATTTTTTCAAGGAGATGTGGATCTCGAGACTCAGTTCTTCCACGTGAATGTGCAATTCTGTTACATTTTTATCTTGCTTAAATATGAGGACATGCTGATAAATTGGTCAGTAATTTTCCCAATTGGCACTGAGCTGCATGGTCTTCCCCTTCTGTCTCTTCACAAGTGTCTCATTATTGATAGATACTGATCCTCTGTCTCTGTAGGTAGTTAAACTTTTGAAGTCAGTTTGCACTCCATTTTTCTCTTGCAGATTTGTTCTTAAACTATATGCTTGTATTAACCACGGGGCTTATGCTTCCACTTGTACCATGTGTGACCCTCCATCTGTTCGTATATATGCATATTTTAGTAAAAGTTACCTATCCTTTCTTGAAGGTAAAATATAGAGCCAAAGTAAGTTAAGCAACTTGTTTAATGCTGGAGAAGTATCAAAGTGAAAATAGATTTCAAATAATTTTTCTCTGTTTAGGTTACTTAAAGCCAGCTCCACATCTAAACACTTGTATCTTGCGTATAGTTCGCAAAACTTTCATCATTTTTTAACTTGCCTGCTGTACAAAGGTGAAGACTGTCAACCTTTTTGATAGACAAGCCTGCCTGAGCTGTGGTTTTGTCAGAAACTCACTCCATGAATATTACAGTTTTTCTCACAGAATCACAGAATCACAGAATCACAGAATGTTAGGGATTGGAAGGGACCTCGAAAGATCATCTAGTCCAATCCCCCTGCCGGAGCAGGAACACCTAGATCAGATCGCACAGGAACGCATCCAGGCGGGCTTTGAATGTCTCCAGAGAAGGAGACTCCACAACCTCTCTGGGCAGCCTGTTCCAGGGCTTTGTCACCCTTTTTCTTATATTCAAGTGGAACCTCCTATGTTCCAGCTTGAACCCATTGCCCCTTGTCCTATCACTGGATGTCACAGAGAAGAGCCTGGCTCCATCCTCCTGACACTCACCCTTCACGTATTTATAAACATTGATTAGGTCACCCCTCAGTCTCCTCTTTTCCAAGCTAAAGAGACCCAGCTCTCTCAGCCTTTCCTCATAAGGGAGATGCTCCATTCCCTTCATCATCTTCACGTCTCTGCGCTGGACTCTCTCCAGCAGTTCCCTATCCTTCTTGAACTGAGGGGCCCAGAACTGGACACAATATTCCAGATGAGGTCTCACCAGGGCAGAGTAGAGGGGGAGGAGAACTTCTCTCGACCTACTGACCACCCCCCTTCTGATACACCCCAGGATGCCATTGGCCTTCTTGGCCACGAGGGCACAGTGCTGGCTCATGGTCATCCTGCTGTCCACCAGGACCCCCAGGTCCCTCTCCCCTACACTACTCTCCAACAGGTCAGTACCCAACTTATACTGGAACCTGGAGTTGTTCTTGCCCAGATGCAAGACTCTACACTTGCTCTTGTTAAATTGCATTAAATTTTTCCTCGCCCAAATCTCCAGCCTTTCTAGGTCTCGCTGGATGGAAGCACACCCTTCTGGCGTGTCAGCGACTGCTCTCAGTTTCGTGTCATCAGCAAACTTGCTGAGGGTGCACTCTATTCCCTCATCCAAGTCGTTGATGAATATATTGAATAGCACTGGTCCCAATACCGAACCCTGGGGGACTTCACTAGATACAGGCCTCCAACTAGACTCCATCCCGTTCACCGTGACTCTCTGGCTTCTTTTCTCCAGCCAGTTCACAATCCATCTCACGACCCGATCATCCAGATCGCACTTCCTCAGTTTAGCCGCGAGAATACTGTGGGAGACGGTGTCAAATGCTTTACTTTTCTCCTTGTGTCTCATCTTGCTGTGGATTTATGGATTAATAGATGTTCTAATCTAATCTTATTAATTATTCTGTACAACCAAATTATTAATCTCTTATAAATTATAATGTTCTACAACTGTCCCTGCGACTTGTAATTACCTTTTAAAGTTTTTTTTAAAACCCCAGCTGTTCACATTAAATGGGCATTGCCCACAAGGTCAAACACAGACGGTTCGGTTTTGCTTAGAAATAAGCTTTACTAAACTTTAGTGTTGGACTGAAAAATGATGTCTTTGTGTGGGATTAACCTTCCCTGGCGGAGCAGTCACTGTCTGTGTGTCTTGTGGGTAGCCTGGGACCTGCTCCGTGCCGTGGTGCTCTCCTGATCTTTTCCCTTGAGGAGGGCTAGGTTGAGTTGTTCTCCTGTTGATCATTTTGTATTTGTGAGGCTTTTCCCACTCCCCTCAATTTTGTTGGGCTGCTTGAATGGGGACTATGGTAATGCTTGGGGCTTTGTGGCTCTCTCTTTGTGTTTTTGACTAACGGATAGAAATGTCAGGCATAGAGAACCAGCCCCAAACTGTGACCCCTGTAACATTCCCCATCATCTGATTGACATCCGGGCAGCTGCTGGGAGAAGCCCCCACCATTCAGAGGTTGGTGTACTTGCTGAGCAAGTTTCCCTCCCCGCCCCCCCCCGGATGTCAATCCCATTAGCCCAATTGCCGTGTGTTGGGAATAGTGGCCTTTCAAATGCTAGATTAAACATTCTGCACCTGCTGCTGGTGCTTGCCCCTTCCCTCCTCAACCATGTCACCTTGAAGGCTTGTAGGGCTGCTGCCATCCAACTACAAAAGGTAGCTTTTGTCCCTTTCAGGTTCCCAAAACACTTTGTTACCACTACTCTTTTTGTTTGTTTGTTTGTATAAACCCAGCTAAGGCTAAGCCTCTTTTTTATACAAATGTTGTTTTTTGAAAACTTCACATAGAAAATGAAGCAGCAGTGTCAAATCAGTATTAAAATAGATATGGATAATTTCTCTTAGTGGAAATCTACCAGCAAAAATAACTGGAAAAGTGCAAGCAGTAAAAGGGGTAAGAGCAGATGCATGGCTCAAATTCTTGCCATAGGAAAAATAGGTTTTTTGCACTCTAACGAGTTATATACCTTATGTGAGGGTTAAAGTCATATTATTATTTATTGATCTCTTTAGCATTTTACAACTTTGTTTTGAATGCTTATCTTCCTTTGCATCTTAAAGCTTTCACTGTTTATTATAATACAGAATTTACAGAAGTAACTAGACATGATGTGGACTCTGCCTTTTCTGCAGCTTTCCCCTTTGAACCCATGGCTAGAACAGAGCACTCAGTGCTAGGAAAAACCTCAAGAGGGAACTTTGAAAACTCTTCTCAAAAGTGGCAGTGTGTCAGGAGTGATGCTCTTACTCACAGAGCTCTCAGTGTGGCTGACTTGACTGTGGGGATGACAGTGATACTTCATCATAAATGTAGATGATTGCGTATCTGACCCAGGAGTTCTCTGATTTTTACATACTGGTGATGTTTCCAGTTATTGTAACTTATATTGCATGTCTGCAATTAATTGTACAAACTTAGTCGTAATATTGTGCTTTTCCTTTTTCACTGTGAACTGTTAAGTGTTCTTTCTTTTAAAATCTCGTCCTTGTTGGCCAGGTGGAAATTTATATGTCATTACTTGCCAAATATTAGCACACCTCTGCAGTGCAGCTACTGGCATGTATATGTATATTTTAGCTAAGTAAATATATTTTAGAATATTCATCCTGCTAACAAGTGAAAGAACCCACTTTTAGCTCAGCAGTGATGCAAGAGGAATTTTATGAGTAGATTTTTGGTTTTTTTAGCGAATAGGTGACTGCCATAAAATTAATTTTAGTTTGCACTGCAAATGTCTTTGGCATCTCTTCAGCAAATGTTGGAAAGACTACCTTTGTTTTCACTTGGGTTTAATGTATTTAATATAAAAATGGTTTATTACAATATTCTATGCAAGATAAATTTTATTTCAGGGTTTTCTTGATGAAAGAATGGCAGACTGGCCTTCACATGGTAGATGTTAATACCTCTGAAATCTCCAGAAAACTCTCGTTACGAAAAGAAGGATGTTTATCCATTCTTTTACGTGACTTCTGGTTTTGTGTGTGTTTTTCTTAGGTATATAAGGAATGGCTTTTGACGTTGTTCTCCTGATTGCCAGCTAGTATTTTGAGAATCAGGTATCAGGAAAATATTAGAAAATGTGGAGAGTCTTTATTATGTTCCAGAAAAACGCAGGTTCCAGTCAGATAAATAGAACTTTTTTTTTTAAATTAAGAGAGTTGTCAAAAATGTATCATCTGTTTGAAAACAGGTCAGATCAGAAATTTACAATTTGAAACAAATTAATTAAAGCCTATGTGTGGGTAA
Organism: Pterocles orientalis; assembly: GCA_011057875.1. Taxonomy (NCBI): domain Eukaryota; kingdom Metazoa; phylum Chordata; class Aves; order Pterocliformes; family Pteroclidae; genus Pterocles; species Pterocles orientalis. Next base: position 254,562 of record WKFP01015492.1, read on the forward strand.
CTCTTCAGGTAGATACTTCAGAATTATGTGATGGGGATACACACACAGATATATATTTGATCAATGAAAAGGTTGTAACCTCTCTAAATCAGAGGTTCTTGCAAAGTTCTAACTTATTTTGAAAATGTAGATGGCATTGAGAGACTGCATCTTGACTGCATCAGCAATTGTCAATCAGGTACAATCAAGTTGTAAGTAACTCTCTTTGCTGGCTACTAGTCATATAAAATGTGGAGATACACCTTTTTGACCACCCTGTACTGGTCATTGTCACCATTCAAGTGGTTCTTTTGGTAAGACTGGACCATGGTTTATCAAATTCCATTCTTTTGGTGACTGGTGGTAATTTTATCTTTTTTAATGTAGTTGCACTTAGTAACTAAAACTATTTGTAGAGAGATATATGGATTCTGTATGTGGAATGGAATGGAGTTGTCTTACTTGGTATTACTTTCAGGAGAAAAGTTTGGCAAAATTTGTCAGAAATGTTGGGAAGTTAAACGGGCAAAAGACCATTTACACAGAGCTGCCATTTGCATTTGGTTACAGTTCAGAGGAGAGCCTCAACTTTAATATCCATAAGTTTCCCTTTTTAACATTTTTGTAGTTTGCATTCGAGTAAGTAGTTTGCTTTTTAAACTATGAAGTCCAAGTTGTCTTATATCTTCATCAAAAATCAGAAAGAGTTTATTTTCACATTTTTGTTTTGTTATGGCTCTAACCTAAAACATTCATTAAAAATATAGATGTTGGTTGTTGCTTTTTTTCCTTGGACTGTGTATTTTGCACTTCCTTCCCATCAAGTACCTAGCTTTTTTTTTGAGGTGACATTATTTATGGTAATTATAAAAGATTTTTAAAAAAAAAACAGTTAGGAGGAATATAGGTTTATTGTCCCCATAAACACCTCAGAATATTTTTAGAGCTAGCAGCTTATAAAAATTTGGAATGTAGATATCACTCTTGCAAATCTACAACCAGGCTAAAGAGATTGTTGAAATAAAATGTACTGTATTCCTTTAAGTTCTATGTAGTACAGGACTTAGTCATTCAGTTTTTGTATTCTGTGTGGATGACAAGCTAGATCAGCAGTTGCTGCCCTTTACATTTCAGTGACTTGGTGCTGTATGCTTTCGTGGCTTAAAAATTACTGCAAAAAATTGCTGCTCTATTCTGTGCCTGGACACCAATTGCTGATTTTACAGCCAATTTACTGTACAAAAATGGTTCACCTCTTAGATACAGAAATCCTGAATTGTAGAAGGTGTCTGCCCAAAGGCAGGGTTTAGTTATGCTGATCTGCAGAAATCCCCAGACCTCCAGCCAAATGTTGTTAAAGTGCTGCAATCAGCAGCCATTTTCATAGAGAAATTCTGCTCGCTGTGATTAAAATAAGTTGTATTTTGTTTAAAGTCCATGTAAACACAGGCTAGTAAGTATATTGGATGATTTGGAGCTTTGTTCTTAAGGCGCCTGTTCCTTTGCTGCAGCTATATATGATTAATTCCAAACTGAATTTAAAGAATAGTTCAGTGCAGCTTGTTCAAGAGAATGTAAAGCCCAAATCTGCCACTGTGATTTTGCAGAGAGCAGAAATGAAGGGGAGCCCAAAATCAAGTACTAATATTCCTCTTGTTCCTCTCTTCTCTGTTCCTATGTTATTTTCTGAATGGTTGGTTACATAATAAATCTAATACTGATTGTATGTAAAAATGTTGTGCATGCAACACGCAAGAAATACATGCTAGCGATTTTGAAAATTATTGTGGAAATCTTGTGAGAAAATTATCTATGTAAAATTTACACTAAGGAGATGTCCTAAATAATTTCCAAGGGATTGCATAGAAAACTAAAAGAAAAAAAATATTAGCAATACATTTCTGCTCTGATGGTCCTGAATGTTCCTAGTGTTCTTGCTTTTGGAGAGAAGTGGTGGATGCAAGTTAGAGAAAAACAGAAAAAAAGCTGATCCAGGACCTAAGCTTAATTTTTAAGTAATTAGCACAGTGTGGCCAGAATTGTGTACGCTAGAGCTTCACATTGATTGTTGAATATGAATGTGATTTAATGCATACATAAACGATGATGTTATAATCGCACCTCGTAATCAAATATCTTTATCCATAAGCCTATGGAAGGAGGAAACAGAGCTATCTTGTTGTTAGTAAATTAAAAATCCTCTGTTAAAGCAAAGTGTAGTAAATAGCAAAGAAAGGTAAAATAAATCTATAATAGCAACACCAGCAGCCATCTGCAAAATATGTTTTCATTGTCCGTTCCAAGGACAAGAAAGAAATGGGAGAAACCAGCTTTTCTGTGAATAAAGGAGTAAATTCACATCTGAAGAAGCCAAGTTAAAAGCCAAGTCTTTACAGTATTTTAAGGAAACCCTGAGAACAAGAGAGTGTACCTATAGCCAATTGCAATAATTATGATTTTTTCACCTAATATGGTAGGCAATAATTGACTAAATAAGGAGATAGCTAGCTGGTATTTGGAAATTCTGTTTTGAAAGACCAGAGGAAAAGAAAAAAAAAAAAGACCTGAGGAAATAAGGAACCCGAAAGAAATGAATAATACGTTGTTATCGGTGAATATTTTAATACTAAATCCTGGATCTGGCCAGTATCTTCCTTCTGTATTTGGTGGGGAATGTACGATGCAACAGGAACACTCCGGAGATGGGCATGGGTCCAGAGCATGACTGGTTTATATGGCTAGATGCAAATGGTATGGAAAGTTTAGTCTGCAAAAGAAAATCTAGACCTGCCAAGGAATTTGAAGACCAGAATGAAGTGGTCTGTAGATTGACAGCTGCAGATGGATGCTCCTCTGCCCATGGTCAGAGCTGGTGCTATGCAAATTTGGGATCTCAGTGATGGGATTAACGGAGCTGCAGGGCTTCCAGAGCAGGTCAATCCAAGTAGGACCTTTGGGACTACCTGCAGATGTGCCTTTTGAGGTGTCCTTTTCTGAGTAACTGCATTCTGCCAGAGGTTGGGTTCAGAGGCCCAGGAATCCAAAGCATCACTTCGTGTTTTGTGCACAAAGTTGACTTTCGAGTCTGCATATCAGATGATATTTGGAAGTTAATTGAGCAATTCTACCAGAAGACATGGGGAGAGGGTAGGGAGGAAAAAAAAAATATATTACTAGTTTAACCTTTAAATCAACACTCATGCAGTGTTTTGAGATGACTTTGGATGTCTGCCTCACAACAGATTGTGCAATGGAAGAGTGAGAGCAGTTATTGATACTTCTGGAAAAGAATCCCTCTTTCTTTGCAGGTTGAAATATGATTGTTAAAATCAGCACAAGTTATTTTTTGAGACTGCAGAATGGTGGTTTGATTATTTGGAAATATGAAGGGGATTTTGCTCTTAATTAAATTAGAAGATACAATGAGTAATAGATAACACTAATTGTGTTCTTCTTTTGAAGGGCTCTGAGTTTGTTAAGTAAAATCCAGTGACTGCGAGACTATTTACTGATAATACAATGATGTTATCATTACCAAAGGATAGCTGAAGACAAGTATCCAATAACAAATACAAAAGAAAAATGTTTTTTTCTTTTGCATTTACAGGAATAACATGATTTCCAAATTATGCTTTTTTTAATAGCAATTGCATCATTTTACAAAAAATAAGAATTGTGGTATTCATTTAAGAAATTTGAGGTAGCAAACTAAAAATATTACATTTCCCTCCCCCTCAAAAAAAAGTATTTATTACAATCATATATTCTTCAAACCTCCGTTAAAGCTTATTTTGTCTGAATGTTTTTTTCCAGTCTTTTACTGTCTGTTTACTTTAATATTTCCCCTCACCTATTTTTTGTCTTTTATTGTCTCTCCACTTGATGTTTTTGCCCTCACCTGGTCTGGGGGAAAGATCTGTGGCTTGATCTCAGGAGGTGGATTGTATATGCAGTCCTGGTGCCAGACAAGGATTTTTCTAAGAACATGGTTACAAAGGATGACTCTCTCATAATGTCATCAGAAGTAGTGCTGTTGTGAAGGAAATAAAAATGTTTTTATTCTTCTGAGTGTTAGCATTTAAAGTCAGTTTATATCTTCTTTTTCTTTTCTTTCCCTTTTTTTTTTTTTTGAGTACGTGAGAACTTTGTTATTACATCTCTTAGTGCTGAGTTTAGGGATTATTTGTGTCAAGCCTCTTCTCATAGTTCTTGTTTATGATGGGTCATTTCTTGGTTCTGTTGAGGCATTGTAATGAATGAGATTAATTACTTTCCTTTATAACTTTCCATTAAGTGTAGTTATGAGTCTGGGCATTTCTTATGAAGTGTAGTCTTTAGAGAATGAAGGGTAAGGCGCTGAAGCTTGGGCTGTGTCCCACCAATTCATAAAATGGTACATTTCTTTCAGTATTTTCATATTCACTGTCAGTAATGGAGAAGTCACAGGTTTTGCCTTCAAAGGCAGTGAAGATCCACAGCCACAGGACACCTGTATGTCTAAAAAAGTCAGCTGGGACTTCTCTGTGGGAATGCCTTAAAAATGGTGTATGGCATTTGACACTTAAATTAAGGCTGTTAAATAATACTTTTCTCCCAGGTGGCAATTCTCTTGATAGTACCTCTTTAAGAAGCACCTCTCCTCCTTTCTTTTCCCCTCTCCTCCTTCCCTGAAGGTTTCCATTTCTTTAGACTGATTCAAACTGGTGAGTTGTGCTCATGGAGCAAAATTAGCAGCTTAGGTTAAAATTTGAATTGCTCCCTCAGCTGAAAATGGTACAAAGACAGAAACTTGTCTCCAAGCAAGTGTCCTGTTCAGCAGAGGAGACATCTGGGACAAATGTCTGCCGTCAAAATTGGATTACAGCCCTGAAAGCCTGAGCCCCAAACAGCCTCTTGAAATTTTATCAGGTCATTAATATCAGTTGTGGATTTTAAAGTTATACAGCTAAGCTCCAGAAAATTCTGCATGAAATCCCATGCTGGTCTGATTCAATTTTATATAACAAGCAGCTTAACTTCATGAAGTCACTCTCTTTTGAATTATAAGTAGCAGCATAGTACTTTCATTTAAAATCTCAGTTTTATCAGGTTGTAACTTCACTGCTAGTATTTGTATTACGTATAAAAGTTCAGTGACGTTTTTGACAAAGCGTATTTTCAATTGCTTCAGTTCTCTTTTGTGAAAAGTACAGTAATATTTGTCCTAGTTTTGGGTACTTCTGACTTTTTAATAGTGACTTTCTATAGTGACTTTGGGTAATTCTGACTCATTTAATAGTGAATAATAATTGCAAAATGGCTGGCATGGAAAATGAAATTCCAGAGATGCTTACATGGGGTAAAAACTGCTCTTTAAATACTTCTAATATTTATTAAATGATTTTTATGAATATTTTATAGCTACTAGCTTCAGGAACTGAATCACCATTGATTTTGTTTGTAGTATTACGTTATCCAGACAGTAGCATCACTTAGTATTTAACATGCACAATATAGGATCGATCCCAGAAATCTGCCCCACCAGTGGACACTATGAGAGGTATCCAGACTATCCTCGGAGGGTTTACCTGGGACCGCAGCATCATGCTTCTGCTTGTGCTAAATTAGCAGCCTGTGGTGGCAAACTGAAGAGGCTCCAGCTCTCTTTTCCCCAGTCTCTGGCAGTACGTTCCTCTCTCTCAGGAGCTTGCACTGTACTGGATTCTTTTGTACATGTGTGATGGATGCTAAAGCAACCACAAACACGGGGACAAGACAGGCTAGGACCGCAGGGGTCAGAAGTTGCATTGATTTTGGCCTCTGCACAGCCACTGTCGTGGAGAGTAATCTTCCCTATACTAAGAGAGAGGCTCTTTCAAATGCACTTCAGAGCAGCTACCCAATATCAGGTGCTCTGAATCACCTTCCAGAGATTCACTTCTCTCGTCATTGCGTACAAAGGGAACAGTGTGCTGGACTTCCCTGGATACCACTCTTGGTAACAGTTTTATTACAGAGACAAAGGACTCAATGATTGAGAAGAGTGAATTGTCTTAATTACGCCTATGTGTGGTCATTCCAGATCTAAAAAAAAAAGCACTAAAGACTTTCACAGCTCTTTTCTGGTCTGTAGGTGTTGTTAAGCTGGGAGGTTTTTCCTTCTCCATCAGCACACATTTCACTGAGGACAAACTTTCATGTACTAAATATATTTGGCATCCATCTTATGCATGTGGATTTTTTGTTTACATTTCCTCTTTTTTTTTTAATACGCACTATGTAATTGTTGTAGACACATTGTAAGCACTGCTGTAAAACTAAACTATAAAAGCTAGTAAAACAAAAACCTTACAGAAAACTAAAATTAACTGTAAAAAACCTAAAATACGTGAGGTGTATCTCTGTCCAGAAAATGGGTGTCCAGTTTGCAAAAGGACTTAGTGCGTAAGACCCAAAGTGCTGTTTAGGTAAGTGAATAACTTTATACATACCTGTTTCTCAGGAGGAAATCACCTGCACTATTACTGCTTTGTGTGTTTTGAGTCACATAGTTAAGTCAATGCATGGGAGGTCAGGTTAAAACAGAGACAGGACAATACATATGTGAATTTGGGGAAATAACGTAAAGGATCAGAAGAGTGTGTTGGCTGCATACATACATCTGTTTACTTGATGCACAGTATTTGCATGATATCATTACTTAGTTTTCGTGCTTCAAGTGAAATCTTAAAGGTGGAAGTGAGTTGGCTGATGTTGACCTCTATGGTGAAAGATAAATAAAAAAAACAGGTTTTTTTGGATTGATGGAATGCCCAGAAATAGGTGGTAGGGAGGCAAAGAAAAAAGCCTTAAATTCTTTCAGAGGATGGGTAGAAGGAGTGAATACAATATCATGATAGTCTGAAGCTGATGCTGCAAATTTGTTGACCAAAACTCTCTTTATTTGTACTTTAAGAGTGCATTAACTAATATAAACAAACTGATCATGTAATAATAATAATGCTGAAACCACTGTATGGATGAAGCCAAAAGTACGGCAGACATTATTTCATAAGCCAGGCTTTATTGCTAGCATCTGGACAAGAAATTATTGGAGTATAAATTAGGACATAGAGGAAGTTTTTAACTGTGTAACTTCAGGCTTGTACTTGTCTCTGTAAATTCCTTTTGGTTTTGGGAGTAATTTAGGTTATTCAGTTTAGGTACTGTAGCATGGGCATTTGGTAGATGCATAAAAGTTTTTAACAGAGTAGTTATGAGTACCTGAATTGTGTGATGCTGAGGTCAAGGAAAACAGAGGTGAGTGTCATCGACGTTGGGTGTAGAAATAACAAGAGAATGAGGCTGATGGGAGAGGATGAAGAAGGTAGACCTAATGGAATAGCGAGACACTGCAAAAGAGAGGATTATAACCCAAAAAGGGGACATTTGAAAGTAAAAGAAGAGCCGTGAGAGTAGCGTCTCATTCCATTTAACTGTCATGCACAGACAAGGACTGAGATTTGGCATGGCAATATGTTGTTTGAGTAACTGGAGTGAGAACAGTTCCAGTGGAGGAATAGAAGCCAGATAGTAAAATGATCAGAAAGAGCACTTAGAGAAAAAGAGATTCACAACTGAGATCAGCTGCATATTCAAAATGTCTGAGAAGTAACAGCAATACAGAGATAAGCCAGTAGGACATTTTGGTTGAAGGGGGGATGAGTGGCTATTTAAGCATGCTGCAGAGGTGAAATGATGTGGAAACAGCCTTGACAGTTTTCCGTTAAAGAAGGCACTAAGGACTTTGGTCTTCTTGTCAACCCCATTAAAGGCTTCCCCTCCATACTGACTTGCAGACCAGTTCTTAGCTTGATCTTTAAACTCTGGTTGTACTTCTAGAACATGATCTCATTTGTCTTTTATGCCTCTTTCTTCTATTTCTTTGCTTGCCTTGGTCATTCTCATTTTGCCTTGTTTGATGATACTTTCTCTGTTGATCTCCCAGCACAAATTCAGATGTTGGTTTTCTAGGAGAGAAGACTTGTGATATGTTTTTACAGCACTGCATACAGAGTAACATTGATTCTGAAGGAGGTTCCAAAGTGTTGCCGAAATGCCCGTATTAAATGGCAATAAAGAAGCGCTATTTGCTGTCTCTGTGGTATGTGCATCATTCTGTAGATGAGCACAGGAAGAACACAGTCCAGGAAACTGTGACAGAGCTCTGTGTATTTATGAACTCTGTCTTTTAACGTGCTCTGTCTTTGCTGTGAGATGATCCTTGCTTCTGTTAATCCTTTCACCCACAGTAATTGAATGCCCTTACCTTGCTGGTATTTGGGTGTGGTTGCAGGCTGTGCTGCACTGGATTTGTTTTCTAATGCTTGACTAAACTTTACAAGAGGTTCTATGCCAGCGTATAAGGGCACTTCATGTGCCATCTTTTTGCTTTCTTTCCTGGCCTGGGAAAATACAGTTTCACCTCCTATACCCCCCAAGACGTGTCAGGGTGTTGAATAAAGCCTCACAGGCTCATCAGAGCAAGCAGTGAACCCTGCAGCAACTTAAAAAACAGTATTTCAGATGAAGCCACCCAGGACTGGGGGGAATTTAATACGTAGTAACGCTCTTGCACCAGCTTCCAAATGGACACCATGTGTTTTGTACCTGTATGCGAAAGGTGTGGCCCATCATCTTCAGCAGATAAGCTAGGGAAGCTTTCTCTGAGCTTTAAGAATTTAATAATTTTTGTGTTTTTATACCAAGAAACACTGATGCCTTATAGGTGAAAAGATCCACTTCTGCTGTGGATATGAAAACAAAAAGCTAAATTTAAAATGTGAGGGTTTTTTTTTTTCATTTGAAAGCCATGGTAAAAAAAAATCTGGTGCAGTGTAAGTAAAACTTGTGAGGTTATGCCTTCTATTGAATTCATATGCCTTGTGTTAATCCAGGCTTGTTTTTTCCAAAGGCTGAATTCCATATCCGTTTTAATGATAGTGTGAAAGTCTGCAAAGATGTAAATCTAAAGGGCGCCTTCAAAAAAAAAAAAACAAAACCCAACAAAATGAAAATCCGTTCAGAAACTTCTAATTTAAGCAAGTTTTAATATGGGATGTGCATACACTCAGAAATTCAGCTTTACACTCAAAACATGCTCTAAAAGTTGTTTCTGAGCAGGAAAAATCTAACAGAGTAAGTATTGCAGTTGGTAGCACCACGAAGCAGAGTACATTAACATTCTCCTCACTGTGTGCCTTGGAGCCCATTCCACCTGACTCATCAAATGAAAAATTCATCAATTAATCCTCTGACAATAACGATATATACACAAAAATCAATCCAGGATTGATTTTTTTTTGAGCCAAACATGAAAACCAACCCCCAGCTTGCACATAATGTGAGATTTCTCTTCATTTCAACCTTATTATCGAGTATAAAAGCTGAAGTGTTCATGGAATTATTTGTTCTAGGTCAACTACAAAGGTGGGATTGTTTGAGGAAGGGTGTGCGCGCTGTGGAGATGTTCTGAAGTGCTATTGGAGCTGGCTAATAAAGTTGTCAGATGCGTGTAAGAGCAGAGCTGATACGAGTTCCCCCCAGAAAGCAACTGGTGGAGAGAGACACTGATCAGTGGGATCTGATGGGAGACCACCCAGGGTAGCTCAGAGCCTAGCTGCGTATCAGACAGGATCAAAGGGAATGAAGGGCAGTGTAAAATAAACTAAACTCAGAAACAAGAGCATGGAAAACATCCTGATTGGGGGGAAACATCCGCTGCTGCAGCCAAAAGGGTAAATCGTGAGGCTGTTCTCAGAGTATTAAAAACTCAGATGTGTGTGATTAATTTTGCTCCAAAGACAATATTAGAACTTGTGTCTGTTACCATGAAATATTCCTTTCTAAAATATTACCACAAAATATAAGTCATCGCAGGAGAATGCGATGGTACAGTTGTATTAAGAGTTTTAAGTTGTAGACAGTTTCACAAATTCTATCCATAGGTTTTGTTGTTGTCACATACTTAGAGACTGAACGAAGTTAGGAGGGAAAATGGTAGTTGGTATAGCTTAGTTTTAGATATATTAAAGTTGAGTCTGAATTCTGATCTTTTGTTTCAACTGTACTTCATACATTTTTTTAATATGTATAGATTTATATAATCGATTACTGTGGGAAATGTACTGTTACCAGAGAGAGAGAAATAAAGAGTAACTTGAAGATAGAGAACATGTATATATTTCAGAATATGCTTCAATAATTTATTTTTGTAATGTTTATTTGGATTTACCTTTGTGATTTATATCGTACTGGTAGTGCATATTTAAATTTTATTTGTGAATTCTTGTGTGTATTATTTCTAAATATGAAGCTAAAATTTATTATTACCATTTCTACAGAGCAATTTTTTTAAAATGCAGGTTAGCATTAATTTGGTAAACGAATAAAGTAGTGCCTTTTATCTTTCGAGAGTCCATTTATAGGATATCTTAATTTATGTATTACTTTAGTAATTATAAATTATTTTGATGTTATGGGATTTTACTTTTTTTTCCCCTTCATAATAAATTTCCTCAGTAAATTAGGTTTATATCTTATGGTCACCTGCAGATAAACAGGCAATATTGCTCGATAATTGTAGAGCCATTAATCTAATTACAACCTAATATATTAGAACAGATTAAAATTCCTAATTTTCCTTTTTTCTTTAAAACAAATTATAAAACTTTTCTTCTTTGAACAGGTGCCTTATACCTTATGTCCAAACTGCGTATTTGCAGGGCATCTAATCCGTCTGCCACCCCCTGTGCTAATTAATTACTGCTGCAGTTAGGGACCCAGCCAGGAAGGTGGTCGGCAGAGGGCTGTCCTGGTTGGCAGCAGGACAGGGGAAGGAGAGCTGCATCCCACCAGCCCTGGAAAGGAGAGAAGCATCCCATTAAAGTGACTTAATTGCCAGTGTTTTGGGGGGTTCCCCATTTTGTAGTGGGGTTGTAGCTGCCTTTTGGAGTAAGCCCTTCTCAAAATATCTAGCTCAGAAACATCTGAAGCAAGTTAGTGATTTTCAGTGTTCTTATTTTTCTGTATTCTTCTTTTAGAGCTAATCAGTTATAAATAAATAGTGGGGGGTTGCCAGTCATGCATATATGTGCTTTTTATTATATGCAACTTGAATTATAATTTAAATGACTGAAACAGATAAAGAATATACCTAGTCTGTTTTTTTTAGGCAAAGGTTTATGCCCTGTCATACACAATCAGATCAGCATTTTCAGATGCATGTGGTAAACTTAGACACCACATCAGTACTAAGATATCTAAATGAAAATACATTCCTTCCTGGTGATTATGCTGTGAAATCTGACAAACTTCAAAAAGGAGCAGCAGATAGCAAGGATCCCTTTTACAGGAAAGCCACTTTCATGTATGTATCTGAAAATATATATAGGTGTCACATATTAGGCAGATGAATTGGAAAATACCAGGTGCAGTTTGTGTCTTCCATCTAGTAGTATGTGTTTCTCAAAGCTAATAAGAAAGTTATGTAGTGCTTTTAACAAAAAGGAAGATGCCGTTGCATACAGTCGGTATGGAAATCTGTTATTGCTCAATTGCACTTTAAAATCTTATTGCTTCGATGAGCCAAACTTTGCACCTACCTAAACCAAAGAGAGCTGTATTTGCTTAGAGGTTCACATTGCTCTGTGGAGTCTCATCTGCTCTGGTTGTGTATCTTCACTGACTTCTGCAAGCGTGACCTGATCCTGAGTTGATGATTTTACCATTATAATGTCTGTTATTATGAAGGGGATGCTTTAACACATGTTTTTGGACTAATGGGAGATTAAGATTATGCTTTACTTTTATCATATGCTTGTATGTCATGCAGAAGTGTGGCCGTAATATCTCAACCACTTTGAATTCAGTTTGGCTCAGACTTGGGCGTTGTTTCAATATGCTTAAATTTCAGCATATGTTCAGCTGAATGAGAGATATGGTATACAGATGACAAGCCTAGATGTTACAATTTACATCATTTCTTCCTCATTCGAAAAAAAAATCAAAACATACATTACAGATGCTGAGTTTTGATTGACATTGAGGTGGGAATTGGGGTTTGGGGACATACGCTTTCTTGTTTGCTGTGCATGCTTGTTTTGTTCAGGCTCTAAATGAAAGTTAAGGATTTATGTTGTGTCCCTCTGGGATTTATTTATTTTTTTTAAACAAATGGTGTTGAGACTATTCATGCTCTTTTACCTTTTTATAATATTAGAAATCTTACTGTGCAAGGTTTTGTGCAAAAATGAACCTTCATAAAAAGGTAAAAAGGCTGCAGCAGAATCTCTTAAATTTGTTTTCTGTATCACTCTTTTTCATACTAATATGTCATAGTTCCATTTGAATAATAAACTGGCATTCAGGTAACAAACAGGATGGAAATTCAGAGGTTTGTATTTTGCAATAGCAGCAGTAGAATTGGAAGACACTGCAATCTGTCCTTTCCACTCTTCACTCTGTTATGTATTGGCTCTGCAGCTGATATGGCCCTGCTCCAGCTTTGGCTTTGCAGCTGATAAGGGTCTCTGAACAATGAATTATTTTAGAACAGTAGTTTGCCATGTGAACTGCATTGACTGGGTAAAATGCGGTGAGTTGTAGAAAAAGATAATTCCATATTCTGTGGCCAGTTGGAAATAATTTCCTTACATTTGTGAGTCTTAGTCTTGTATCATTTTGATGTGGCTTTTGTATTCTTTCTGGAATAGTTACTACTAGATTTAAGGTATATCACATAGTTGATAAGCTTTGCTGACATGGGCTTACTTTATGTAACATCTTTGCTTTATTAAAGAGATAGGTGTATTTTAACGTGAAAAATGTATCTTTTTTAAGAGATAAAGATGGTGGGATTTCTGACTACACAAGCAGCAAGTATAACAGTTTTTATCTTATGTCACTTCTTAACTGCACATTAAAGTTCATCTCAGACTACAATAATAGTGTAGTTATAGGGATTTTCCTTGAAGTTTATTAGTAGAATTTGAAACATGTCTATTTTTGTGAAGGTGTAGGCCTGTGAATCTCAAATTCATAACTGAGAATTTATGTTTTCTAAAAAAGTAAGAGACAATACAGTTGGGTGAATATATCCAGACACATAGTTTTTCTGTGTGTGTAATACAGATGCATCTATATGTGTGTATTAGAATTTATATTCTGTCACTGAAGCTATGACTTTTCACAGTTGCCAAGATCAGTTTTCTAACTAAGCATCATGTTGAAGGTTGGGTAGAAGAAGATAGAAAGGGAGAAAACACTTGGCGATACCCCAGCTGCAAAAACCATGCAGAGCTGGACATGCTTAAAAAAATGTTGTACTACTTCCTTTTCAAAGGCAATTTCTATGCCAAATTGCCAAATTGTCTTTTTTATCTGGGATTTAGTGTCATTTTTGCTGTTGAATTTGTTTGTGGCATCAAGGAGAAACTCTAGGAAATAAAGAACAGTTGGTAGTAAAGGTGTTTGCAGAAATGGGAAGGGTTACCATGTGCGCTGCTTTTAGATGAGTGGTTGCTGGATGATTCTACGTACAACACATCCCCAGAGAAGTGCATGCCACAGTAAGGCTTTGAGGACCAGGGATGGTGAAGGCTCATTTCTGATATAAATGAGAGGGTACCTATGGGTATTTGCTTGAAAAGTAAGCTAAACTGCCCTTGGCTTAAGTAGAGAATGGCTCTCCAGGTAAATTGCTTCAGAAAAACCAAAGTACAACAAAAGTCACCAGCTTTCTTCTTGCTCAGCAGTGGCTACCACACGTAACACTTATTTGAGAGATTTGATGGGAAAAAGGCACAATCTTCAAAGTCACCTTGCCCTGTGTGTTTGCTGCAGTGTGACGTTCATTATCCATTGTGACACTATGTAAATCCACTTTTTGTCCCTATCCACCTCTCTCCCACGTGAGAGCCTTTTACAAGAGTAAGTGGCCTTGTTGCTTTGCTTGGACTCTTTAGATGACTTGCCATCATAATTCAGGGGAAGTTTTCCAAAGGAAAAAACCACAGGTCTTCATTGTATCCCAAACCTGAACTCAAGAAATATTCCAACCCATTGAGGTTACCGTTTGCTTCCACCATTCCATATCTTCAGCTCTTTCTTTGATTTTGACATAACCTCTGAATATTTCTAACCCATGTGAAGTGTCTGAAGCGTTGCAGTAGAGTCCTGCTTGTATCGGTTACTGCTCTTCAGCACTGCCACGTCACTGGGAATATTCACAAAACTGAGGATACTAACGGTAGCATGTGTACTAACAAAGGGAATATTTGTCAATCTGTCTGTGTGTAGACTATCTGCTCCACTCCTTTTTCCTCTCAACTTGAATTCCTCATGAGCAAAGAAATAATGTCTAACAGCATTTCAGATGAGAGTGTTCATAGGACCTTTTATCAGCTCCTGCCTGCCAAAAGATGAGCTTTCCTACCTTCATTTATTGACAAGGGCTTGAACCCAGTATCAGTGGTGTATATGTGTCTGCAGCTGCAAGGTAAGTGTTGTGTACGTGTGTGACATCATTTGTCAAGCTTTGTGTGTGGCTTGATAGCTGATGTCTTCCATACTCTTCAAGCATTCCATCAAAACAGTGATAGATCTTGTGAGTTCCTGAAGATTTTTGGGAATGATAGCTAAACACCAAAAACATATGAAAGCATTTTCTCTTCTTGACACTTGGCAGCTTAAGTTCATCTCCAAGTTTTATCTGGATCAGTTAATTAACTTTCTGGTATTCTTTGCAAAAACACTTTTATTTCTGACCTTGTTTGCAGAGTCTGTCACTGTTATCTAGTAAGGAGCCAACCCTTTCCCCTCCCCAACTCTCCGAGAGTGTAGTTTGATTATTGAAATGCTAAGTTGCTTAGTGAGAGAAAGAGTCTTCAAATGAATCATGCAGTGGGTTATGCATTGTGTCTCCATCTGTCTTCAGTTTAGAAGGTGAACCTTTCCATCCAGACATCAAGGCATACTCCAGTATGCATTGTCTTTGGCTTGCCTCTGAAATGCATCAGAGTGTGAAGTCTGCGAACTATGAAGAAAAAGCAAGTTGCAGACTATTATAAAGGTTGTGCCTGTGATAGGGGGGCTGGTTTGAATGCCCAGGTTCAGGCTAGTAAGTAATTGTTTGAATAGTACAAGTGTTGGCCAGAGGCGCATGCCCGTTACAGTGGAATTTGTACCAATCTGTGCACAAAGTAGAAAGGTTGCACGCTGCAACTGTGATTCTTCGAGACGCTATAGGGACCATAGTCCCCAAACCAGCCCTTCTTGTATGCTGTCCCTAAACTGAGCTATGAGACATACAACAAAATTCACGGGATCACAGAATCACAGAATGTTAGGGATTGGAAGGGACCTCGAAAGATCATCTAGTCCAATCCCCCTGCCGGAGCAGGAACACCTAGATCAGATCACACAGGAACGCATCCAGGCGGGCTTTGAATGTCTCCAGAGAAGGAGACTCCACAACCTCTCTGGGCAGCCTGTTCCAGGGCTTTGTCACCCTTTTTCTTATATTCAAGTGGAACCTCCTATGTTCCAGCTTGAACCCATTGCCCCTTGTCCTATCACTGGATGTCACAGAGAAGAGCCTGGCTCCATCCTCCTGACACTCACCCTTCCCATATTTATAAACATTAATAAGGTCACCCCTCAGTCTCCTCTTTTCCAAGCTAAAGAGACCCAGCTCTCTCAGCCTTTCCTCATAAGGGAGATGCTCCATTCCCTTCATCATCTTCATGTCTCTGCGCTGGACTCTTTCCAGCAGTTCCCTGTCCTTCTTGAACTGAGGGGCCCAGAACTGGACACAATATTCCAGATGAGGTCTCACCAGGGCAGAGTAGAGGGGGAGGAGAACCTCTCTTGACCTACTGACCACCCCCCTTCTGATACACCCCAGGATGCCATTGGCCTTCTTGGCCACAAGGGCACAGTGCTGGCTCATGGTCATCCTGCTGTCCACCAGGACCCCCAGGTCCCTCTCCCCTATACTACTCTCCAACAGGTCAGTACCCAACTTATACTGGAACCTGGAGTTGTTCTTGCCCAGATGCAAGACTCTACACTTGCTCTTGTTAAGTTGCATGAAATTTTCCCCGCCCAAATCTCCAGCCTTTCTAGGTCTTGCTGAATGGAAGCACAGCCTTCTGGCGTGTCAGCCACTTCTCCCAGTTTCGTATCATCAGCAAACTTGCTGAGGGTGCACTCTATTCCCTCATCCAAGTCGTTGATGAATATATTGAATAGCATCGGTCCCAATACCAAACCCTGGGGGACTCCACTAGGTACAGGCCTCCAACTAGACTCCATCCCATTCACCACAACTCTCTGGCTTCTTTTCTCCAGCCAGTTCACAATCCATCTCATGACCCGATCATCCAGATCATACTTCCTCAGTTTAACCACGAGGATACTGTGGGAGACGGTGTCAAATGCTTTACTGAAATCAAGATAGAACACATCTACTGCTTTACCATCATCTATCCACCTGGTAATGTCCTCATAAAAGGCTATCAGGTTGGTCAAGCATGACTTCCCCTTGGTGAAGCCATGTTGACTGCCTCTAATGACCTTCTTATCCCTGATATGCCTAGAGAGAGCATCAAGAATAAGTTGTTCCATCACCTTTCCAGGGATGGAGGTGAGGCTGACCGGTCTATAGTTACCCGGGTCCT
>WKFP01015492.1:277503-282503 GCA_011057875.1 Pterocles orientalis
AGAAAAAAAAAAAAAAAAAAAAAAAAAAAAAAAAAAAAAAAGAGACAAATAATTAGAAGGAATTAATGTCTCTTAACTTTGTAATTTATGTTGCTGATGGTAAAAAAAAAGAGGGATTATTTCAGTAGGATTGAGACCATGCAGTATACACACTTTTTTTTTACAGCTAGAACAATATTCCTTTAGGGCATTTTGGAAGATACAATAGCTGATTCTGAAGCTAATTTAACTGCATAGATGTGGAGTGCTGTGTTTCTTAGGTGTAATTTGGGAAAGGGGACAGATAACTGAGGTAACTTAAGTTAATGAAGCTGAAAACTTAAGTGGCTTATGTAATTTCTGCTCTTGTTTTATTTAAAGGGAGACTGCTGGCTTGGACTATAGTCAATTTACAAAAAATGTTTAGATACTTATAGAAAACATAGCACACTGTGCTCATCAATTTTAAGCGCTTGGTGGTCATGTTTTCTAATGAATGTGTGTTTTTTCCCATCTCTTAAAAAATTTTAGTTAAGCCGTAGAGAGAATCTGATCGTGCAAACATTCAAATGCTGAATGATTTCTCTGAGTATAGTTTTGTGTATAAAGTTATGCATTTTGCCTACATACCTGTTAGATTGCAAGCTTAATATTTTCAAAGTGTCAGAGAAACTGGTTATACATAGCAGAGAATGATTCCAAAAACACAGAGAAAACCTATTAGAAAAACGGGGAGGGGGAAATGGATTTCTCCAGTCTCTTAACGTTTTAATAACATTGGATGTTAGTTACAATGTGATGGATAAAAAGGTACAAATGTGAGAATTCCTGTTTAAGCACCGATTAGTACTTTTACTTCTTTGATGCTGTACGTTGGTGGACCCTTTTCTGGCACACATAGGATCATTTAAAATTTGTTTTATGAATAGTAGTACAGAAAACGTGTTGTATTTCTCGTTCTTGTTTGGGAACTTTGGCAAGAACTTGTAGTATACACTGTTGTAACTGATCGTTACAGTATATTGCTCCATGGGGGCCAGGTAAAGGTTGTTCCAACAATTCAGATATTGCCATTTCCTGGTTTGTTTTTTTATTCAGTATTTATTGTGCAAAGTGTACCTTTAATATTATTTTGGGACAGAGGTTTCTAGAAATGTTTGACTGGAAAAAATAAACTAGTAAAAGGAAACCTTTTGTTGTTACGGTAAGTTGTGGGTGTCCCTTTCAAGATTGGTCCTCAATATTCTGAAATCTCTGCAAGTAGGAGAAAATAGATTGTATGTTGTCAGGTCTTGTGGCAAGCAGTTCTTGCAAGGTACAACTGTTAAAGGATCCTGTAATTGACATATTCATACTACCTTCAGTGAAAAAATCTTATTTGACAGACAGGAAATGCGTTAGAGGAACTCTTTGCTTCAGCATCTTTGAAATCTGCAGGAGGGAGCCTTTTTTCTTTGAAATTTTACTTTTCGCTCATTCCCCGTACATTATGTAAAGCAAAGCTTAATCATTAAAGTGTTGACTGTTAAACGTCGTAGTTCTGAATGCATATGCAATGTGGCTTTCTGTATTTACAAAATTTCATAATTTTTCATGGAAACTCTCTGAAATATATCATGGAGCATTATTCACTAGGTCAATACTCAGTCAAATTGAGACTAATTTTCCCGGAAACTCTCCATAGCATGTTTCTTCAGTGAGAACTACTGTTAAACAAAATGCATACTTTCTTACTAACTATTATTTACATCTTTGCGATATAGTATTTCCTATAATCTATCTAAACTTTATTAGCTATTTCTAAGGTTCTCAATTTGGTCACTCAACAAATGGTATAACTTGGAGAGGTATGGACCCTTATGGGAAAGCATATTTTTTGAAGTCTGTTATATTCATACCCTTGCACCGGGTGCATCCAACTTTATTCAGTGTAACATCACAATTTATTTTCATTTTATTACATCATTGCTGATGTATCATTGGAATTAAATCATGTGGATCACCATCCATATCTTTAATTTCTAGGTCCTTAAGATAATCATTAATCTTTGGTTGCAGGAAATAAATTAATGAAAACTTGCAATTTATAGGAGTTTTTTAGCTCTGAATAAGGAAAGCACATCCCCAGTTTCAGAAATTGAGTATTCTCAAGAGTTCTGTGGTTGTCACTGGTGTATTTAACATCTTCTATTAGAATATGGCCACATCTCACATTCTTTTAACTGATTGCAATGTCTAATCTGTCATCAGACATTTTGTACTTTGATTTAATTAATATTGGTGACTCCTGTATTTAGTGATGATGTGTACCCTTAACTAAAACTCCTAATGCCTTATAAAAATCATAAATAAAAATCACCCAGCATATCAGTTTTGGGATCTTCATAAAGATTTTTTTAACTAATTTTGCATACACAAATTAATCTTTTTTATCAAAAACCTTCTAGTCTGGGCAAGTACAGTTTGCATATTGTTCCTTCCACAATCCAGTAACTCTGTGAATAACCGTCCTTCCCAAACAAACCACAGTGCCTGAACTCCCTGGGAAATGTTTGCAGATATCCATGTGTCAGTAGTGATAATTTATCTCCATCTTTTTCTGGAACTGAAAAAGGTATCCAGAGACTGCTTCTGTTGACCAAAAACAACAGAGGGTGCTCTTTCATACTGCATAATAACGTGTATTTCCATAGCACTCACACCCTTGCCTTCTGTCTCATTATTCCTATATTGGTCACCTGAATATCTCAATATCAAAAAGTTTTAAGTCAAGTGTGACTACTGAAATAGTAGAATAGGTTATACAAGCCTTATTCTTCTCCAGTACCCTTGTATCCTTATTGTACCATAAGCATTTTATCTGTTTTGCCTGTTGGTGGGTGGCTCTTGGAGTTATTGACAGTGAAATCCAATTAAACCTCCCTGCTTGTCTTGTTGTTCATATTCTCCAAATAGTTACTTAAAAAGTAGGGTTGGGAGATCTGGATTGTGTTCAGACCTCTGTCACACAATTCTTGTAAGAGTTTAGGCAATTCTCTGAGCTTCAATTTTTTCCATCTGTAGAATAGGAGGAATGATAATTGCATGCCAGCTGTCTCGTGGTGGGCAGAACATTCAAAAAGTTTCTCTGTTCCCGTCATACTTGCAGCTCTACTGAAAACGCTCTTCTTGCAAAGGTCTGTGAAGAATTTTCCACACTTGACTGCTCATCATCCCTGGGAGCCAACGCAGAGGACATGGAAACTTGTCTTCAGCATTATCCGTGCTTCTTGGGATAGCGCACACGTGGAATTGAGCGAAAAGCAGCAACTGCTGGGGATGGCATGTTGGGCTGGGAAAAAACGTGCCGTGCAGAGGAGAGCAGCAAAAAGAAGCAGATCTGGGGAAGCTGTTGGGACAGGAAGGGTTGCATCTATACCCAGAATGGTTTGCCTCATCCTCCCAAAAGCTACAGTATCCAGCTGCCTTGTGGTGATCACAGTCACTAAGCTGAAAAACAGCTTTTTGTTACCACTGGTAATAGAAGGGGGATTAAATAATTTTAATTTATGTTCTTCTGTTGCAGTGAAGGCATGTGCGCATCTCAACCTTTTTACTTCTCCTTACATTGCTAGACATCCCTGGAAGTTCTTTGTGAGTTTTGTAGTTAATACATATAAATGCCCATTCCCAACCTGGCATGAACGGCTTTGATGCTCACTAGTACTGTAGACTCTTAGGAATATCAGTTTCTCAAAGAACATTGCCTTTCTTAGGAAAGACAGCAGTGTTTCTAAATCTCTGAATTCAGTTTTCTGAAGTGCCTCTAAAGCAGTATGAAGTCCCAGGAGAGCAGAAGGTGTAACAGGACTTTGAAGTTGAGGAGTGGCTTGTGATCAGATATTAGGAGTTAGTATTTTTATTAAATTAGTGTTTTACAAAACTGAAGGTGTGAAAGTTTACTTTGCCTGTGGACAGCATTAACTTTGACTCCTGCTGTTTAATAAAGGAAAATGAATGCACGTTAGAGCTGTTGTAGAAATCGTTAAACATGATACCTCCAAAAGCTAGCTCATTTTCTTAAATATATTTATTGAAATAATGTGAGAAATTTTACTTTAAAAATTTGAATTTAGAAAATGTTAAGAGCCCATATTCTCAATATATTTTGTCTTTCCAGATCTTTCTGTTAATATACATACAATTAACACAGACAATACATTTCATTTGCACCATTGGACTGAGGAGATTCTTTCGTATTTCTCTTTGCTGCTACTGTGGATATGTGCAATTGATATTTTGTTTGGTTTCTTAAAAAAAAAGAAGAAGAAAAATAAAAAGCTCCTACAGTCCAGTATTTTAGTGCAAAATCTCATCTTCAAAAGTGCACAACATTCTGTTCAGTGTCCCTTGCACCTGTGGCCTGTCTGTGCAGATGTAATTGCAAGACCAAGTCCAATATACTTAGGGTGAAAATACCCACTGGCGTTTTGGCAGAAACATCTCCAGTGGCTTTTTTGTTGCTCAACCACTTCAGTTTATCAGTTTCCCACACTGCAAAATATTGTCATTTGGGATATGCATGCATTTATATTTTTAATTTCAGACTTACATTGAAGCACTATAAAATTCAGGGAAGTTATTCCTAGATGTAAGGCTCTGTATTGGACGAATGTTTGATAGGTTTAACCTACTATTGCTTGGTGGTTTTTTTATTTAAATCTTTCATATGAGAGGAATAATGGAGCATAACACAAATGATTTTAGATGCCTGCTGTTTTGTTATGATTAATCACTTAAGCACGTGTTTTTTGCTTTGTGCATCTGTAAAATGGGTGTAGCAGTACATAAGTGACTCAAATGATAAAGTATGATTAAGCAGTGTATGTAAAAGGAGGTGAGGTATTGGTATCTGATGCTGTTATTTTAGAAATACACATCCTTTAATCTGTAACTTGAAAATACATTGATCTAAATAAATGGCATGTATCGATGTATTAGGCAAAGATAATATTAGTGGCAAATATTGTTGGTTTTGTGTC
>WKFP01015492.1:303332-326845 GCA_011057875.1 Pterocles orientalis
GCGCTTGCAGCCCAGAAAGCCAACCGTGTGCTGGGCTGCATCAAGAGAAGCATTAGCAGCAGGTCAAGGGAGGTGATTCTCCCCCTCTACTCTGCTCTCGTGAGACCCCACCTGGAGTACTGTGTTCAGATATGGGGCCCCCAACATAAAAAAGACATGGACCTGTTGGAGAGAGTCCAGAGGAGAGCCACAAAATTAATCGGAGGGCTAGAGCACCTTCCCTATGAGGACAGGCTGAAAGAGTTGGGGTTGTTCAGCCTGGAGAAGAGAAGGCTCCGAGGAGACTTAATAGCAGCCTTCCAGTACCTGAAGGGGGCCTACAGGAGAGATGGGGAGGCACTCTTTATCAGGGAGTGCAGTGAGAGGACAAGGGGTAATGGGTATAAGCTAAAAGAGGGTAAATTTAGACTAGAAATTAGGAAGAAATTTTTCGCTATGAGGGTGGGTGGTGAGACACTGGAACAGGTTGCCCAAGGAGGTTGTTGATGTCCCATCCCTGGAGGTGTTCAAGGCCAGGCTGGATGTGGCTTTGAGCAACCTGGTCTAGTGGAGGGTGTCTCTGCCCATGGCAGGGGGGTTGGAACTTGATGATCTTTAAGGTCCCTTCCAACCCAAACCATTCTATGATTCTATGATTATGTGATGCTGACAAAAACGTGCATTGTTAGATCCAGCTCCTAAAACTTGAGGCAAGCCGTGCGAGTTTCCAAAAGAAAGAACCAGCTTGTGTCTCTCCTCCCACCACGAGCTGTGCCATACTCCCGTCATGCTAAAAAAGATGGTCTCTCGCAGGCCAGATGAGCCCTCCTTCCTTTCAGATGGGATTTGATAAACCTGGCCAGTTAGAGAGCTAATGGTTAGGGAAAACTAGCTCAGCAGAAAGCAGACCCACTTGTTGAAGGCAAAGGTGAATAAAATTATTTAAACTTCTCATACTTGGATGCTGCCTGTCTTTGATTGTAGAGCGATTGCAGTGAAGGACTGGAAAGAAGACCTCTGAGGTCTTCTGGTCCTTCCTCCTGCCAATACAGATTTCTCTCTACAAGTGTCCTTTATTATTTATCTAACAGAATCAAAGGATGATATCCAAATCAAGGATAATATCCTCTAACCTGCTGCACGCCGTTGCACATTTTGATGCTAGATTCCAGTGCATTTGGGAGAACCGGCAGAAAAAAATCTAGCAGGGGCTCAAGTGGCAACATATTGCAAAACTTGGAGATTCTTTACATGTTTTTTTCTTTGGGACCGGTCAGCCATTAGAGCCTTGATATAGCGAGAGACGATGAAAATTAATTTCTGAGATAAATATGTATAGTCATCTTAAGATGAATGGTGTTGTTGCAAAATAACCCTATTCTGTGGGGACATACCACCCCACCCCACTCGTCTAGAAAAATTTGTGGGCTTTGGGTAGGGGGATACGAGGATTGTGCTGTGATGTATGGAGGTCAAGAAAACTGTTGTGGAATCCTAGGAAATAAATGTCAGCAGACAGGGAACTGGGGCACAGGATGCACAGAATGTTCAAGGGTGTTGTTTTCACCTCTTCTGCTACAGAAAACGAAGTAAAAATTCAGGAAAAAATAATTTTAAAAAATAAAGGTTTGGGGTTAAGATAAATCTGGTAGTTCCTCTGTTGTCTGCTTGGCTGCCTGTAGAGGTGGTGGCTGCCAAAGGGGCTGGAAGTAGTGGAGGAAACAGTGGCATGGAGGAATGTGGAATAAACTGCCCAGAAAAAAAATGTTGGTTTCATAGGTGCTTGACAATTTGAAAAATTAATTATTTTAGCCCTTTCGTTTGTTACATTTTGAATTCCTTATGAGTGAAGGATTTTACTAAAATCCTTACTTTTGTGAACTTACTTGCTGTGTGGTGTTATTTTGATATATTTACCTCCTGAGAACAGGCTTTATTTTTTTCATCAGTTTGTTGTCATCCCTGCACAAGCAAAGAAATGTGCTGTATTGTGAGCTCAGAGGAGAACAGAGCTGTGACCTCTGTTCTTGCTATGCCTTAGTGAACCCCATAGCTGATCAGCATGCCCTGAGAACTACCTTTTAACAAATTCAGAACTGTTAACTTCATTTTCATAGTGTCCGAACAGAAGTCTCCCCTGTGGTAGTCTGTTTTACAGCATCTTCAGCCATGAACTCATCTACATTCTGAGAAATCATCCCATTCCTCTCTTGGCTGGATTCTTGTTTTATCCTTCTCTCCGTGGCTAAAAGGGGATGCTGAACTGATCAAAAAGTGCTTTTTGTATTTTGTGGTTGGTGGTGTCAGTAGCAGGTTTTTCTCCCCTGAATGGGCTGAATGCTGTTCAGCCGCACTTCTCTATACTTTGTTATTTAATTCTCATCCTCTTTCTCTGTATTTTTTGGTCAGTACATGGCAGGAGTGAATTTGTTGATACACAATGAAGAATATTTTCTTTATTGTCAAGTAGTACTTGAATTTTAGTTAGTTTTCCCAATCGATGTCACTGCTTGGAGAGAAACTACCGAATAAAGTAAGACGAGGTTGCATTTAGAATTATTTGAGCCTGAAGTTTTTCTGGGATCTTGGACAACAGTTTGGGAGCTTCTAGTTTGGTGCTTTTAGCGAAAGTATGAAGTGAGAAAAGTATCACAAGTGTACTGAATAGGTTCTTCATAAACTAGGGGACATCCCTGGGTTAGTGGCTTTTGACAAACATGATCACACTGCTTCTGTTGCTGCCAAGCAATGTGAATAATTACTGTCATTGCACATCAGTGCACAGGCTCCAGTTTGTACAGTTCACCATCAGGAAGAGCTGAAATAAATTGCCACACTTCATGCCAAGTGTCAGTTTTTTTAGTTCTTTAATAAAATACTGCTCCTATTCCTCTGAATAAACCAGGCAAAATATTACACCTTGGTTTTGTCATGTCCTTATTGAAATAGGGACTGAGTTGGAAGAGTTGCTCTGTCCCAAAATGTGGTTAATTCAGATAATACACCTGGTACTTCGTAAGCATCTGCAGTTTGTTTGTTTTTTTGGACTGGTATTTCCTTCCAAGATGGCTTTTCACTCCTATCCCCTCTCTTTTCCACCTGCTGTGTAACTGAATAATCTGATTTCATGGATCTTGCAAGTTCAGCCGATATACTAGAAAAGTGGGCAATTGACATTACCACTTAATTGTGTCACAGACACTCTGTTCTTAATCTGGGAAAACAGAAGCCTTGACTGCGTGTGGACATTAAGAAGACAGATATTTATTTATTTTAGGGATCTGGTTTGCTGAGACATTCTTTTGAAGTTAGCAAATTGAGTAATGAAGAAACTTAGCAAAGCTTAGGCTGCATGAGTAGTTTTGAAAGATTTCTGGGTTCTGCAATCAACTTTGTTGTCTCATCCTTTGACAAGTCCCTGCCCTCACACATTCCACCTTGCAGTACACCTCTCTGAGCCTCTGGGTTCTCTACTTTGCCTGTCTGAAAAATGAACCAATGCGTTTGATGACAGGATCATGTTATCCATCACGTGTCCATTGCACTGGCTGCCAAAAAAAAGGGTAGGTTTATGTTTAATGGCTGTTGCTTATTTTTAAATCCCTTACCAGTGGAGACCTTGGCCATGTATGAAATCCTCCTTGTTGAGATATGTCAAGGTTTCATACGCTGTGTGCTGGTTAAGGCTGCTCTGACTGCTTTACCTTAAGTGGGCAAATGAGTTATTGCTGTGATAGATCTTAAAATAACAGCGTCTGATGTGATCGTGGAGTTCACTTCTCTTGAATACCTTTCTGCTGCTGTTGGCTATTTGTTCATTATGTTCTACCATTTCCTTTCCCTTTCTGTTTTGACTGATAGAGTTTGGCTTATACTTAAGCAGATTTTTAACCTGATGTGCACCAGACAGTATCTCGTCACTGGAATGGAAGTTCAGTTTTCATTCTGTTAGAGGTGTGGTAAATAACCATAACGTGACTTTCCAACACCACCATGAAATAATGCCTATTTCTACCTGAAAATAAGGCAACTAAGCAAAATTCAGATCTGATAGAATCAGCAAAGATAGGCTGAGGATGTAAAAGGTGACTACTGCTTCAGTTGTGCAGAGGGCCCGCAGGGCATACAAAAGTTGGAAATAAAAGGTTATGACATGGAAATATTGTAAATGGTTTTTGTGCCCACCATAGTGGTCATCTGCAGGACCTCTCTGGAGTGTATTCAGAGTCACTCTGCTTGAACTGCATGTGGTTCGAGGTTTGGGGAACTTCCACAACAGATCATCTGCTTAAATTTGCTGAAGGACATTAGAGCAGTACAGAAGTAGGAGTTTTTTCACAGATGTTCTCCAGATGTTACTGGCATGCCCATTTTTGAATAATGGGACGGATGTCCGTGTCCTTCCTACTCCCTCTCCTTTGTTATTGCTTTGGCAGAAAAGGATTTTGTCAACAGTGTGAGTCCGCAAATTTTCATTCTAAACTGCAAAGCAGTTCTTGAGTTTTGGGAAGAGAAAAAATACCCTGTGACATTCAAACTGATTATTTGTCAAGTGTGTGTTTCAAAGAGAATAGGCATGGCAAAATTAAAAATCATGCAACCTTATTAAAGCGTTAGTGAACAGTGAGTTCAATTAAGCCTGTGCACAACAGCTTCTTAGAAGATTTTGCTTATACACTGTTAATTTCAAAGTGAGACCTGAATCTGTATCTCAGCTTCAGACCAGTGCATTAACTACAGGTTGCTTTGAAGACCCTGGTTTCTCTTCATCTCCTAAATCTTTGCCCATGTTCATCAAGGGTTATGAATTATTTAAGATACTCTGGTCCAGTTTTCTGTGAATGCCATTCATTGGAAGAACTTTGCTCATGCAGACATCTGTGTTGCAGCCTCCAAAACTAATTTGTGCTGGTTGGTGGAGAGGCAGTTTTGGGTGTTCTGGCATTGTGCTGGGATATTGGGCACAGTGAATGTGGTCACAGTTTGGGGAATTTCCAGGACATCTGGTACCTGGGAACTGTAAGTTCTTACCACTCATTGTCATCTTTATTACTAAAAAAGATCTAAGAGTTAAAATATGTTGGTACAGAAACATTGGCACTAGCAGAGCTAAACTAAAAAAATAGCAAAATAGGTTAAATGTGGATTGTTAAAGTGTTCAACTGCTGTTAACCGTAAGAGCTATCAGAGCTCTTGCAGTCTCACTTAGCCTGAAGATCTGGTTGTCATCTCCTACAGGACATCCAGGACCAGAGACAACTTGCCCAGACTGTTCTTGGGGTGTACAACTTTTTTGCTGCCACCATTCAGGACAGGTCCTGCCATTGCCCAGGTCTTCTGCACAATGTCTGTCTTCTCCAGTGCAGGATGGAGTCAGTCCTGCTTCTCTTTTCCTGTTTATCCTATGGCTGCAGGTAGAGATCTACTCCACCATCACCTCCGTGGCTGCAGGTGGAGATCTGCTCTCGCTTTTGCCACTCAGAGTTGTTTTTTCCCTCCCAAATAGCAAGAAGCAGCAAACATCACAAAAGAAAAACCTGAGATATTAAGCAGGAGGAGCTACTCCATCTATAATGCTTCTATCTGTTCCTGATAAACTTTATTGGCTTTGCACCATCGTTGATGAGTAAACTGGATTTTTTTTCAGAGAGGCTCTGGAAATGGGGTGGCTTGGCAAAGCCCAGTGAACAGCTGAAATGGGATTTAGCATTTATCAAATAAATACAGGGGCTTTTGTTGGGTTGTTTTCTGTTTTCATCTTGATGTAATGTCTTACAGAAAACTCATACAAACTTTGACAAGAAATGTTGGAGGACTAATTTGTAAGATGGGCAATATGCATGCATTATGATACAGAGAATTTTAACAAAAGGAACTTGAAGAGTAGAATTATTTTTAGTTAAAGCACAATAAGATCCACGCCTCCAAAACTTAGGTTTGAATGGCTGCAGGTTGCAGATGTTGAATCCACTTAATCCTTGCTTTTAAGCATGTCAGACAAATTATGTTGGCCAGTAAAGGATTAAAATGGCATCAAGGACCACTTATAATAGTAACTAAAGCTACATCCAAGTGTTTTTTTAGCATTTATTTTTCTTATCCCACCCACCAGCATATACATCAGTTACATATTCTGTAGAAGATACATATTATTCTCAAGATCTTAAGTTATCTCTGGAATTTCCCTTCCGTTTTTTTGTTCAGTCTATCATCTCAGTAAGACCCCCAATGTTTGTCCTGTGCCACCTGAGCTAGAAGATTGCTCCCGATTTTCCAGTTAGGTCAACCAAAAAAATTAAGTTATGATAGAGGGTCAGTGAAAGAAATTCATATCAAAACAACTGCTCACCATGTCATTGTGACAACCTGCTGTAACAAATGTGCTTCTGTTTTAACTTATGACAATTAATTGCTAAAAGTAATTTAATCTGACAGTGGCAGGATGTTGAAAGACTCATGAAGATGTCATAAAAGTGACCTTTCTGCCCATGTGCAACCGAAAGCCATTTCAAACAAGGAGCCTCAAAAACAGTACAACTTCTTTTGTACTTTGTTAATTAGTTATTGATTTGAAACAATGCTCTGCGAAATATTGTCAGATTAGCTAGACGCCAGCAAGGTCACAGTGTGACAGTCTAGTCCTGATAATCTTATGGTATATAAAAATTCTTTTTTTCTCTGAACCTTTTGTTCCGATATCCTGAGAATTACATTTCTTGGCTTTAGCATTTGTGCTAATTTAAAATACAGCCAAGCTGTCTGTAATGGAGTTGGATGTTTTTGAGTTGCTAAAAAAATTACACTGCATTAGAAGAAACTTGCTAGTGATCTGATTTCTAATGATCTTCAGTGGCGGCAATGTGCCGCTGCTGCAACACCAACATCCTTGCTTAATCTGAGCAGAGAAGAGTTTGTTTTAATAAAAATGGTCAGCGTGAGGGAGTCACGGATTTCAAGACAGAGGTAAAACAAGCAATCCCTGAGGCTGTTTAGAGACTCGTCAGGATTAAAGATGATTTCCTAGCTTACATTATTGAGAAACAAAAATAATGGGGGTGGGTCTGGGTGGAAAAACTGAGAAACTGAACTAAGGCTTGAATAGCTCAGCATTGAAGTTTTCAGATTATTGAAATGAGAACCAACAAAAACCACAAATGTGAATTTCAGATTGTGTTTATCATCTGTTTAGATAGTTGTTTTATAAGCTAATTAGAGTTACTTCAAATGCAATTAATTATAGTGTGCTACATATTAAGACACTTCAGCAAATCTTTATAGCTGCACATTAAATAAATAGTATATCAGTTTATTTAAAGCACAGAGCACTTTGCTCCTTTTATTAGGAGAAATCAAATAATCTTTCACTTAAATAACGGCTCTTGAGTGTATATAATAAATAGACACCTCCAGAAGAAAAATACAGGGCAAAGCCATTCTATTTAGTTTAACCCGCGTAAGAGATACAAAGTCTGTTACAGAGACTTTACAGCTGAGCTTTGTTCTGAAACTGTAGCTGTTAATGAAAATACTAAGTTGTTATTTTACTTAAGTGTTGAAGTTTGCTAGATTCATTGTTTCCTGTGGTGGGGAAATCTGCATTTTTCTTGGCCAAAATGCTGTTTTTCTTGCAATAGCATGGTTAAAAAAAAAAGTCTGTTTCTCATTACAACTTATAAACAGATTGAAAGAACTGGGAAGTGAAATAGTCTTTAAGTACTTTCTATTTCTAAGGAAATAGAAAAATAACACTTCTGCATGTCTGCATGTCTTCCATTAGGAGTTTTTGAATGTTTCACATGCATTCGTTTAAAAAAAACAATGGTTCTAGTGTTTAGAAAAATGCGTGTAATGACTTAAATAACTTCCATGATCTGTTCTTGTGTCTTGCAAAGATTATTTATTTTGTAAAAGTATCATATCTGTTTTTATTTACTTTCCCCCACAATTAATCTATTAATTGCCAGAAACATAGCTGGTGGGGAAGAGAGCTGTGAAGATGCAACCTGATGGTTTGTTTTAGGAATGCTCTTTTGTTCCTGTAATTCGACCACACAAAAGGCTGTCTTTGGTGATGCTGGGCAGAAATATGTTGTGGGCAGAGTCTCGATCCCTGAGATTGAGTGGTTTGGAAAGAAAAAAGTACAAAGAGACATAAAATGTAGGGATACATACCAGTAATATTGCTCTGAAAAGCAACTGCCCCAGTCTTTGGGTATTTTTACCAATTGGAGTCTCTTTGGACAAACTGACAAGTTTGCCTGTGCAGGATTTCCAAGCTGTTTGCCAGAAGATGCTTCTTCAAATTCAGGTTTCCGTCACCTGGAACCCTGCAAGCTATATGAAGAGGGGGAATAAGAATCAAAAAAAACGGAAGTCCAAAAGTCTGTCAAAGAGATAAAAGCGAAATTAGTTGTTTTTTTCTTAAGTAAAACTTCCATTGATTCGTTTCCATCCTTCCTCCTATTCTCTTCTCCTGCACCTCTTTCCTCTCAGTGAATCAACAAAAAAAAGAAAAATGTAATATTTGTGATTATTTATGTTCTTGTCTAAATGATAAAATAATTAGCTTAGGTGACTCCTACCACTCCTGTCAATTTGGAAACAATATAAACAAAAGGATTACCGCAGATAATCAAGGGTAAGATCTATTTTGAAGGAAGGCTTTTAACTGTTGACTCCCCAGTGAAGTAGGGAGTAAGTGGCTACTAAAAAAAAAACAACCAGTCATTGAAAAATACCAACCCCCAAGCTTTTTCCGGAGATGATAATTAAGAGCCACTGAGAAACTGATTTTGTCTGAATTTTTCTTCTTTTTGGTCTCCTTTCCTGCACTTTTCCAGAAGACTGTTAGGTGGTGATGACAGGACATGCCAGACTCCAACTGAAGTAATAACGGGAAAATCCAGACTGAAACAACAGCCTGACAAAGTTGTCTTACCCTCCCTGACAAGCAGATACTTTAACCAGGGAGGTTTTGCTTATAATAACTTCTGAGACTTAATTAATTTAGCCTGAGATCTGGGTTTTGTTTTATAAACAGCAAACCCTTCCAAGTTACAAAGTGCCTCGAATTTTTTAATAAAAAGCTGAAGAAATAGGGCATTTGAACACAGCAACCTCGCAGCAGAAAACTTTCACTGTGCAAAAAAAGCTGAGTCTTTGCTGCATGGAGCTGTTGTGGATTGAACAACACAGGTAATGTTTGGGGCTCGCTTTGTTTATTTTTTGCGCCAATCTGCAGCCATGCTCACCACGCTCAACTTTCAGTTCAAAGGCAAATCTGAGATGTTCCTCCTGCAACGCAAGCCCTTTAAGAAACACTCATATATTCTTGCAAGAGCTGCGTGGTCCCAACAAGGCAGCACTCTGAATGCCTCCTACCAAGACCTACATTTGCCAAAAATGAAAAAAAAAAAATGTATATATGTAATGTATACATTGAAATACATATATATTAAGTCAGCGATGCATTAATGCAGCTGAGACCACCGGCACCTCTGTGAAGCATAGCTGTGGGTGCTAACGGCTTTACTCTGGTTTTGGGAGTTTGCCTGTTGAAATATTATAAATGAGGGCTCAAGGCATGTCCAAGAAGCTGAAAAGAGGGTTTTGATTTCCAGGGTCAACTTGTTCCTCACTGAGCAGAGGTGGTTTGGGGTTTTTTTTTAATTCAGAAGTAGCTCTAGACTGCTAGTGGAAAACTGTGTTAGTTGAGGGCTTAGCTAGGAAAACTCTTTTCTGGCTTGGAGTTTCTTTGGTTTTTTTCCTGTGTGCAATAAATTTGGATATAAAGGGGAAAATGACTCCCTCCTGCTGCCCCAGGGAAGGTTAGGATCCCAGCTTCCTCTGTTCCCACATGTATATAGCAGAGATCTGAATTTTGTTTCCTGAACACCATCGCTGGGGAAAGCCCATCTTGAGTCTGAAGTGGGAAGAGTGGGACAGGATCTGAAGGTGTCTTGGATGGTAATTGTGGTGGGAGCTGGGGAGAACAAGGGCCCCGGGGAGGGGCCGAAACACAAAAATGTAAAAACCTGGCTAGAACATGTCAGCCTTGCATTGGCTAAAACTTGTCATTTTAAACCCAATCTCAGCAGCTGTGCCGTAGCGAAGCGTGGGTGCCACAGCTTCCTCCCAAGCCAGCCCTTCATCTCCTTTGCAGTGATGGGGATGGTTTGAATATTGTCTCAGTCTGCCAAAATGCATTTTTGTTTTAAATCTTTTATTTGTCTATAGGACATGCCAGATAATGCACGTTTCCTGTAATACTTATTCATTTAGCAGGTCTGCTTTCCTGATCAGTTGTTGGGATTTGTGGAGGTGGGACTACCCTAACTTTATACTATATAAGTCTTCTTGTCTTCCTTTCTGCTGCTGGCTGTGTGCACACAACATCTGTATTACTAGGGCTTCATAAGCAATATTGGGAACACTCCCATCACTGGCCCACTTCACAAGTAGAATAGGCATGAGAAATTGCACAGAAAAACCTCAAATAGACCTGGGAATAAAACTGAGATCCGTAATATGAAAAATGCAACCTTAAGTCAGTGTGCCATATTGCTTTCCGAAGGCACATGCCAAATAATAACCTTGGTTATGCTATTTATATCTGCAATTCCACAAACGACCAGATTTAGCTATTGTGATACCTGGTCTCTCCTTCTTTCTCAACAGCAGCAGCTACCTACTGCCAGAATATATATCTTGCCCCCATCTCAGAAGGTGCCCTTAAAATACAGTATTTTTATTTCCCCAATTATTCTAGCAAGAAAAGTGGAAGAGGTTCTTGATTTAGTCCCTGCTAAGGTCATAAGTAAGGAAAAAATACAGTGTGACTGTTTCTGAATACACATGAACATGGTTGTTGAATAAAATAACATCACCAATAATGCATTTGCATTGGTTTAGTGTTGAACCTTTGCAGATTCAGTGGGTCTCTGGGTCTCCATAGAGCTACACCAGACGTTGGTGACCACGAACCTGCTCTGCCACCTACACAGGGCATCAAATCCTCCTGGGTGTTTAATGTGGCAAAGTATGCAAATAAAATATATACACAGCCCATAGAAGAAGGGAAGAAAGAAATGTGTCCTCCATTCAAATTTTCAAGGCCAAAGCATCTATGATTTTATCTGTTTTGATGGTATGATTTTATCTCTTTGAGGTTCAATAAAGCCAAGTGCCAGGTCCTGCACTTTGGTCACAACAACCCCTTGCAACGCTGCAGGCTT
Source organism: Pterocles orientalis (assembly GCA_011057875.1). Taxonomy (NCBI): domain Eukaryota; kingdom Metazoa; phylum Chordata; class Aves; order Pterocliformes; family Pteroclidae; genus Pterocles; species Pterocles orientalis. The sequence goes on from WKFP01015492.1 coordinate 314,546, forward strand.
GGGGCAGAGTGGCTGGAAAGCTGCCCGGCAGAGAGGGACCTAGGAGTGCTGGTCGACAGCCGGCTGAACAGGAGCCAGCAGTGTGCCCAGGTGGCCAAGAAGGCCAACGGCATCCTAGCCTGCATCAGAAATAGTGTGGCCAGCAGGACTAGGGAAGTGATTGTGCCCCTGTACTCTGCACTGGTGAGGCCACATCTCGATTACTATGTTCAGTTTTGGGCCCCTCACCACAAGAAGGACAGTAAGGTGCTGGAGCAGGTCCAGAGAAGGACAGCAAAGCTGGTGAAGGGTCTGGAGCACAGGTCTTATGAGGAGCGGCTGAGGGAGCTGGAGTTGTTTAGTCTAGAGAAGAGGAGGCTGAGAGGAGACCTTATCACTCTCTACAACTACCTAAAAGGAGGCTGTAGTGAGGTGGGTGGTGGCCTCTTCTCTAAAGTAACAAGTGATAGGACAAGAGGAAATGGCCTCAAGTTGCACCAGGGGAGGTTTAGGCTGGATATTAGAAAAAATGTCTTCACTGAAAGAGTGATCAGGCATTGGAACAGGCTGCCCAGAGAAGTGGTGGAGTCACCATCCCTGGAGGTGTTCAAGAAACATGTAGATGTGGTGCTTAGGGACATGGTTTAGTGAGTTAGGTGGTGTTAGGTTGGACTTGATCCTTGAGGTCTTTTCTGACCTTAATGATTCTGTGATTCTTCCCCTTTTGTTTTCTCTCAAGTCATCTCTTTCTCACTCAGGATGCAGCAACTAAAATAACTCAACCTGCTGCTCAGTCTTCGTTATCCTTGCTTCCCAGCACTCCTAGCAGGTCCCGACGAACTGAATTTCGAATGTGCATGGTCAGATTTAAGATTTGTTAGAAATTTGCTCCTCTGTCTTCTCTCCCAGTAGCTGCCCCTTTGCCACTGAGACCATATTGACCTTGTCGCAGTCATCCACTCTCTTCTGCAGCCTCCTCTCATCTTGTCTGCTGGACAGTGTAGAAGGCTTTCCATCACCGTCCTTCCTGAAAATCCAGTATTTTAGAGCCAGCCCTTCCTTGTGCATGTTCATCTCCGTGTCCCTAGCATGCAGACTAGTGCTAGCCATGTCAGTAAGTAAAGCAGAAATATAATTCTTCCTCCTAGTAAAATGTCCTTCTGCCTCCTGGGGTCTCCTCTCAGGCAGAACCAGGAAATGTTTCAGAAACATCTGTGCAAGAGTTCTCTCAACTCTCTGATTAAAAGGGGGGGAAAAAAGTTTCAGGAGGATGGGATGCTTCCTAAGCATGCTGGAATTTCTCCATTACAAGTCAAATTTGTTAAATGGCCTGAGCTAGATATTCTAGAAATCTTGTCTTCAGATAGAAATACTAGTGTGAGATCTTTCCTTCCACTTTTTTCCTGTTTTCATTTATATATCCTTTCCGTAGTTTCATCTTTTTACCTGATTGTTATACCATAGCTGCTGTCTTTTGGAAAAAAAAAAAAAAAATCATGTGCTGGCTGGTTTTTTTTGGCTTCTGTTCCAGTTTTCTTGCCTTCAGAGCCTCTTAGACCTTTGCACTGAGGCTTTGGAGCTGCTCTGGTGATAGTAAACCAAGAGTTGTTTTTAACCTGCTATTAACCTCCACTGCTATTACAGCAAGTGGCAGAGTTCCTCCAGATTTATTTGTTACCTAATTAGGGCAGAGCTCCACACATCCTGCCATTGCAGTAGCATGGGTTAAAGTCTTCCCGATTCATTTGTCTTCAGCATTCGTCACCATCCCTTCTGGTTTATATATGCGTGTACATACATATACAAAATAGATTTTGAAAGTCTTGCTTTCTAGTAAAAGAATGTTTCCGATGAAATCCGTTTAATTTTTACTGGATCCTTTACCTAAGAGCGCTGCAAAATGTGATGCTGACGTGAGCCAGGTTGTGATAATCAAAAATTGTATAGCAGCAGGGAACAAACTGTATCGCTTCGCTGCTTATTTCAAACCTCCAAACATAGGATTCTCTCTTAAAAGAGCAAGTTTTTGTACAGAAAATATACCTTTCATTGTACAGAAGATACCGATGTTAGCCATTCACTGATGTTGCATCCTGGATAGCTTAAATGACCAACTGCTACTTTTCTAAGTTATATTTTTATACTGGTATATTATTGTTGTATGTTATTTTGGATCTAATGATATTTCAGAAGAGTTGAGGGAGAAGTTTGCCTGCCCCAAGGCTCACTTGGGGCTGAACACAACTGCAGAGGTCCTGCTGGTGAGGCAGGATCTGACATCTCTAGGGAAGGATGGGAGGCAGGAGACCTGAGCCTTCTCCATCTCCCTGCCTCCCAGACAGCATGCGGTTCTGTTCTCCCATATTTAACACATGTATCATACTTGTTTACAGTAGCTCATGAAACTGGAAGAAATTGTTTTGCTGTGATGAGTGGTAATTATAGAAACCACCTTCAAGTAGATTGTTAAAGAGCTATTCAGTTGTATGGCATATTTCCCTATTTGTATGCATTTCACTTTTCCCTTGTCACAGAAAAAATGTGATTCCAACTCTTTGATTTAAAAATAAAATAAAATAAAAAAGCAAAAGGAGAGAGCTGTCGCCAGAGCTTAAAACTAATTTGATTTTCTTGATTTGATTTTCTCGAGTTTTGATGAATTAGAAGTTTAAGATAGGATGTGAACTGCTCTGCCTCAGTAAAGTCTGTAGTAGTTCAAGACCTCCAGCTCTTGCCCCATCTGTAACTTTCCAGCAACAGGTTACTTTCAAAAAAAAAAAAAATTTGGCGTGGAAATGGGAAATATGTGAACCTGTCACAGTAAGCAGTCTCAAAGGGCAAGCTGCTTTGCAGGAGCTAATTAACCTTAGGAAGTAATTACACAAATATGCAAATGTTGTTTAGATAATTCCATGTGTTATCAACTCAGGTAGTCCATCATAACTGTAGACCTTACAATGTCTAGGTGTTAGAATCTGGCATAGTTGATAAGGCTTCTGTTGCTCCATCACTTCAGCTTGGTATTTAACAATTAATGACTGTGATATTACATTAGTAAATTCAACCTGTTTTTTTTAAACGCAGCACAACGTAACACTGTATTCAATGCGTGCACACTGCCATTAAAATGTTATATACCTCTCAACTCCTTTTGCAAAAAAATGAGACTGAAATCTGTGCTCTCTTACTCTGCTTTTTTTTTCTGCACAATGGATGGCCCAAAAATTTACCCACAATCATGTTGGGTTTTCAGGGGCTTAAGAACTATTACAGAAAGAATTTTAAATCTGCAAGCCTGTTTTCTCAAAGCAAAACCTCTTATTAAAAGGAGATGAGGAGCAGAATTTTATACAAACATTTTTCTATTAGCATTGCATAGACCCCCAGCCACTGTCGCTATGGGCTGCCATTCTTAGTGTGAGGTCTCCCCAAAACCGAGCTCAGCTGGTCCAGGCTGGAGCAGCCCAGGATGTCCCAAACCCATACAGGACTTGAGTTGAGACCAAGCAGATCAGTGACTGGCAACCTCTTCCCTCCCTCAAGCTGCTGCTTCAGGCAGCTGTAGGAGATTCTGGCCCTGGGATGTTAAATGGCTTAATCTATATGAGAAACATGAATTTATGAATCATTGTCTTATTATTTTCATAGACTGTATTATTAAACTATTTATTTAAACTTTTAATATTTAAATGAAAAGCTCTGTATTAATGATTTATGATCTTTTTTAAGCAGTTGCTATTTCAGTTTTAAATTTTTTTATAAATAGTTAAGAGGGAGTGTTTAAAAAAGGGGGAAAAAAGTTTTTTATCGCTAGAAAAGGGAATCTGATCTTAAACCAGTATTTGTGAATACTCATCTCTTCCACATGAAATAAAATTTCATTCTGTTTGCAAATCCTTAATGATGGTTTCTCATTCAAAAGGAGTATGTCTGTGTGGCAAGAGCATCTTTTTGATTAGCCTCATGCTACTGTCATTTACTGAAGCAGAACCTAATGCCTGGCTACATATATTCTCTATTGCTTTTATGGATGCCCCTTTTAGAGAAATTTATTAGTGAGTTAAAAGGTGGGTAGGATTTTGCGTGATGGGAGAACAGGTGAAGGTTGCATCTTCTGGGGTGCAGGAGCAGAGTGGTACCTGGTCTGCAGCAACCCGACAAGCTCCTGGTTTTGGGTTATTTTGCATTGGTTAAGCATCACATGGAGGAGGAGAGGCCTTTTCACATAACATGGTTGTCAATTATTTTTTATTATTTCTAATTGTATATATTGAGGGTGGGGGGAGGTTTTCAGAAAAATGAAGACCCATCACTATGACTTCCAGACCTCCAAAAAATCAGGCTGCTGGTGTAGACATAAAATTACCGGTTACAGATTGCCAACTTTCAGCAGCTGGAAGTTCAAGTTCATCTTTTCCAGCACCTTTCCATCTCAGTCTAGTGACAATGCATTCAGCCCCAGCTGCCTTTGGAGATACATAGCATGGTTTCTCTATTCCTTCCTGTACAATCCTATCAATAATTGTGTAAAGCATGACGAAAAGGCCCACGCTTTATCAAATAATTTAACAAGGTGGTATATAAGTGTGTTGTATGTAGTGACAATGAAAGGAAAGCAACAGCTGCCTGAAACTGCACCTTTTTTACCGAAGCTGCAATATCCAGCCTCATAATTTAACCCAGACCAGGCAGAGGATGTTAATCCTCATGGACCCAGCTCAATTCCAAATCCAAAGGAGACTCTGCAGTCTGTGATGCCTACTCCTGCAGCCAGATGTTTCTTGTGTGGACACGGCACAGGTTTATTCTCCGAGTTATTTAAAAATACTGGCTGGTTACAGGGAGGGAAAAAATAAGCAGATGCTCTGAAGAAAGAGCTTTTCTTCTAAACATACACAACTCCTCCAAACTTCTTCTCGCGTATATGTGCATTTCTTTACCTTCTTTAGGATTTAGCAGAGTACATAGAGCAACACAGTTTATCCCGACTTTTTACAGGGTTTTTTTCACCAGTAACGAAACTCTAGTTATGGTCTATATCTGACTCGTTCTAATTAATTTTTTTCTGCTTTTATAAAATCCTGTTGAGTTTTTGTATTGGACTGTGAAGCTGTGCAGCTAATGATTGGGTTTGCTTAGACCACTGGTTATGCTTTAATTAGTGGAAGGTTTTTCAGGTTGATTTTCTCAATCCTTCAGAAGCTTCTTCCTGCTGTCTTAAGTCTTATGGAAATCCTAAGATGGTGTGCTTTCCCCAGCAGCCTGTAGAGTGATAAATACAAAATACCTGAAAATGAAATATTAATCAGAAACAATCTCTTTTTTTTGTCAGAACATTAGACCAGGGTTATGTACCTGTTATGAGAATTAATGGTAACATTATTATTATTATTTAAAACCCAGTGTCTTCTTAATATTTAGCTAAAATAAACCTTTTAGATAAACTAGGAATTTTAAAACTTTCCTGGTGTTTTAATGAGCCTTTTCAATATGTATCGTAATTAAGAGTGCACCACTTTTCCATAGGAAACTCCAGTTCAAGTTGTCCTTCAGCTTTATCTTAATAACTGGTCTGTCAATCTTGTTTTCTTTTTGAAGTTCTTTTCCGAAACTTCCCTCTTTCCTCATAAAGGGAGGAGTCTTTACAACCTTTACCCATCTCTACAATCAAATTTCAAAACAGGGTTGAAAGAAAACAAGCCCTTTCTCACGCTGGGGTGGTTTACAAGAGTTGGTACATAATCAGTTAAAATACATTTTGTTGTAGTCAGTCAAGAGCAGAATCTGTCCACGGTGAAGAAGAATACCTTCAGTGCTTTTTGGAATATTTGATAAATATGTTTTAATCACTGCTACCTTAGAGAAAAAAAAAATTTTAAGCACATAATTGTTTTAAAAGCTTTGGCTCCAGATCCATGAAGATTTGTAGCCATCTCATTCTTATTTAGGAAACATGGCATTAGAAGAGCCTAAATCCACCACATTATTTCATTGTCTGTCTTCCCGTTGATTTTAGACAGTCCTGAGAGCTTGGATTCCCAAAACTGAGTTTCAGAATGGGACTAAGAAGGTGATTTTTGCTGGGTTGAGCAAACCATCTTGCTCTCGTCACCTGAAACTAGAGAGATTTGTAGTTGAGACATGGACAACCTGAGACACAAGTAAAATATAGATGGGTACAGAGCTTTCCAAGAGCCTCTAAGGTGGAGATGGGACTTCACAACCCCAATGTTTGAGAGTGCACAAAAATCCGTATGAATCACTCCAGTGCCTTTAGTGGTTCTTCCTTGGCTGGCATTCACCAGTTCTTGTTCAATAACAAGAAAAAGCACTCCCCTAACTGCCAGAGGCTCCAAAATGATGGCTGATGTGTAAGCAGTTAAGAGGAGTTTTATCTGCTCTGTATCTCATAGTCTGCAGTTGCAAAAAGTAGCATTTAAATATCGTAATTTTAATCTTTGGCAGGTTTCTATTGGCCCATAAAATGAAAAAAATTGTAAAGGCTGAAATTATATTTATATTGTTCCTGCTTATTTTTATTTGTTTTATCAGGCTGAGGCTTAACTGCTTTAAACAAACCATCAGCAAACAAACATTTGACAAAGAGTTTTCAAAAGAATGAAAATCAGAGCAATGGCTCATAATTTCTTTGAATGCCTCTGTTTAGCTGTATTGCCATCATGGTATTTAGGCAAAATTTTGCAGATGCATAATTTTTGTTTTATTTATTAAAATAAGCCATAATAAAGCAACTGTTTTACCACCTTTAAATTACATTCTATAATTTCTTTTATTTAGACAAATGAATTTTTTTTTTGACACTGGAATATTTTCATTTGAGGTTTGTTTTAACAAAACATGTTAACATATAGGAGCATGTTGCTCTTAGACAGAATTGCCACTTTTTAAAAGGTAATTGTCACAAATGTAATTTCTTTCTGCAGGATAATGGATCTCCTGAAGAGCACACAATTTATGTTTGGGACCATTTTATTTCCCAGTCAGCTGCAGAGAACGTGTTTTTTGTTGCTCACAGTTACGGTGGACTTGCCTTTGTAGAGTTGGTAAGTGTGACTTCTCCATCACCTTCTTTAGCAGGTTTTTCTAAATTCTTTGTGATCACCTTTTTAAAAGCAGCCATTTACATTACATTTACAGTACATTACCAAATGTACCGTTTTGGTGTATAGATTGGAACTGTTCACCAGGGGAAATCTGTGAGTTTTACCTGATTTTGCAGTTTTTCTGCAAAGGTCTGCAGAAGTTGCAGGAAAGACCTTTTGGCCATTTATTATTTTGTGGATAAACCCTACAGTGATGTAAGGTGGGACTGCTGATCGTCACCCTGCTGGTGAGGCTGAGTCTGCTGCACGTCCAGTTTGTCACCCTTTTCTATAAAGGCGAATTTGTTGACTGCATCTGCTGTACAAAGTTGTCTATTGAATTATATATATACCATATATAAAATACGTATAAATAAGAATATATAAATATATAAAATATATATTTTATATATATAAAAATTAAAATAGTTATACCATTCTTTGAGTGTAGCTATAGTCTCCTCACGTAAGGTGACATGGTGGACATGGCTTATTGACCAAAACAAAACCAAAAAAGTCCTTTTTATTGTCGAAATGTAAATTGCAGAACATTGCAATAGGTTTTATTGACACAGGAGTCAGCAGACATATATGTACATCTTTTGTCTGTAACAGTTTAACTGAAAGTTAGTAAGAGTGGTTCCTGCCTGCAGGTGAGGTGAGTGAGTGCTTTTTTTTTAATCTCATGCCACTCTTAAGTAGCCAGAAGAATCCAGAGCAGGACCAGTTGTATTACTTTAAGAACTTGAGTTTTTTGTTAACCCTTTTCATTTGTAGAAATTAAGGCCATTTTGATTTTCCCTGGGCACTTGGAAGAATATTTTTTAAATATGTGTGATGTGTACGGATTTGAGACTTGAGCACAGTTCAGCTGATCATTTTCCACAGATATTTTATTGCCAAATCAATCAATAGTTTCAAAATCTAGATTTTTAAGAGACTAAATTAGTGAAGATTAATAATTCCTTCTATAACCACAACTTCAGGCAAGAAACAAGTTGCACTGTGTGTTCCTGTTGCTCCTTGGACGCGGTGAAGGGTAGGGAGCATCTCTTCTGTCCTTGCTTTCCTGAACTGTAGTTTTCAGCTGCCCTGTGTTTCAGCACAGGTGGTTTGTCTGTCCAAAGTCAAGCATGAGCAGAATTTCTGTAGGTTTTGTAAAGCCATGTTGTTTGGGTTGCTGGATGCCTACAGATAACATATTCTTAGCACACGCCGGGAATAAAAATCAACTGGAGACCTTTCCCAGTGTTTCCCAAACAAAGTGCTTGTTGGAAGGAGGCTTGGAGAGTTTTTTCCATCGCATTTCAGTCAATGGCTGGAGGTGGCATGGGTAAGAGATGACCAAAGTGTCATTCCCATTTTGCCTGTTTCTCTTGTCACACTGGTGGATATTCCTCCGCTTTTGTTCTACTTTAATATGAAGCACACAGATGTTTCAGAACAAGACTTGACTTCTGACCTTGGGGGCTGCAGGGTCAGGGTGCTCAGGGCCTGTGAAATTATCACAAGCTGAGCTAAAGTTTTTATCCATTGCAGGAAGCAACCAGTAAGTAAAGAAGTTAAAAAGGAGCTTTGTCAGAGAGACAAGATGGTCTCAGTCAGGGTCAGCTTCTGTAGTCTGCTGTCTCTGCAGGAGATGCATGCCTGAGAGGAAGAATATAATATGTAACCATTGGCACCTCATATATCTGTCATGCAAAACCAGGCCTGAGAAGTATATTTAATGCAGCCCGATTGTTTGTGAAAAAATCAAAGAATATGAATACTTGGTTTTAGGAGAGGTGGTTTGATATCTAGGCTCCACCAGAAGCAGTTTAATTAAATAATGTGTACACCGAGGCAGGTATCATTGAAATAAAACCCAAAGTATTTTATTGCAGTATTAATTTGTAAGATTTTATTTTGTTATGATCTCCTTTCTCTTTGATTTTATATCCATATGGCTCTTAGTAACTGCAAAGAGCTAAAAAAAAAAAAAAAAAAAAAAAGATTTTTTGGACTGTTTCTGCTGTTTGCCTCCTATATTGCTGAGACCCTAGGCATTGCATTTTCAAGGGTTTCCTTGGCACCTTGTGAACCAGAAGTGTAGTTTTTTTGTTTTAATTTTAGTTAATTTGTATCTTTAAGAAAAAAAAAAAGCACCAAATATCATGGGAATAATGACAAAATTGTGAAAACTGGTAGTGGTATTTCCAGTTTACAACATTCATACCACTATAAAAATACAAAGCACACAGGGGAATGTAATAAAATTAAATTGGGGGAAGGAAAGTAGGTTCATTGTCTTTGAGCAGATGAGAAACTATTCATTATGGTCTTTGTTGGCTGAAATGTTGATGTATATACCTACAATTTGCACAAAGGTGTAAATAAAAGTGTGAGTGTGTGTGTATTTTTAGGCAGTTTTGTTAAAATGAGAGCCCTTAAAACACACTGTTCAAATTATTGTATCCACTGTAGGGTCCTAGTTCCATCAAAATCAGACAATTTTGTCCATTTGAAGTAATTTTAGGTCCCATCATTTTGAGATACAATCTGCAGTACACTGCCACTTCATTTTGTTGTATTGTGCCGAGGACGGCGAGAACCTGACCCTGTCTGGAGCTGATGGGTGCCATAATAATAACAATGATGAATGGACACCTGCTGAGCTACCTGCGAGCCTCTTGGGCTGCATCAGTATTCTGGCACAGGCAAACTTTAAGAGCCTTAATGACTGGGCTGTGAACCTGGCATTAGCTTTACATTAATTTGATTCCCTGAAATTTCAGATTAAATAGTTTGTTATAGTTGGGGTTTTTATTTACATTTACTTATATAAATATATCCACCTACTTACGTTTTGTACTTGGTTTGACTCAAGTGCGGATGAACATAGAGTGCATACTGTGGATATGCAACTGCTAATTCCACATTAAATAGTAATACATCTTCTGGTGTGTGGCAGAAATCACACAAGATCTGTGATGATTCTAGGAAGCATGGGAGACAGCTGGAAGTAGAGCTGAGAAGCAAAACATGTCAGTGACCAAGGTCCATGTTGTGAAGAATTGTGAAGAAAGCATAATACCACTGTGCCTCAAGGCTTCGTGAGAATTAAACTGAAAAAAAAAAATTAAAAAGAGGACATGGAACAGGTTGCCCAGAGAAGGTGTGCATGCCCCATCCCCTAGAGGTGTTCAAGGCCAGGCTGGGTGAGGCTTTGAGCAACCTGGGCTAGTGGGAGGTGTCCCCACCCATGGCAGGGGGCTGGAACTCAGTGATCTTTAAGGTCCCTTCCAACCCAAACAATTCTATTCTATTCTATTCTATTCTAGATTGTTTGGGTTGGAAGGGACCTTAAAGATCATCAAGCTCGCGAGGTCGCACAGCCGTTGCCGGGGCGACCGCAGCCACCACCCCTCCCCCAGTCCTTAAATTCTCACCAGGAGGACAGAGAGCTAGCTGAGAGCACACAGAGAGCAACACCTACAGCAGCAGAGGAGGCAGCGGCGGCTCATGTAGTGGGACGCAGAAGCTCCTCTGGGTCCATGAGCCTCACACGGCAGCTGTAGGAGCAGAGCGAGCAGGCAGGGTTCCTCCGAGGGATGTACTAGAGACCAGGAGAAGCACGGACATCCTCCCTGACTCTTCAAACACAATGGTGGGCACTCGTCACAGAGCTAAGGCTGCTGCTCTGGCCAAGGGGTCTGCACCATCTTCCCCTGGGGTGCTTGATGCCTCCACACAGACAGAGCTACAGAGAGCAGAGGCATCTGTACAGACCTTGGTGTGTGGGAGGTGCCCAAACCACTCTCTGGGGTGGGGATGGGAGACAAACCATCCTGAAATAGGTGTGCCCAGGTGGCCCAGCTCCTAGAACAGGTGGCCAAATTGCAGGAAGAAGTGGTAAGATTGAGGAGTATCAGGGAATGTGAGCAGGAGACAGATTGATGGAGCCCCACCCTACCATCCCTGAGGCAAGGGCAGGAGACAGAGGCTCCACAAGAAGCAGAGGATCCCCTCCCCTCTTGCCAGCTGGGCAAAGGAAGGGACCTAAATGAAGGGGAATAATGGAAACAGGTCCCAGCCCAGGGGAGGAGGCGAATCCTGTCCCAGCCTTCCTCATCCTCCCCATTGCCTTTACACAATAGATATGGGGCACTGGAACTAAATGGACAGGAAAATAAGGACGAAGACGAAGGTCCATCCAGGGGGTCGTCTAAGCTGAGACAGTCGGCCCCACGCATTGCGACTGCCTCAGCGAAGAAAAGAAGGAGGGTAATGGTCATTGGTGACTCCTTCTTGAGGGGAACAGAGGGGCCAATATGTCGACCAGACCCTTTACACAGGGAAGTCTGCTGCCTTCCGGGGGCCCGGGTTAGAGATGTCACCAGGAAGCTCCCTGGTCTGATACAGCCCTCTGATTACTATCCACTACTGGTCATGCAGGTTGGAAGTGATGAGGTTGTGGAGAGAAGTCCAAAAGCAATTAAAAGGGACTTCAGGGCACTGGGGCATTCGATTACAGGATCAGGAGCACAGGTCGTGTTCTCCTCAATCCCCACAGTGGCAGGGATGAATACCAAGAGGATCAGAAGAACACACCTGATCAACACCTGGCTCAGAGGCTGGTGCCAGAGCTGCAATTTTGGGTTTCTTGATAATGGGAAGGCTTATAAGGCACCAGGCCTGCTAGCGACAGATGGAGTTCACCTGTCTCACAGGGGGGTAAGGATTCTTGCTCGTAAACTGTCAGGGCTCATCGAAAGGGCTTTAAACTAGGTTCGAAGGGGGAAGGGGAAATTCCCAGGCCCATTACAGACAAGCCCAGGGGTGTCACAGTGAGGGTAGAAGTGGACTCTACAGCTCAGCTCAAGTGCATCTACACTAGTGCACACAGTATGAGCAGTAAGCAAGAGGTCTTTAACAACAGAAAAGCCAGCAACAAATGCCCAGAGCCTGGAAAAGGTTCACAGGCTGGCCTGAGGGTGGGGGGTGGGCAGCACACAGGAAGTCCAGCCTCCTTGGGAGCCCAACTTAAGTGCTTCTATACAAATGCACGTAGTGTGGGGAACAAACAAGAGGAGCTGGAGATGTGTGCACACCTGCGGTGTTATGATCTTATTGGCATTACAGAGACATGGTGGGATGGATCCTATGACTGGAGTGTTGGAATGCAGGGATACAGGCTCTTTAGGAAGGACAGGCAGGGGAGGCGAGGAGGGGGTGTTGC
>WKFP01015492.1:339001-363650 GCA_011057875.1 Pterocles orientalis
GGGGGCTTGGCAGCCGGTGACACTAGAGGGCACTGCTTGTCCTCAGTTGCAGCATCCTTCTGGGATAACCATCAGAACTCCGCTGAATTCTGTAATCTCTACTTTAATTAGTGATTGAATTCTTATTAAGAAATTCTAGGCTGTCTAATGCATTGTTGTGTTGGGTTTTGCCTTGCATTAATAGAATGGGTGGAGTTGGCAGGACTCACAAACAAATACAGAATTGAGCATCCCATACAGTAACAATTTTAAGAAAATCTCAAAATCTTGAAATGTCATTCTTGGCAAAGCCAGAAGGCTGAGTTTGCCCATTGATGGGGTTTGGATCCCTTGCCAGCTGTGCTTCCAGCAAGCGTGATTCTCAGCATTAGAAACACATTGGGGAGAGTACTGAGGAGTTAGGGTGATTTATTTTAGCAAAGGTCAAGCGAAAGATAGGCAGAGAACAAGGACAGGAAGTTTAAAGAGTGCATCTTCCGTATGTGTAAAGCACATATAGTTTACATTACCATTGGAAAAAATGTGTCGTAATTAAATAATCCAAATTGCCATTCCACGTTCAGATATTTCTTCCATGGGTGGGCTCTTTCAGTGGTGTTATTTTGGATGGGATGTGCAACAGAGGTTGAACAGTCAGGTTAATCAGGTTAGAAAAAGCAGGCGTCATTTCACAAACATCAGAAAATTAACACCAATATTAGGCATTTTATCAATATAATAATATCCAAGCTCAATGTGAAGACACCAAGCGTTGCTATGAGCTTGACCGTGTCTTCTGCCATCAGCAAAGAGTTGTACCAAGTGCTGAATGCTGGCCAGGTTGGGCGTTTTCCTGTGCCATGAAATTCCAGCACTCAAGTTCCACAGATAAAGTCCTGTGGTCTAAAGCATTGTTCATTGATGCAATTTGGGATGGGACCCTATATCAAACCTGGTCTGTTTTTTTGTTCTACTTCTTAAGTGTTTAGCCAAAATATTTATTTCTGGTTAACTCTTGCTGTGTGTGTAAATTTTCTCGCACCAATACTCATAAATATGTGTAGGTAACAGAGGGTCTGTGTTATCCCTGCAAATTATCTGTTAGTTGAGGTGATGGGTGTTCAATGTAACTAAAGGTTTTTCCACATATACATTCTAATTTTCAGCTGGCTGAGACGAAATGATGCTCTTGCATAGGAAAAGTAATTTTTTAATAAACTTCTAAAAGGCTCTCCCAGCCAGAACTCATGGCCATTAAAAGGCAAACTGGTATGACAATAGATTATATTTTGTGTAGAGAGAGTCAAAACTATTTTATTTTAGCCCAGCATAATTGCTTGCAAATGTCAACGTGATTTTGAGCCATTCTAGTTCTTAGCAGTGTATCTTTAAACAGTGCATGAGTATATAAATTTCTGAAAAATCTTCCTGGAAGTTACCACACAACTTCAGAGGATAGGATCACGTGTTCATTATAAATATGTAGGTTTTCTAATTATTTCTGTATAATCACATAGTAGCCTTGGACAGTCTGGTCTCCTACACGATCGCTAGTAATAGATCTGTCATGTAACCAGAGCGAGCATCACCTAGCTTCATTTTATTGGTTCATAAGGAAAAAGAAAAAAAAATGTTTAATCAATACAGAACAACTCTTTTTGTATTCACCATTTTATAATTCAAAGTCTTATTTTGTGCACACTAACAGCCTACAAGCAATGAGATGCCAGAAGTGCTATAATAGTATTTTCCCCCTCCTAGCGGGATGTTGCTTACGGCTATAAAAAGTTAATTTCAGATCCTGATACACTTGCATTAATTTTTGAGACATTGGCTGAGCATATTACGGTGAAGAATAACACAAGCACTGCACTGTTATGCTGTAGCTAATCATTTATTACCTCCAGCCAAAGGGAGCAGCATTAATGTTCAAGGCCACAATATCTGCAAAAAAAAAAGAGTTAGGAAACTGGCAGAAAAGGTCTCACAGATTTCTTCCTGAGGTTCTTGAGAAGAGGATGGAGAAGGAAAAGGAGAAACAATAGTTTCATCAACTCTTAAAAGTCTATTCAAATGGGTCTTGGTGTACTTGGGAGATCCTGTTTGTGCGTTAAAATAATAACTTATTGATGAGACTATAACACTTAACCAAACCGTCCTACTTCTTAGTGAGAAAATGCGTCTTTGTGGTTGTTGAAAAGTATGATTTATGTATGAAAAACAAGCGATTTAGATGCTTATCATCTGTGATATGCACTGTACCTCGGTAATGCATTTATATTCTTTGGAGTATTTGCTGACAAAAAGAGCGTGTTGTCTCTTTGCTTGCCAGTGAGGGATGTGTTGACTCCACAGCTATGTAAAAACCTCTCATCAGCACCTATTTTAATCAGAAAGAACTTTACTATATCATTATCATTATCAGAAAAAGCACCGTGCTACACTTTTATACCAATACATTTATTTTGAAATTAATAGCGAAAAAATAATACAGAGCCTGTGCTTGAGATGGGCTAATAAGCATGCCCATGAGACTTTCCTTTTTAAGCACTAAATGAAAGCTTTTGCATTGCTAACAGGCTACAAAAGTTGCTTAGGTAATAAGACTTTTTCTCTTATCAGTAAAAAAAGAAAAGGGGAGGGATTGGATGGCTCAGGGGATTGGTAATCAGATTACAAAGTCTTTCACTTCTAGGTCACTGGTTCAAATCTGGTAGTGACCAAAAGCTGATGGCTTTTCAGGAGCCTTTGTGCGATGCATTAGCGATCTATACCCAATGCCTACTGAAAATCACTCCTCAACGTTGCATTGGGAGTCTTGACTCAAACCCTTCAAAAAGGAATCAACGACCTGCTCACGCATTGAAGGGTTTGGTAGCTTGTTTTCCAGAAAATATTTTTAATAAGTTAACAAAGTAGTGCAGCTGAATCTGTACTGTCACAGCTGCTCTGGGCTTCTAACAGCAGACCCTGCTCTCCAGCACTGCCACCATCACTTTCCACTAGCATTGCTTCATAAAAAAAAATGTTAGCAGCTTACTTAAGAATTGCACTGGTATCTTTTAATTTAAGACACATGGTATAGCTCCAGTTTACTTCAATATTAGGCTAGAAGAGGTACACTCATAATTGGAAAAAAAAAAGAGAAAATAAAAGAAAATTAATAAATTTCTTCCTTAGAAGAAATGTCATACTTATTAGTAAAATTAATTTTGACATACAGAGTGTGAAAACATTTTTATTGATGGTTTTAGTGCTGCAGTGACACTGTGGGAGCTATGAGACTACAGCCTCGGTAAGCTCCCATGCTATAGGTGACTTATACCATGACAGTGCGCTCAGATAAATGTTGGAATAGGTTTATAAAGTGAAATACCGAAGACAAGGGAAAAGAGAGCAAATTATCCAATACCTGCAAAAGAGACCTTTCAAGTGTGCATTTTTTTTGTGCCGTCTCTTACTGGTGCTTACTGTCAGATATTTAAATGATGGGTTTATAGACTTTACTCTTGTCAGCGTTTTGAAGTGCTGTTTTCCTTAAGGTAAGGGAATGCTAGAGGACACCGACTATAAAGGGAATGTAATTTCTAGTTCATTAATATATGAACCTGAAACAATGGCTGTATCTGCTAAATGTGGTCTGTACATTTCTATGGAAATCGCTTTGGCGATTTTAGAGGTGTGCTTATGTCCGTAGGGATGGACACCTCCCATTATAAAACCATTACTTTCCCCCCAAAATAGCCAAAGAAAAGACATATTTCTTTTGAGACAGCAGGCACGCCGCATATACATTGCAGATGATTATTTTTTTGTACAGAACTAAGTATTTCATCATTCCTAAAATGAAGCCTCATTGGATCAAATGGATCAATCATCCAGCTCCCTCTTTACTTGCAGAAGCTTTTATTAGAAGTTTGCTGCTGTTGCCTCAACCTGGGAAAGTACAATGCTGAGCAGAGCTTGGTGGAGTCCTGGCAAGTGGGATGCACATCTGGTATGGGGCTGGCACAGGTCTTTTCTCTCCAGAGAGCTCCTCTCCAGCTCCCAGTGTTCAGAGTGATCTGAAACCAAAGCTGGAAAACCATGCCAATAAAACCTGTGTACCGCAACATGTGTTCATCACCCACGTTCTGCAAGAATGGCTGGGTGGGATTCATTGCCCTCAATGGCCAAGCTGGTTGGCTTGCAATGCAACGTGATCTCCTCCAACAACCACAGGGAAAAAAAATCCCAAATGATGCATTTATGATCCAAAATACACTTTCTGCATCTAATAATGCTTTGGGATGAGATGTCCCAGAGATCGGTGGGATTCAGAGCAGCTGCGGTGTCCCACCAGAAAGCTCCTGCAGGAGCCACGTCCCTCCATGTCCTACCACCAGGGTATTTCCTGGGCTGCTCATGATATTTTTTGTTCAAGCTTACTTGCAGCTGCATCTTCGGCCCCGTTAGCAGGCAAGGGTGAAAGGGACTGCCAGCTTTACGGGCTGTTTGTTCCAGAAGCACAGGTTTATAAGCCAAAGCCATTAATTTCAGAAGGTCACACAAAGGTTACACAGGAAAAAAAAATTAATAATAATTTTTTAAAAGCCTTAAACTGAAAACATCGGCAGCATAGCAGTTGTTAAGCTAGGGAAAGCTTCCTTTTAAGTCTGGCGTGAACCTTCTCTCCCTTTCCATGGGGGAAGGCGGTTTTGTTCCAGCAGTGAGCTCAGGTCTCCTGCACCAAAGCTGTGCTTTAGGACAAACTCAGGCTGGGCTCAGCAGAGTAAGGTTTGTCTATACTTCAGATATTTTTGTGAGTTCAGACATTAGTTTAGAAAGGAATTTAGTTAAACTGAGGTAACCTTTCCGTGAGGCATTTTTCCTGGTGTAATGGTGCATCTTGAAAGGATCCTTATGTGGCTATAAGCGCGTGCGTATAGATTGAGCTGTGCTTTAACACCATAGGTGTTTCTAATATTATAAAGTGATGCACTCCATTGGTACACCACCCTCCCAAATTGTGCAGAAGCCTTTGTGTTGCTGCGTCTGGTGAGTGGACCTATCCATCCAGGTACTGGAGAAGTGACCAGGGTCTCGTCTTTGCAAGAGCACAGACATGGATGTCAAGATGGGGGCTCTGAACCATGTTTGGTGTTGTGGTCCAGTTACATGGTGACTTGCAACTGGTGGTAGGATACTCCTCATGGTAGGGGATTGCTTGCCAGGGCCCCACTCTGCCCTGGGGAAGGTGCAGTGGTGAAACAGGGAAATGGAAAACCTCTGTCCCCGTGTGTTTCATCACTGAAGAGGCCTTTGGAGGAAAGGGAGCAGAAGGAAAGCTCACTGTTGCTTTTGGTTTTAGCATTGCTTATGAACCTTACGAGATCAGAGGGTCGTGGGGAATATCTTTCTAGTGATGTGTAATGGTTTGGAAATAAACACCAGGGGTGCCTCTGGTTGCCTTTGATCTAGCTAAATGGCTATTATGTTTATTCTATTTAACTTATTTTAAAATTAGGCAAAGAGCGTACAGGAATGCTCCTCTGTGTGCTAGATGCTTGAACTTCCAACTGTGTCTTCAGGACCAAACAAAAGGAAAATGGTTCTCTTTCAAGGAGGCTATTTTTTGGTAGATATATAACACAAAGCAGGCATGAAATGCTGTGGGAAAGAGTGACTGACTTTTTACCTTTCCCCATATTTTTAACATTTTTAATTTTTATTGACGAGGGTCAGAATGCAGATTTCACACAGCATCTTTTGCCTTCCATGATATCTGTGAATTTATTTTTTTTTAAGTAGGACTTTTTTAGTCAAAAATGGTGACCTCTTATCTTGAAAAGACGGGTAAGCAGTTAAGTCCACAGAACGCCTTTTTTCCAAAGTACACCAGAAACTTTGGAGAGCACAGACAGTTTAGCAGGCATCACTTGTGCTTTACTGCAGGGCTGGCTGATCTTCACAGTCGTGCGACATCCTGACCAGCTCCCTGCAGTCCTGACCCCACTGGCTCCTCCTTAGAGGGGAGGGTTGCCCAGTGCTCTCCATACTGTCCCAGTTTGCCAGCTGGTGTAGCCTGGTTGCGGGAGCCAGCCAGCATGCCTTAGCTGGCAGTTACAGGAAAGTTTTAGTCTGACAACCTGGGTGCCACCAGCAAAGGGAAGAGTGTGATCCAAAATTTTCAGGACAATTTCTCCCATTTCCTGACAACCATGAGAATAAACATGCACCGCTCTTAACATGCCAGTGTCTCTCAGAGCTTTCTGAGTTTGAGAGCTTAGCTTCTTTCACTAAAGAAGAACTGCATGTGATAAATTAGTACCTTCCTATGTGGGAAGCTGGGATTTTTCAGTGCTGTTGCGCAGCATCCAGATTTAAACTAGAAGAGGGAGATTTAGGCTAGGTATGAGGCAGAAATGTTTTCCTGTGGGGGTGGTGAGGCAGTGGCCAGCTTGCCCAGAGAAGCTGTGGATGCCCCGTCCCTGGAGGGGTTCAGGGCCCAGGCTGGATGAGGCTTTGAGCAGCCTGGGCTAGTGGGACGTGTCCCTGCCCCTGGCAGGGGGCTGGAACTCGATGATCTTTAAGGTCCCTTCCCACCCAAACCATTCTGTGATTCTATGATTCTATCCATTGTCCTGACACATAGGCACAACAGCACTCATTACACTAAGAAATTACACTGCTCATTCTTCTGTTGTCTCTTCACTACCTGGCATCACTTCTCTGACCCATGCCATGAGTTACTCAAGGATGACACGGGCTATTTGTCTAGCAGGCATTGCTGAGAGCAATGCAGAGTGAGTAGGACATGGGTCTCCTGTAGCATTACACAGCAATAATCAATGTGAGCAAGGTGATGGCCAGGTTGGTCCAAGATCACTGAGCAGTCCTGGACAATGAACAAGGGAGTACTTCGTGGCAGTGAGCTGGCATCCTGGTCCCCTGCCCTGTGTCCCTGTCCAGGGGTGCTGAGGTGCAAGGCATGTGTTGTAGCACCACTGTGGCTCTCCAGACGTGCTGGAGAGCAGGTCCATGTCCTGTGTCTCCAGAGGGTGAAGGGTCTGGGTTTCCTTTGCCAGTACAGCTATGCCTGGCAGCTACTGGCACAGGACATGGACCAGACACTTAATTATGAATGTGTACTGTTAATGAGAGTTTGTTCTGTACTCTGAATTGGAAGATCTTTATCTGAATCATTTGTCCTATTAGATTGGTTGTACATCCTTCAGTTGTGTTTCACAAAGCCCTTCTGTACATGAAAGATTTTCTTCTTCCATGGAACCTTTGTAGCCTTGGTGCTACTTCCCAGCCTCATGACTGCATGGAAAACCTTGTTTTATATTTAATGGCATTTCTGATGTCAGATAAAGAACCCTGATACAACATTATCAATTATTTCCCCTTCTGTTTACTCTTTTTTCAGACTTTGAAGATATCAGTCATATTGTGGTCTGCTTGGTGTAATTTGGCTTTCTGCCTGACGTGCACATACTTTTTTGGGGAAGGAGCTTGTGTATGGCAGCAGCATTTTAGTGGGAAAGAAGAGGGAAGCTGCTGCTCGTCTCTTTTGGTTGCCTGCAATAATAAATCACAATTCGCCATTCCCTAACCATGAAGAGAGTTATCTCCATGAGTTTGTGTGACCTCAGAAGTTTCAGTTTACGTACGCTCTTGCTCAAAGAAACCTTGCCTGTGGAGAGACTTTTCCTTCCTGAAGTTACTCAGAGGTTGCAAGAGTCGAAGCTGAGGCTTCAAAGGACAGGAAGAGTGAGTGTTGTCTTATCCTCTGGATGAAGTAGAAATCCAGCTGTCTGTGTTTAAATAGCGAGGGCGGCAGGCTCCATGTCCATCTGTGAGGTGCTGAGCTTAACACCCAGGTTTTCTCATTTTCTTTTCTTTTTTTTTTTAAGTCTGGCCTTCTAATGAAAATTAATACATAAGTGACATGTTTGTGTACACATACAATAAAATAGGGATGCCTTCTTAAATAAATGCTTGGCCCTTGTTAAGCCAACATCCAGAAATCTGCGGGGATTTGCTCTTCTTGATGTTAAACCAGTGAAATTCTCTCTGTTCCTCTGGGTATAAAATGAAATGTAAGGAAACTGACTACTTCATTGAAAAAATGGACCAGCGTGAGATTTGCATAAAGCTGTAATAAAAGTTTTCCATGCATCATTCAGACAGAAGCAATGAAGAAGTAATGTCATTTTATCCTGTTTTATGTGATACTTAACAGGTAAAAACAGTTATTTCATTCATTGTTTCACATTCATTTCACTAATATGATTGTTCACTCGTAGGCTGAGTTCTGGCTTTACACAGAATCACAGAATCACAGAATGTTAGGGATTGGAAGGGACCTCGAAAGATCATCTAGTCCAATCGCTCTGCCAGAGCAGGAACACCTAGATCAGATCAGATCACACAGGAACGCATCCAGGCGGGCTTTGAATGTCTCCAGAGAAGGAGACAATTTATTAAACATGAGAAAATTACTTCCGTAACTTAGTTCAGGCCAAGTTTTTCGTTAGATATGAACCATTACCTTCATGATGTTAAAATATCAAAATGAAACTCCAAACCCTTGTATCATTTAGTTTTAAAGCCTTGTGTATTAATGGTTTTGTTACACACTGATTTTCAGGAGTGGTTTATTTCAACTCATTTGTCCTCAGATTTAAAAACACTGTATTTAATTTAACTTTATCTGAGTAAATAAAATGCCAAGAACCTGCATATCCTGGTTCAAGGCTTTTTAAAGGATTTCACCCCACACAATGCAAAGGAGGAGCCCAGCAAAACAAGCGAAGAGTAAATTACTTGTTTTATTTATCCATGGTATATACATACTGGTTGTTTAGATACAGCAAAGCTGGTCCACTGTAATTTAAAAGATGTTCAACTCAAGCAAGTACCTTAGGAAGAACTTTTCTCTCGTCGTGAAAAAGGTTTCTTTCTGTCCAGGTCCACTTCTGAATTGGTTTGAAATGACCCAAAGTCACAGCCTCAGAGATGTTGACCAGGCTTAAAGCCCCCAGGGCTGAAAACAGTGGTGGGTGCCATGCCCGCCTGGGGAGCAGATGAGTGTCTCTGCCCTGGAGTGGTTACATCCCTCATATGGGTAGACCAGATGGCTGAGGTTGGTAGCAGCATCAACAACACAGCTTCTTTCTGCTGCCACCCTTTCACGGAGCTGGTAGAAGCTGCAAGCTCCCACCACAAGTCTGACAGGTGGCAACTGGAGGAGTCATCATAACTCAATCATCTGTCTGCACCCCGAGACCTTGCTTTTCCCTAGTCTGGAGCTTCCTACAACTCCCATCAAAAGCAAGAAAGCTGTTGGGGTTTGAAAAACTTGCTAAATACTACACCAATAAATCTCAGGCAGTGTTCGGAACCTCGCTCGGGTACAATGAGGCACCTCTGATAAAATGTCAGCCATGCATCGCTGCTAGGGGTCAACTGTGCACTGACTACTGCTCTTAAATTATGTTAAGCTGCCTCTAAAGGCTGCAAGATTAGGCTGAAAGTCTGGTACCCAGCGTACGTTCCAAGAAGGAAAAATGTTCAGAACAATGGCTTGTGATTTGCCCATGCTCAGAGCCGACTAGGGCTGTGAAAGGCATTGTGAAAAACTGAGCCCTGCCTAGCAAGGTTGGGGCAAGAGGCTGAGAACACTCCCAGTTTCAAGCAGAGGCACCTCCACTTCCTAGTCCACGTATGTCTTGACCTTTTTTGATGCTACAGCACTTTGAACTTTCTGTCACAAGTCTAGTTCTGATGAAGGCATTTTACTAATAGTTTTGGTTTGTTTATTGTTTTATTTTATTCTATTTTAATTTACTTTATTATTTAATTTCAAATCAGGCATGGCACTCAAATAGCTACCCAATGCTTCAGAAATCCAGGTAAACCAAGAAAAAGCAAAGCTATGACCTACAGCATAAGGTTTTGCTGGCAAAGATGTATCAGCTAAGAGCTTGAAAAAAACCTCTGCAACCCCAGCCAAGATAACCGTTAGCAAAACCTCTTGTGCAGGCTTTGAGTAGCTATTGTGGCAGGAATGCTCTTGCTGGCTGAGCTCACGTAGTTTGGAGAGGTGATGCAGCCTCCTGCCAGAAAATCTCCTGCATCTCTATTAAGAGGATGCTGCTGGCAGAGACACATGGTAAAGTCAGAGCAGCAAAGGATCTTTTGCTTTGCTGGGGGTTTAAGCATGATCATGCGCTCACATCTTCTACTGCCCAAGTCCAAATTAACTGTGAATACAAAACGAAATAACAGTTTAGTGAGCTATGTGGATTTTCCAAATACGATTTTCCTGGGGCTCATGTACTGCAGTGGACATACCCGAGCTACCTTTAAACAACCTGGCTCAAGTGTCAGATGCTCTTCAGTGTTAGTTGTGCCAAATAACTGCACATGCTAATTTAGGCTGCTTCCTGGCAGCATGAATTGGCACTTGTGGAGCTCCACGTTCCTAAGGCCAGACCCTTTTTTTGAGCTCATATATTAGAGACAGGCGAAAATATCCCTGCTGCAGTCAGCAGCATAGGAACATTAAAACTTAAACAGATAAGGCTTCGCTCTCTGTTTCTGGTTGAGAAAGGTGAAAGTTGTTGACACTTCAAAAGTTTTATTTTCAAGTCAATGAGATGTATAGAGATTTCCGTAGCTCAGATCTCCAATTTTGGTGCAGCAGACACCTGCTGTCAGGTGGGAGTACCAACTCCAGCTAGTCCTAGCTGCTCCAGACTTCCTTTCCTGACTGTCACTGTGGTTCTCCAGCAGCTCAAAGGCAAATATCCCAGCAGCTTTCACATCTGAAATATACCAAGATGCATGGAACAGGTTGCCCAGAGAAGCTGTGGATGCTCCATCCCTGGAGGTGTTCAAGGCCAGGCTGGATGAGGTTTTGAGCAACCTGGGCTAGTGAGAAGTGTCCCTGCCCATGGCAGGGGAGTGGAACTGGATGGTCTTTAAGGTCCTTTCCAACCCAATCCGTTCCATGATTCTGTGATTTTAAAAGGGATTGGCTTTTGTTTGCTTTAACTGAGTTTTGATGGGAAGAGCTTGACCAAGCCCTCTTGTCTAATGTACATTTTTGGTCTGCAAGGAAACTATCTGCAGAATGCCAAGATTTTGTGTACTGCCCCTTCCGCCAGTTTCGTTTCATTTGTGCTATTGTGGGTGATAAGTAGTGGACCCAGTCAAAGATTTTTTTTGTAAGAGAGGTGAGCCAGCATCGCTACTTGTGTTTGGGAACTTGGTGTTCTCCAGGTTGTTACAGGTCCTCAAAGGCTTTTCTTCTGTAAATTCTCTGTTGTAAGACATGACGGACAACAGAAGCGGGAGAATTTCTTTATTAAGTTTAAAGTTTTTAATAAAGCAGAAGTCTGAAGCTTCTATACTAGAGAGCCATGAGTTTTGTTTACACCATTTGCAAAATATTACTAGCAGAATTTTGTGTAGAGTTTTTTGTTGTTTATTTATTGAGCTATGCATAAGGGAGATGACCGCTACACTTTTTTGATCTTGAGCTGTTTTAGAATTAAATATTTTTCCAATGATGATTGATTTTAAGAACTTATACCCCCATCATAAGGTATGTGTAGAAATTTTCAGTAGAAGTTCTGCAGTAGGAATTGGTGAATGGTGTGTGGACGACGACAAATCCTGGACTCCAGATGCTCTAAAGCAATCCGTTCTAATATGTTCATGCATTATTATTACTGTTGCTTTGTGAATTATTGCTGTAGAAATCTATCGCAATTGTAGATGTAACGTCCAATAAATCTTTGAAAACAATTTTGGAAAATACTTGGCTATGGTCATTCTGTGATTGTATCTCTGCAGATGTTTTCTTTTGCTGTTTAAAAACTGGTGTGTATCAGATACTTTGTCTACTGCAAGCAGGGATTTTATCACGTCTGTGAATTCATTTAGCGAAAATTATTCTTGTTGCTAATTGAAAATGGGAACTGGTTTGACTTTGGATTATTTATTATTTTTGCTTTGTGCTGTGCAAGCGTAGTTGCTCTGTAATTCTGATCCCTAAAGACACGAGGATCTGATTCTGTTTTAAGATGTGCAAAAAACTGAGAGTATTTCAGAAATTCAGGAATTCTATCCAGGAAGCAATGAAAGGTCGTGGGAATCACAGACCAACAAGCTTGCACTGTAGACAAACAGAATTATATGCTTCATGGTGAAGAGGAGTCTTTATCAACTGATAAAAGGCATTAGTTCAAGTGCTAGTGCTCAAATACTTGGTTTGTATGGGATGATTGAGTGAAAGGAGAATTGAACGGGGTCTTGAATAACTGTAGACATGTACCAAGCACGAAGGAGAGCATGCAAAGTTACTAAGAAAGAATACGCATGTCCTTCCAAAAGTGTTAAGTAAAAATTACCCTCTCGCACACCATTTATTTCACTTCTGGAAATCATTGAGGACATTTGGACAGGGACTTCCAGTTCACTTTCCTGTGCAAGGAATTCATTTTGCACACACCAAAACCTCTTAGAGACTGAAACCAGTGTGAGGCAACTGGAGATAATGGAGGACTTGCATCAAAATTATATTGCTCCAAGCCAGATGCTTATTATAGACATGTCCATTCAAGCCCAGTGCATACGACGTAAACACTGTACCACAAGTGAAATTGTGATGGAAGATAAGGGAAGCAGACAGCCAGAGAAGCTGAAAGATCTTGGCAGCCACGTGAACATCACTTTTTGTGAGCTTTCTTCTGAGCACAAATCCAAAACACGGCCTCTTGATAGCTATTATGAAGAAAGTTAACTCTGTCTCAGCTTAACCCAGGACAAGAGGAATTTCAAAAAGATGCCTGAATGCTTTCTAACTTGTTGTGGTGAACACTGGTCTGTGATTTGGCATTCTAAGGGAATCAAATATGAAGTAGTGATGGTACGTGGTTAATAAATACAAAAACAAACTTTACTATGACTACAAAGGCAAAATGGAAATGTCTGAATCGAAAAGATGGTTGAGAAAGTCTAGAAGATGCAGAATGGTGTATTAAGTGATGCAGTAATAAATCAGAACCAGTTTACCTACCAGAGAATTGCTAGTTTTCCTACTTCTGACTATATATGAATTATTGGAAGAAGAATGAATAAGGAACTGGCTGGATGGTCACACCCAAAAATTTGTGGTCAACAGCTCAATGTCTGAGTGGAGACATTGGATATTAGGCGGAAATTTTTCACACAGAGGGTGGTGAGGCAGTGGAACAGGTTGCCCAGAGAAGTTGTGGATGCCCCATCCCTGGAGGCATTCAAAGCCAGGCTGGATGGGCCCTGGGCAGCCTGCCCACAGGAGGGGGGTTGAAACTAGATGATCTTTAACATCCTTTTCAACTCAGGACATGCTGTGATTCTATGATTCTATGATCCTGTGTGCGCTTGCAACCCAGAAACCAACGCTGTCCCGGGCGGCATCACCAGCAGCATGAGCAGAAGGGTGAGGGAGGGGATTCTTCCCCTCTGCTCCACTCTGATGCATCCAGCTCTGCGGTCCTCAGCAAAAGACAGACATGGAGCTGTTGGAGCAGGTCCAGAGGAGGCCACAGAGTTGGTCAGAGGCTGGAGCACCTCCCATCCGAGGAAGTTGTATCAAATTTGAATGGCAGCAGAGTGCTAAACTTGTTGAATGTTCATATATTTTACAGTAACAATTTTAATCTGCTGACTTAATTTTTAAAAATTCATGTGAATTCAGAACTATTTTTAGAAAAGATAAGTTTTGACTGTGAGCTATCAATTCATTGAATCTGAAGCATTTATTGAGTATTAAAGCTTCTGTGGCCAAAAGCCCGTAAGCTTCTTCTGTCTTGTTGCCAGATAAATTATCATCCCTGATAAAGAGGGTCTGCTGCTTGAGCATCACCTGGTTCTGTTCTCCGTGGTTATTATAATCGGTTAATGTCCTGTTGTAGCAGAGAACTTGAGCTGTTGTGGTAGAAGCTAAGTGCCCTGGGTTTGTTGTGCTCTGTTTTGACATTCCTGTGTCACTTAAGATGGACACATTAGACTTCTTGATCCTTTCTCCACTTGATATATTGGTTTTGTCTATTTTTTTTTCCAAGTTGGCTCATAAGGGTGTGGATGCCTACCAAAACTTATTTCTTCTGGACTGGACATAGAGAAATCTGTAACTGAAGCTCAGTTAATCCCTTCAATCCCTCTTTGCTGATGCATCCATGAGCCCTTCTCCTGACCCCAGTGCTGTGGCTGACTTATCAAAAAAACCCTCTAATTCTTCAATGTATGTAGGGAGACTGAGAATAGCAAACCTGAGCTGGGCCTAGAAAGGGAAAAGGGAACTGCACAGCTGTATTTCCTTGTGATTTGAAGAAAAAGGTTCTTTAGATGGACTGGGTGGCTAGTTTTTAAATAGAAATCTGGGACACAATAGCTTGAGAGAAGACTGCTTTTCCAAAGCAGAGTGTATTTTTTTTTTCCCTTGCTAGTCATTAGCAGTGCTTCTGAAGACCGTCCCTTCATGGAGGAAGTCATGCTGGAACACAACAAGCTGGTGACAATTTTAAGCTTCCTCCAGCATGTAATAATTCCGAGTGATTGGTAGGTACGTGCACTTCAAGGACAATGACATTTTTGCTCCTTTGGCTGTTTAAATTGCAGCATTTTGTGCAAGACGGTGCAGCCAAATGAATACTGGAATGCACAGCACTAGTGCAAGAATATGAGTACCTGTGGCATGTTTCTAAAACTTATCCAATGTATGGCAGATTTAGTGCAAGTTGGGCACATGTGGCTTGCAGGTCTTGTTTTTAGATGCCATCTCTTTCAGAGAACTTTTTTCTGGTAGGATTTCTGAGCCACTAATGGAAAGTACATGAAATGGAGGGTGTGATCCACTAACCACACTGCCTGTGTTATTGTGTTTAGGAGAAGCCTGGTAACACAAGCTCCTGACAACTCCTAGCAGGACCTGCAGGTCTTCAGCAGAAGGTCTTTCTGCAGATGCTGTCCTGTTTAGAGAAGGAGGGTGATGCTACCTTACCTGTTATGTCAAGGTAAAGCAGCTGGATCGTCATAATGGCTGGGAAGACAAAAGTCTAGCCCTCCCAAAAGCAGCCTGGTTTTCCCCTGTAATCAGAGGGTCATATCTTCCATGATCATCTCTTGCACATGGCTCTGTCTGATAAAGGGGATAATGGTAAAGCTGCAGTCTAAAAAACAATATTTTCAGATGTTTTGGCAGATCTGAAACACATTTGGGACTTGGTATAATAAAGGAAAAATAGAAGAATGGAATGGAATGGAATGGAATGGAATGGAATGGAATGGAATGGAATGGAATGGAATGGAATATTGCAGATGAGATATTCATAATAATGAGTCCAAGTTCTGCTGAACCTGAACCAGGTTGGTCAAAGGTCTGAGTGACTCTGCCCTTTGAGAGACAAAGCATTTATTGGTACTTGAGATGTCCATGCAGGTTTGGGGAGGGGGATTGTGACATCAATAAAACCTTTGTTTTGAGGCTCCACCTTCCTCTGTAGCTCAGGGGTTTCGTTCCCAATTTAGCAGAATCACCAGTGGTTCCTACAGTGGCCTGAAGATTGTCCTGAGAGATCACTATTCTTACATACAGTTTCATAATGGAGAGAGTTTTGCCATCTTTATATTTTCAGTGAAATTTAGTGCTCGGTGTTTGGCTGAAAATGTCAGTATGGTGTTACAGCTGAAAGAAGCTCAGCCTCTTTCATAGATACTCTTTTGTCCTAAAGGTCTGATTTTGTCCCCCACACGTGTACCTGTTATGTTCCATCCTCCAAAAATTCCAGCTATTAAATGTGCCCCATGGGAGAGTAAATGATGAAAAAAATTGTGTGTGTGGAAAGGCTTCACATGAAGAAAGATTACTCTTAAGTGTTTCTTCCTACGCTCTTGCCCCAGATGTCCTAAACTCAGCTGAATTCCTGGGTCATGTAGTCCTGACATTACCAAAGACAGAGTTCTAGGGAAGGTGGGCACCTGATTTTATCTAGAACAGGGAGATCTGCGTTGGCACCACCTGGCCACTAGCAGTGAATATTTTTCCCTTAGAATATTAATTTCATTACACTGGGTTTAAATTATACATGATGTAAACCAAAAAACGGCAAGATTTAATAATACAGAATATCATACTGTGGTTATGTAGAATTGGAAGTAAGAGTGTTTGGTCAAAAGCATTTACATGTGTGATACTTGGAAGAAACAGGGAGATAGTTTGCATAAAGTATGGATAAATGCTACTTTTGTGTCAAAAATCTGGATCAAGGTGTTTGTTTTGAAGCTTCTGATGCAAAATATAATTCACATTCCCGTTGTAAAAGTCTGGTTTAGAGCAGTGTTTTTGGAGGTACAGCCTGTGCGCTGGTACACTACGGTTGCTAGAGCACGAACGAAGAATGCCTGATTTCAGAAATGTTGTATATGCTGCCATTTATGCAAAAGGAAAAATCTGAAAAAAAACCCTTAACTTTAGTACAGCATACACGGTGATAAAGACGATAGTTGAGAAATGCTGGTTTTATAAGTATAATTCATTAAACTTTCTTTGATACAGTGTTACAAATTAGGGTCACTCGTGTCAGGAGATTAAAACCTTTTTGTCTCTCTTTGATATCAAACTATTATTTCCTGATCCCTTTTATCTTGCAGAGCAGCGCTGAATTCCACAGCATCTTTGTCAGTTCACCCGTGTTATTTGCAGCAATCATTTAATTGGTTTTAGAACTAACATTAGTTAGTCATACTGTCATTTGCAACAACAGAGGCTCTTTAATACCCTAAAAATGTTGAGAGGCTCCGGTGTTAGCTGGGTAAGCATACATATAAGACAGAACACAAAAGATTTTTGGGACTATGGTGGGAGTGCAAGGTACCTAAATTGGATAGAAAAAGAAAAAAAGAACATACAAGTCAAAGGAAGATTGTACATCAGAAAAACTACAGCAATCTACTGAAAATTAGTAGATGATAGTCATGAGTACCTTACAGTGAACTGCGGGTATCAGCTTCCCTGAAGCACAGAAATAGGAACTTGGAGAAGCTTGTAAAAGGTGTCCTCAGGGAATCTTCCATGTTTTCACTATGATACCTTTAATCCTAGAATTGTCAAGCCACATGGAAAATAATAGGACTGAATAGTTCAGTCAGTTAAAAGTTAGTATTATTTCTTTTATCAAAAAATATTAGGTCTTTCTGGAGCTGCTAGGATTTGTATAAACTTTAAAACAAGTGAAGTCAGGTATGTTGCTCTTTCTTTTTTAATTTAAGATCATTATCTGTGACTAAGCAGACTCTATTCAATGGGAAGATAAAGAACTTAAAGCCAATATTTTTTAACAGATGATTCAACGAGAGGCAGAAGTAAAGAATAAGGTAACTGCTGTGGCGTTGACAGACTCTGTTCACAATGTGTGGCATCAAGAAGCTGGGAAAACTATTCGAGAGTGGATGCGAGAGGTGAGGCTGGGGGTTTTTTTTGAGAGTCAGGTTATATACGTCTGTCTGTATATGGCTCTATAAACATGTCTTTTGTCTGCTGACCTCTTCCATTTCTTTATGGTATGAAAAGACAGCACATTACAGGAGCATGGAAATTGTGTGCCCATACCAGCCCCTAAAATAACCAAGATTAAAGCCATTTCTGAACTTCAAAGATAGCAGCCAAAATAATAAGAATCGAGTCTGGTGTTTCTTCCCACTGCACAGCAATACAGACACAGATACCGGAAGGTAGCCCATGCGCTGCCGGATATCTGGAGCAAAGTCCTGGGCACACCCAGCGCTCCTGGCATGATCTGGCGATGGTAGAAAAGCCCCTTGAAGTTCATCATGACTCAGTTTCATCATTTGTACAACTGGCCAAAAAATCCTTTCTCTGGGCCGTTTTATGAGCTGTAATTACTTCTGAAGGGCTCTGGAGTTTTCTGATGAAAAGTCAGAATGTTTGCTGCTCCACAACTACCAGTTGCGCATTGGTCCAAGATGATCTGGTGGAGGTTCATGGCCAGCATCACCAGATTCCACCCTTGGGTGAAGGATGGTGCCATGCATTTGTTATTCTTTTAATACTTAAGTATGGAGTTGCTGAGATTTTTCAAATCATATTTTGTAAAGTGAGACCAACCAAACTTCCCTTTATGAGTCCTTTCCTTGCCAGATCAGGCTCATCTCCATGTTTTCTACATTCTGTTGCAGAACGCTAAAGCAATAGGTGCATGTGACATTTAAACGAGTTGCATCGTGAACTTTTTGTTAGATTTGGCTTTTTTCCATGGATTTAGTGAAACTTTCTGTGTAGGCTGCCTATTCCTGACTTAACCTTACGGTTTTATAGGCCGTGACTGATGGTAATAGAGAATCACCTGGGATGCAGCCTGACAGCTCTGACTTAAATGTTAAAAATATAAAGAATGGTAACCCCTACAGGCTCTGTCAAAAAAATCCGCATTTTCTTTATGGGAAATCAAAACCTTAAAATATATGTTATGTAGTAAAACTGAAATTTTAAATCCTGTAATTTGAATCTGACAACTCCATTTTTCTTTTAGCATTTAGTCTGAATAAGACAAGTGCATTACCTTTAATTTCATTTGCAGAAAGTAGATCCTAAAGAATAAGTTAAATGATTAATGGCCTAAAAAGTGGATGGAGTGTCATAACTTACATTAGCATTGAAAATCTCCTATAAGAAGGAAGAATTTTACATATGTGAAGTGTGACTGAGTGGTATTAAGACTAGAATATCACCTGGATATCTCTTACTTTAATCAGGTTTAAGGCTACTGGTAAAATGAATAATAATTAAAATATACTCCTAATCGCTGCCTGTCTGTAGGGCTAATTGCTGTCATTGAAAGAATGGATTGTTAAAAAAGTAATTCTTCATTGGAGCTATCTCTCCTGTATCATTGGTGGCCTATTTTTAGTACCTATAGAAGTCATGATTTTTGAATTTATTAGGAGCTGTGATGAATGATAAAACAAATCATCCATTTACATATCTTGACACTGCTTTCGAGAATACTTATTTCTTACAGGCAAGTGTCACATTGTATATAAAAGCTGGTTAATTGTGTGCTAATCTTCTGTATTATCTCCAGCTCTCTGATGTAGTGTTCTATCAGTAGTTAATATTAATTTTACTTATTTCAAATGAATGTAATACTTCATAAAAATTCTACTTCTTTTATAATTTCTACCATCTTACATTTGCAATTTCACATTCAGCTGTTAATTAAAATTATACATGCAAATTGCAAAATGTATAATGCTTTACTACTTTAAACCTTAAAGCCTTTGTGAAATATTTCCATTTTAACCATTTTTACTACAAAAAATTACATTACTGGGTAGTATGTTTGTTTTCTTTTTTTTTTTATCGAGTTCAATAGTTTCATTGATCTACTGTTTCTTACAAAAATCTGCCATGCTTTGTGAACTTCACTTTCTAATCTCATAAAGCAACCCTTCCTTTATGTTGTTCCTGCTCTCCCTGGTCCCAGAACAGTAGGGTTGCCTTGACAAATCTATTCAAAAGCCATTCCTCGCCCTTTATTGGTGGGGACTGAAGCCTTTGAAATTCTCTCCTCACTGCAACACAGCTGACATCTTCTTCCAGACAGAATGAATTAAGGAAATACAATAAGACACTTGATCTACCAGTCAAGGATCTTTCCACAGTGAGGACAGACTCCATGGTGCACAACTAGGGCAGCAAGCATCTACAAATACACAATACATGCCTGTTTACCAGAATAGCCATCGTTCCATTTTTACAATAGTGATTGACGGGGTGATTTTTTAGAAATCTGTCTGAAAATTCATTGGGTCTTTCCAGAAAGTTGTGTGGTTTGGTTTTTTCTTTTTTTTTCCCTCTTTAATGAAGTTAATCAGGTTTTCAGAAAGGGAAAACTCAGATTTGTAATGAGGGAAGCCATGTAGATCTTCTAGTTCAACTGGCAATCCTGTTAAAAGTGTAGTTGCTTTATAATTAGATCTTCAGTTCAGTAGATTTGGCGTAGTTTCAGGATACTTTATTAAAAACGTATTGTTTATACTTTAATTCACAGGCTTCTCTGAATAGATTTTGGAGCAAAACATTTTAAAAATTCATGGTAAATTCATCCTACCCAGAGGTTCAAGGATGAAAGGTACATGTAAATGCTTCCTGAACGTAATACCCAAAAAACTAGTATTTGCATTTTTAAATGTTCACGCCCAATTCATAGCAGCAATATTTCCAATTATTCGAATATTAGTCTGCTATCTTGATGGCTTTCATTCAGTTATAATATGTTGGTTTGTGATTCCGCAACCATTCTTTCCACAGTGTACTCCTTCAAAACACCCTGAAAAATTCTGATTTCTTAAACAATGGCAAGCAAGCAGGCTCAATGTTTGTATCAACAGCTATTTAATGACTATAGAAAGGAAAAGCTTAAAATGTGGAGCAGGTAATTCAGGCACTGCTTGGTCCGAGCGCTTTAGCCCACTGGTGCTCAAAGAAGCACATAAAGACGTGCTATTTAAGCACATTACAAATTTCCTGAATTATGGTCTTACTCTTTTTACTTACTTGGAATTAAAATGCGATATTTTGTTGACAGTTATTGTGGATAATCTAGTGTGGTTTACCTTTCAGTCCTTGTTGGGACTGCTGTGTAAATTATTTTGAGTATTTTGATGTGATCATTGTCCTTACTTAACAAAGTCTGTATTTATTTTTCCTCTGAGTTTCTGGCTTACCCCAAAATTACCTGCCTGTTCTTTACAGAACTGCTGCAACTGGGTGTCCAGCTCCGAGCCCCTGGACACTTCGGTGGAGTCCATGCTGCCAGACTGCCCCCGCGTCTCTGCAGGTACGTTAGTTTGTTTGCAGCGAGCTGGTTATATGTGTTTGTGCCCTGGAGCAGCTTGGTTATTTAAAAATGCATTTGGTTCTGAATGCATTTTAACCCTTCTGCTTCAAAATATGGTTGAAAGCTTGTGGCTGGTGCTGTTTTATACAGGCTGTTGTTAATTTTTTTTTTCTTGCTTTGTGTAGGATTTAAGTTCTCTTGTCTATTTGTAGCTTGTATTTTTTCTATATTTTCTTATATTTTTCTCTTTGACTTGAAGTAAATGGTGACATTATAGGCAGAAGCTTAAGAGAAATAATAGCGACAATGAAAGCTGGGCAATTTATCATAGATCCTTGAATAAATATCTAACTTTGTGTGGGCAAGACAGTTTTAAAGAAGTACATTGATTAAAGGTACAGTGAAATAAGACACTTTCCTGAATTGCAGTCAACAAAAAGTCTAGTTGACGTAGCAAGTTGTTTACAGTGTCCAAGAATCTTCATGTGAGATTTCTGTTGTTTTGGAAATATTCCACTACACTCTTTCATTTATGCATCATGAATCATAAATCATAAGGAGCACATGAAATAATACACAGAGACTTTTGTTAATGTGTAATAATTCCAGAAGGTAGACTTAGTTGTCAACGTAACAGGAAAATCTCAAATCTCTGTAGGAAATTAATCTAAAATACATAAAACTGTTACTGAACTTTCACATTTGATTATCAGGTTTCCTAAAAGCTAAAGGTAGTGTATTTCTGTATAATATAAACTCAGGTTCAAAGGAAGACACA
This sequence comes from Pterocles orientalis, assembly GCA_011057875.1. Lineage (NCBI taxonomy): Eukaryota > Metazoa > Chordata > Aves > Pterocliformes > Pteroclidae > Pterocles > Pterocles orientalis. Next base: position 360,656 of record WKFP01015492.1, read on the forward strand.
GCCTATACAATATTAATTTAAAAGCTGGAACAGTGTTTGACCTTGCTCTGTTAGACACAGTTGTTCGTTTGACAAGTTAGAGATTCATATCTGTCTGGGTTTGAGAGGTTGTTAGTGAAACCTCACCTTGCAGATAACATTTGGTTTACTGCAGGGTATTTTTAAGGCGTGGAAATTTTGATGGTACTTTGTGGGAGAGCTCACAACAACCAGAGGCCTGTAATCACATTTCTGCTGTGCATTGGGATCTAACCATGTAGATCATCAGCCCTGTACAGACACGGTGCAGTAGCATTGACATTGCTCTTTAGTGCTGAGGGAAATGAAATATTACTGCAATTTTCATAGATTCAACATTCATTTACCAACTTTTTGCTCCTTTAGGGGAGAGTACTGCAGTTTTGAAGAAAAATATTTTTCGGTAGTAAAATTCTTTAAAACGGGATTAACTTTCAATCTCTGATGTCTTTGTTGCTGTTGTGAAAAAGTGCATGTTTTAGAGGTCATTTCAATCAGGTAAATAAGGTCTTAGATAGCAACCAGTCAGTATTTACAGTACACTCGCCAGTACCAGCTCCACCTGAGCTTCTCTTTTTTTCTTTGTATTCATCCTATGTGAATAATGGAAAAGGTATTCTGCAAAATAAATGCTGATAACAGACTGATGCTTTAACAGGGGTGTGGATGTCTTAATCTTGCATTTCTTTTGAGGATGGTCATAGTGGGCATAATGTTTATACTCCACTTAATGAACTTCCAGCTACACTGAAGTCCTTGGCAGAAGAATTTATTATAATGCAGTAGGATTTCAGCCAGTAAAAGCTGTAAAAGTGAAAAGTCAGCTATTTGTATTTCATGCATACTTGCAATACCACTAGACTGAGATTACCGATGTTTTAGAAGTTCTTGTCAGAGATTTTGGACAATTATTTAAATGGAAATTAACTATTTCCAGCTTGGTTGTTTGTAATATAAGAACAGTTTAAAGTAGTATAGCTTTGTGGGACTACTGCTGAATTATCAATTTGCTCGTGTTTTTGTTCACAATTCTTGTATTCATGTCTTATGCAGACAACTGTAAGACACTGACAGAGGAATAAGTGAATAATTCCTACAGTGTGTTTACATGAGCAATGGCATAAGCCTGCATTAGGGTTATCTGTGATAAATTTATGAAATGCTACTAGATGTAGGAGCATTAGCATTTCATGTGAGAGATTTTATTTCACTCGGTTCCTAAGAATTGCAGTACTGGAATAGCCCACACCCAAATACTGGCAGCATTGCCCTTGGTATTTCAGTGAACAGCAGTGAAAGCAATCAAAGCAATGTGAGAAGATTTTTGCAAATAAGCCTTTTGCAGAAGGAAGATTAATTTCTCTTTTCTGCTTGGAACCCAATCTTTTATCTGTGTTTACACTGAGCAGCAAATTCAGGAATAATTGCCTCTCGAACACATCTCAAAAGCCATCTTTTCCAAAAAGAGTCTGATATTCAGCCAGTCAGCCTACTGGGATTTGCAAACAACCCCAGTTTGTTTGCAGGCAGTACCTACCAGCTCCCTCAAACTGGAGAACAACTTATATTTCCAGATAGAGTTGTTCAAGCTTTTGATTAGAGCATTATTAAGCAATTAAAATGTTTGCCATAATTCATAGAATCATAGAATTATAGAATGGCCTGGGTTGAAAAGGACCATAGTGATCATCGAGTTTCAACCCCCCCGCCATATGCAGGGCCGCCAACCACTAGACCAGGCTGCTCAGAGCCACATCCAGCCTGGCCTTGAATGCCTCCAGGGATGGGGCATCCACGACCTCCCTGGGCAACCTGTTCCAGTGTGCCACCACCCTTTGGGTGAAAAACTTTCTCCTAATCTCTAACCTAAACCTCCCCTGTCTTAATTTAAAACCATTGTCCTATCACTATCCACCCTCGTAAACAGTCGCTCCCCTTCCTGTTTATACGCTCCCTTCAAGTACTGGAAGGCCGCAGTGAGGTCTCCCTGGAGCCTTCTCTTCTCCAAGCTAAACAAGCCCAGTTCCCTCAACCTTTCCTCATAGGAGAGGTACTCCAGCCCTCTGATCATCTTAGTGGCCCTCCTCTGAACCCTTTCCAAGAGCTCCACGTCCTTCCTGTGCTGGGGGCCCCAGGCCTGGACACAGTACTCCAGATGGGGCCTCACAAGATCGGAGTAGAGGGGCACAATCACCTCCTTCTCCCTGCTGGCCACCCCTTTTTTAATGCAGCCCAAAACACAGTTGGCTTTGGGGGCTGCAAGCACGCACTGCCGGCTCATGTCCAGCTTCTCGCCCACCAGGACCTGCAAGTCCTTCTCTGCAGGGCTGCTCTCCAGGAGATCTTCCCCCGGTTAGTATAAATACCTGGGGTTGCCCCAACCCAAGTGCAGCACCCTGCACTTGGCCTTATTAAACCTCATTAGGTTTACACGGGCCCACTTCTCCAGCCTGTCCAGATCCCTCTGGATGGCTTTCCTTCCTTCCAGTATGTCGACAGCACCACTCAGCTTAGTATCATCCGCAAACTTGTTGAGAGTGCACTCGATGGCATCGTCTATGTCATTGATGAAGATGTTAAAGAGCACCGGTCCCAAGACGGACCCCTGAGGGACACCGCTCGTGACCGGTCTCCACCCTGACACAGAACCATTAATCATAACCCTTTGGCTGCGTCCGACCAGCCAATTCCTAATCCATCGTACAGTCCATCCTTCAAATCCAGACCTCTCCAATTTAGAGAGAAGGATGTGGTGAGGGACCATGTCAAAGGCTTTGCAGAAGTCCAGGTAGATGACATCCATTGCCCTTCCCCTGTCCACCGAAGCCGTCACTCCATCATAGAAGGCCAGCAGATTGGTCAGGCAAGATCTGCCCTTGGTGAAGCCATGCTGGTTGTCTCAAATCACCTCTTTATCTCGTATGTGCCTTAGCATAGCTTCTAGGAGGATCTGTTCCATGATCTTCCCAGGCACAGA
>WKFP01015492.1:364542-381704 GCA_011057875.1 Pterocles orientalis
TGCTTTTTTTCAAAAAAAAAAAAAAAAAAAGCCTTAAAAAGAGCTTTCAAAGCCTTAAAAGGGCTTTTTGGTCAGCCTTTTTCACTCCAGAACCCTTGCCCAGCACAGTCTTACCTGCTCTGAAGCTAGTCTCCACAGCAAATCTTACTCAGTTACAAAAAGGAATGAATACACCTTAATAATTAAACGTTGTGGGCGTGAGAACAACAATGACATACAAAAAGCAAGCCATAATAAATTCATTCTCTGTCCTTGTGGCAAGAGGTGAGGTACTGCAAAGGTGTCTCAAGCATATGGTTGCATGTTAGTGTCATATTTTAGCATCTTCTTGGAACAGGCTGCCCAGAGAAGCTCTGGATGGCCCATCCCTGGAGGTGTTCAAGGCCAGGCTGGATGAACAACCTGGGCTAGTGGGAGGTGTCCCTGCTCATGGCAGGGGAGTGGAACTCGATGATCTTTAAGGCCCCTTCCAACCCAAACCATTCCATGATTCTGTGATTCCTGAGACAGTTTATCATCACACGGAAGGGATTGTCCTCTAAAGGACCTTACAACAGACCTTACAACATTTCTGTTGATTCTGGAGCAGGGAGTTCACAAGCCCTTTGGGAAGTCATTCTACTGGTGCAGCTGCCGGGTAGGAATAGCTGAAAGTGAGGATGAGAGGAAGGAAATCCATGGTTGTGTGCCCATCTCTCTTGCTGTTTAGGAATTAAAATACTTTAATTTCAGGATAGCGTCCAAAACATCTGCCCAGGAAAGTTATTGTGTTAAATTTTGTCAGGCCTTTGTTTTCCCAAATATGACTATTTTGGGGTGCCTAATAGGGAGCACCTTAGTGTTTGAATAAGTTACATTCCTTAGTTCGTGTGTTTCTGCTAGTGAAAGCTTTTTATTTAGGAGACAACATTAAACTTTGCAGTATTTTGCCAAAGTGTATATACATCAACAGTCATTTACATAATCAAATAAAAAGAAGTTCTTGTAACATTAGTGACATGAATTGCCTAGTCAGATCCTTCTAAAGCCTTTCTAGTTGACCCCCCAAATCACTAGTTATTCTTTTAACAGTTGCAGCCAGTGTGGTTAAAACATTGTAAGATAAGGAAATTGTAACATAACAAGACGAAAACAATGACACAATGGAATGAAACATTTGACAGTAATCAGGAAAAGCTCTATTCATAGAAGAGCCTAGACTTGAATGTATGTCTCTGTAACAAGGAAAAAAGTGCAAGAATTAATTCATTGAGCTAAGTGGTGGAAGAAAATCAAACTCTGAATTTTGGGGGACAGGAATGATCCATGCTGGTGGTGCTGGTGACCAGTTTTAAACTCTGAACAGTTTCCTGAGAGAGTCCTCAGACAGTATTTCCTGGTACCAAACATCAAACTTGGCTCTGTATGGTATATAAAACATTTTATTTCATTTAGGCAAGCCACACACGACTTGTTTTCTTGCTGGTTGCCCACAACTATGTCCAGCCTTCCATTAGCTCCATTGCATGTCAATAAAAAAAAAAACATGGTCATGGTACTTAATGTTTACGTAAGGTTCTGAGGGTTTTATCGATACATTTGCTCTAAATTTCAAAAGACCCTGCAGAGACATGCCTTAACCAAGCGGTGTTCTGGACAGTTGTGTAGGGTTTAAGTCTGTACATGAGTGAGTATGGAGTGGAGATAGTGGTAGTTGTCCAAACTAGGGTAAGACAGTCAGTTTTGCACATGTCAGTGCCAAAAGGAGGTCCTTCAACTTGCGCTGAGTTTCAGAAAGTGGTTGTTTTACAGCTTTGCCTTTTCAAATCATTTCCAAGGGGAGAGGGGAAGGTGGGGGCTGATAAAACACAGCCCAGAGCATTCCTGTATGTGTTAAACACACACCATGTACTTTAAATCTTGGGGTTCGTTTTTTTATATAGATTTTTCTGTATGCACATAAGAGACTTCAGTTCAGAACAAATGAAAGATGAGATTCTGCAGAGCTCACTGAAAAAACAGGGAAAAGCTTGTTACCTGCTGGGTTTTGAGTCCTTGGCATCACTTGATTTAATATCGAGACAAGAATGTGGTACTAAACAGTCCCCTCAAGACAGCTGCTTTGTGCTAAGTGATAGAATATCATCAATAACCCTTCCATAGGGCTACGATAAATTTAAGTAAAGTTACTCTGGACTGTTAGATCTGCTCAAAAGCACCGATCCAAGAAAGCAAGAGCACATCACTTGCACAGCCAGCCTTTCCCTGGACAAGTGGGCATGCAGCTGGCCCCCACGGAGGCTTTCACCGGCTCATCAGATAAAGCCCTTGTTGCAAAGCTTGTGTTCGTACCAGGAAAACCACGAATTACCCATTAGATTATGGAGGTGGTAGTTCTTGTTGGCTTTTCCTGACAGGTAACTTCTGCCCACTGATTTCAGCAATGAGTTGTGCATTTCGGTAGAAAAGCCTCCTCTGGCTGCAGATGCACCCCATGCTGAGCAGATCCTGGGATTCAAACAGGAGGATCTCCTGTGAGGTTAAACAGACTGCGCAACACCGCAGGGTCTGTGCATGGAGGTAATTGCATCAGGGAGGCTTGTGACAGCCGTAAGGAAGGACCAACTTATTTCTCATTGCTTTTTTTCCCTCGATTTTAATGGTGCCACGCTGCACTGATGCTCTTACATATTTATGTATCTTGCTTGTCACAAACGAGGCAGAAACAACCATAAACTGCATTAAGCATTGAGACAATACCTGGCTCATTCCCATAGTGGCTTTTAGCCCAGTTTGCCAATGCTGCTCATTTTTCACTCTTTAATTAGTTTGGTGAAGACCATTCTGGGATGTTTTCTGACACTAATATTTTGTGATGAAGGGTAGGTCTCCAATAACTCCAGCAAGATAAGTACAAAATCATGCACTTTTTACAATAAGGCAGATTAGGCAATTTACCCGTTTTGCTAAAAGTATTATTTCTGCATTCACTAGTCATTCATGGAGATTAAGATTACAGTAATCGGTGTTTACTGTAAAACTCTTTGCGTTTTATGTCTTCATGTGCATGTAGTTCTGTCAGTAAAAGCTTTTCACTTCAGGGAAGAGGTTAAACGCCGCGGTGTTTTGTGAAGATGGCACACTCCTGTGTTCAGCTGCATGTTAATTTAGGGTATTTGTAACATTAATACCAGAAATGGAAAAAACACATGAATCTGCAGTGTGGCAGTTGCTTCCTAGCCTTATGGTAAGCATCTTCACAAGCTGCAAGTGCTGGTCACTTCCATTTCTGCTACTGTACATGGTCTGTCAGAGACTGGGAATTGTTAGAGAAACTTAGAAGCATAGACCTGTCTTAGCCACAACTCTGGGAGTAGCTGCACTAAGACCCACTTTAACTAACGTCTGCTTAACACGGGAGTAAGTAGCTTTTTCTCCCTACTCTGGATTCTTCAAAGGTGCTCTGCTTTTATTCTCCTGCTCAGTCTGAGGTGTTGCAGGCAGCTTATCATTTTGTGTGTAATACCCTGCTGGATGTGAGCTCCTGTGTTGTGTTTTGAGTAGCTGAGCTTTACAGTTCTTTAGAAAGGACAAAATCTATAAAGACCTGTTGCAACATGTTGCAGATTCTGTTCCAGAGTGACAGAGCCTTAAAAGTAAATACAAAAGTGTAAAGTTGGAAACGTTGACTTGAATTACGAGATGTAGTTGCTGTGACAGAACTTGGTTTTCTAAGAATTTCAATTTTATGATGCATTTTTATGACTTTTTATATGACCAGCTAGGTTTTCAATGTACTACCCATACTGTTATTTTTTAGGACAAAACACTCATATTTGTGTACTGTTCTACAAAATAGTTATATGTATTTCAGGCAGTACTGATATCAGAGAAACTATTTCATCAAAAATTATTCTTGTACTCAAACATGTCTATTTACCATTGCATTTTTTTAGAGTACATTGAACTAGTTAGAGTGATGTTAGAGTGATGTATGCTTGCCTCAGTGTCCCCAAGGCTGTCTTTGATCATGGTCATAATGAATAATGTAAATTACTACAGCCAGATATTTCATACAAAGTGTTGGACAGAGGTTAAACTTCTGTGACCATTACTTCCAATACTACTTAATGCTACCTTATTACTTCTTTGTATATCCGTATCTCTTGGCTGAAGTTTTACTCCCATGTGTGATATCAAAATGTTGAGTTCAGCAACTTTTTATTCAGTGCTTGTGCTTCTTAGCCCATGAAGAAGCCAGAACAGGTGATGCTTAGCCAGTCTTCTGCATGGTCGTGTTTTTAAATACCTCTGCTCCTTGCCAGCACTTGCAGGCACACTGGCAGTACAAGAAATAATGAACATGTTTTGTGTTTTGAATAGGAAGGTGCAACTTTACTGCAGATATCCAAGTGACAGTTGAAACTGATGCTTTATAGAGACTATGTTAAGTATAATTAAGCTATTACTAAAAAGCCAATCTAGTATGACTTCAATCTACACTAGTTTTGTCTGTTGAAGGGGAAAAACTTGAGCAAGAAAAGCAATGAGGCTGGTGAAGGGTCTAGAGCACAAGTCCTGTGAGGAGCGGCTGAGGGAAATGGGTTTGTTTAGCCTGGATTAAAGGAGGCTGTGGTGAGGTGGGAGTTGGTCTCTTCTCCCAAGAAAGAAATGGGACAAGAGGAAATGGCCTCAAGTTACACCAGGGGAGGTTTAGATTGGATATGAGGAGAAATTTCTTCACTTATCAAGCACTGGAACAGGCTGCACAAGGAGGTGGTGGAGTCACCATCCCTGCAGGTATTTAAAAGACATGTAGGCATGGTGCTTAGGGACACAGTTTAGAGGTGGACTTGACAGTGTTAGGTTAACAGTTGGACTTGATGATCCTAAGGGTCTTTTCCAACAACCTAAATGATTCTGTGGGTCTGAGAATCTATAATTTTTTGAGGATGGGACTTAAATTTACTTTTTCCTCTAGGACATGTCAGAATATTGAATTGAGTATTGAATGTTAGTCTTTGTATTCCAAGTTGCATCCATACTACTGTTAACAATTTTTTAAAGTGTTTTCTGCGTTTCATCCTCAGTAGCTCTATGAAGCCATAGCATCTATAGAGATGGGAACTGGTACATTGATGTGATTGTAAAAACTGTATTTCTGCTAGAGCTCAGCACCTCTAAGGAGGTATTCCCTAAGAGATACAATCCAAAATTCAATAGGAGAAAGTTTCTGTTTGCTTTGACATAACATTCAAAAGAACATTTGCATTTCGGCTTGCATTTTCTGTTAGGGTCCAAATTTGGATTTGGTAGAACTTTTCAAAAGGTTCCCTTCCAGCTGAAAACTTTTGATGTTCTTTTTCAGAAATATATGCAGCTTAGTCCAGGAAAGGCATTTAGATCACTTATTCTCCACTTTTATATATAGGTCAACCAGATGCTGTTATGCGGAAATCTATAACTTGCGTTTGGTTAAAGTGCATCTTCCAGAATGTCATTGAGCCTTGGCTGGAAGGATTCAAGAGAGGGGCAATCCATTGCTTCCTTCCCTTTGTGATTTGTCAAACTATTAAGAGGAGTGACTCATTTCTGTTTTGGAGGAGTGACTCATTTCTGTTTTGGCTTTGTCAGGTTTCAGATTCCAGCCGTTAGTTCTTATTGTGCATTTTTGTATTAAGTTAAAGAGCCATTTGGTACGTTTGCCTTTTCTCCATGTGAATTAGTTACTGGAATCAAGTCAATATTCCATTTTCTTTTGAGAAACGGAGTAGGCTGAGTTCTTTAAGTCTTACTGCAAGTTAACTTCTCCAAGTTTCAAATTGCTTTATACATTTTCCTGTGGTGTCTCCAGTCTTTCAACATCTTTTATTTGAAACGGACCTGTGTACATCTCACTAATGCAATGCACAGACTTCAGATCTTCCGTACCTGGTTTTCTTCCATTTCATCAGCCAATGGTCACATTTGATCCTTTTATCACCATGAGTTTAGGAGGAACTTGTCCAGAACCTCCCAGTACACTTTCTAGAACTGCTGCTCTTCGTCTTGGTTCTAAAGTAGTATTATGAAATGTTACAGGTGGTGAAAGAAAGAAAGAAAGAAAGAAAGAGAGAAAGAAAGAAAGAAAGGCTGTCGTCCTTCTTGTTAATAACCATTCTGCCCATCTTCATGTTTACAGAAGCTTTACCACCAGTGAATTTATATTTACTCCAAGTGTGGTTGAATAGCCTTAGGACACTCCATCAGTAACATAATTCAGTGGTTTCTCCATGACAACAATGATCTCTTAGTCTGCAAGTTCTTAGAAATATTGAATAATATTGATTTTTAACCTATTTTCACAAGTAAACAAGGATTGTAGAGTTGTGCCATTTGTCCCCTTCTGAATTTATGAAACATGGATCAATTTCTGCTAATTTAAAGTTTTAGTTGTAATTTAGTTATGCCAAGTTTTGTGATAATAATTCACAGCATAGAAGAAGAAATGAGGAATGTATCTTCCTAATAAAAGGAAGACCTTTTAGTGTCTCCTGTGAAAGACAATGGGGAGTAGCTCATGTGTTAGACATGGTGTCTGGAAAGAAACCACCAGGAGAGCAGTGGTCATGGCCAACCAAATGTAGTAGGTAAGTGGCTCCAGTGCAACAACAGGATAGAGGGTCTTTTTTCCAGAAGTTTTGTGGGAAACCTAGGAAGAGAAAAAAATAGCTGCTGCAAAGAAAAGGAAGACAAAGGACTTTCCAAAAATGCATAGGAAAGTTGGCATAATTTGTCATGCTGCTCAAAACATTCTTGAGGAATAAATCAAATGCTTGACAAAAAAAAATGAGTGTACTCTATCTGCATATAAATCCTTATCAGTAAGCGTGCTAATTCATCAAATGGTGAAACTGAGTTTATTTGTTTAGGACTTATTTTTCAATGTTACATTGGCTTGAATTAATTACTTTTTTCTACCTTCATTAATAAACTGTAGGTCTGAAAGGGTTTTTTAACATGCATCAGCTTCATTCCCCAGCCCAAGGCAAAAACAAAGGTTCTTACCTCCCTTCCTGAGGGATGATAGCTCATCTCATTGGGTCTTTCCTTTCTGTGTTGACACAGGCAGTTGACACAGACACCAGGCAGTCTCTTCCAAACTTCCAATTTCAGTTAAGCGTATCTTCCTTGGCGCGCACATACAACTTCAGGAACAACTGAGTAAGCAACAGTTACCCCCAAAAATACATCAGCCAGTTGGGCAGCACTGAGAATGATTGTAATTCTACAGCAGGTGACTTGCAATGAATATTTGAATTAATTGGGATTGTTTTCCCTAAAGAAGTGTGGATTTCCTGGGAAGAAGAGCAAAAGAGGAAGACAGACATGTAAAAAGTTCCAATAAAAAAAATGAGAACTTCTTCATATCCACAGCACCTAGTGTAGTAATGTATGGATCTATATATCAATTTTTTCCATTATTTTTTGTGAGATTTATGTCAGGCTAACTGTGCAAATAGTCTTGTCTGAAATTTTGCATTAGGATTTTTCCCATCTTCTGTAACTTCTCTGCTATTTTAAGTGTTATTTAAAGTGAACATCAGTAGCCAGTTAACTGGTTTATGACTCTTGAATGCAAACTCTGCAAGCGTGCTGATTTAGAAATCTTTACCTTGAGAAGATATTGATGAGCCATGAAAAAGAATATACTCCATCAAACTCTCTGCCTTTTTTTTTCCAAATAGAGAACAGAAACATATATTGAACAATTTCATACTTTCTTCTGCATTGTTATTTACAGTTTCACCATCTGAAAATCAACGCACGTTTGCTGTGGATTGCATTTGTATATAAAACAAAGTTCTTCATTGTGTTAAATTTGCCAGCCATAGATTGTTTTTCCTTAGCTTTAGCTTTCGTTATCATCTCCTCATGCTGATAACAAGCTATTTCCACCTTTTTCTGTATCTAATAACCAATTTCAATTTTGCCAGGAGGACTAATGCTCTGTCTTGGGTTTTTTTGTTGTCCAACAAACTTTTTAAAAATACAGTTTATTCATTTATTTTTAAATATCTCATCTTGATTAAGTTTGCTAATCTGTTTCATACCTTGAAGAAAACAGCCTTTCTGAAGCACTGATCATGTGTGTTGCTGTTCCATCCCAGTCAATGTCATGTCAGGTTCACTGGTCCCAGTCCAGTGACCTCATTCATCTTTATCCGTCACAATATTCCCAAAATGGTAAAGTCATGAAGACCATCATACCTTTTTGTGTTAGAAAATCATCGTTCATAGTTTTAAGAAACTTTTTATGTTTATGACCGACAGCATCCATCTCTTGTTTTGATGCCTTCCAGGGTGATGAAGCTCTCCATGCATTGCAGAGATGTGCCTAGGGAGAAGCTTACCCCATTCTCTGGTTTGCCAAGGTAGTTTGACACCAACTTCCCCACCAGTATCTCCTCCCAGATTTTTAGCAAGCTAGCATACATAAGCTGAAGATCCAAGCTCAGATTTATCAGTATTATTGGAATAAGTAACAGTGTTTTTATAATTGAGCACCACATCCTCACCACTTTCATTCACTTGAGCCACTCTAAATAGGTGATAAACAGACATTTTAATACTTCAAGCACACAAATTATCTGAATGGCTGTCAGTAATGCTTTATTATATCAAATTCCTGCTCATGGCTGTGGCTGGACAGCAAACAAGAATTGAAAGAACGATGTGGAATTGATTTTAACATTCCTTTTCTTTTTTCTTTGCCACATAAATTAAATTTATTTGCAACACATGGAGGTTAAATATATATCGTATTTGCCTCCTTAGCACCCTGCCCTCAAGTTGCTAATTTAACAGTTTTTTGGCTGCTCCAGCTAACTCTCCACCAAGAAGATTAGTTTCCCAACCTGTGAGATAACCAAAAGATGAGAAACATGGAGCTCTGCTATGCCATTTTAAGAGGCCCTTTTCACAGTATATTTGCACTTTAAACTTTCTTCTGTCAAGGAACATGCCTATGTTTGGAAGGCCCAATTTTCTGTTGGGAGGACTTGTCATTTTCTGCTAACCAGTGTCAGGAACTAATCTCGTCATGTTAATGTACGGAAAGAGTGAAGTGACTTGTTTTATAAGCATTGTGATTGTTACTTATTTATTAAAAGCAAAAGTTGCAGAGAGCTTTCCACGAGCTGAATGCCACAGGTTACTGTCATTGAGCCAACCCAGCAAGAGCATGCATTAAACAAGGGCTCAGTAGAGAAGTGAGGACCGTTTCTGTTGTTTTTCATGTGGATCATAAAGCTTATGTTCTGTTAAAAGTTTAGAAATTCCAGGTGAAATTGAAGTATTTAGATTGTCTCATGTTGCTTTCTGGGAGTTCTGCTACTCATGGATGCAGGGAAGTCCTGGGTTCTGCTTATTTGTGGCTTCACTGGAACTACATTTTTATTTGTATGTTTTTTGCAGTGTATTCACAGCTTGTAGTTTGCACAGATAAATAATGTTAACTTGGTAACGGGGGTACCAGAAGTCACAGGTGGATTGATTTGTCATCATCCAAAGCTTTTATCAGCCAGGTAAAAAATATTCCTTGTATAAATGAGGAAATAGAAATTGATTTTGAACAGTTATTCTTTCCATGCACAGGCTCTTTTTGTTATACATTTTGTTAATCCTGGTGTGATTTTTCTCCACTGCATCTCTTTTTCTAAACTTTTCCTCTGATTTAGTGCCTGGCTTTGTTTGATGCTGCTAAATGATTTACTGAAGCTTTACAACTGATATTTCATCTGCCAGAGAGAATCTGCAAGCTGAGTGCTGTCCCCAAATATGATACAATATTGTGTTAGCATTAATATGGATATTGATGCAAAATCAATGCAAATAGATGCCACATCTAATCCCACACTCCCTCACTCAAGTTCACTGGCAACAACAGCAAGTTACGTCTTTGATTTCAGTGCTGAATATGAAGTATTTATGAGGGGTTGGACTTTACATCTTTACTTGGGTTATCGTTATGCTGGTGCACATTAAAACCATTTTTAGAACTAGATTTGTTTCAGCGTTGTTGTCAGACCCCACTTAGGCAAACCTGAGTTTGGGCTTTGGCTTATATTTAGGTCATGGCTTCCCTCATTAAAGACAGCACCAGCTTCTTGAAGATGCAAAACTTAACGTCATTCAGGGTGTCACCTGGACATGGTGACGCAGGACACCACTTACAGGCGTGAGTGCCCACAATGTCCAGGGCAGGGTTTGGCTGATCCACACATAGTCCTCCTCTGGATGGCTGTGTAAAAATTGTCTGGCTCCAGTGCCACTGTTAGGCTGTAATTAGTGTAACTAACAACTAATATTGAAAGAGCAGGATAGAGGTCACCAGAAGACTTCAAAGGTCTTAACGGGTTAAGGTTGGAGGGTAGTCTATCCCCTTGGTTAATCTGTTGCCATATCTTCTGAGATTTGTTGAAATCTTCAGTGACCTCTAACCTTGACGTGTTGCTCTCCTGTAATTTACCAGTCACATGTCATTTTCTTTATTTTTGTCCATTTGGATGGGCACGGGTCTTTATGACCAGCATCTCTCTTTTCCATTCAGATAGAAGTGTACCCAGGTAAACAGCTTTTTGATGTGGAGTAAGGCTGTGGTTTAACGTGCTTTAATGCTCTTGCCCTGCTAGCTTCAGACTCATCAGAAATGTTTTTTTTTTCCTGTGGTTCGTCATGTGAGTTGTAGATGACATTTGATGCATAGATTAGGCTCAGGTTTAAAATCTGGCTATTATAATAAACTGGGCGTTGTAGAATCATTTTAAAAGGGTGCTAAATATCAGGCTTTCGTGTGTTGCTTTCTTACACCTAACTGCCCATGGACAGTTTTGTTTATATTTTCAGTAGATGTGAAAGCTCTTATTGGCTTGGTGTGCAACTCAAGGACAACTTATACTGTGGGAAAAATCAGTAGATATTAATCCATGATGTTTCAGGATGGGAGAAAAATACCCATCAAGGAAACTCTCCTGATGGTTTGGGTTTGGTTTTTTTTTTCCTCTTGGACTCGATGTTGCACCTCTCCCATCCATACATCCCCAACATACATGAGTGCATTCTGATAGCAAAGTATTGCAGTGCGTGGCCTCTTTGCCAGGCATCAGGCTGTCCCTTCTCCTTGATGGTGCCCATCCCAAAGCCATGGGCAGAGCAGAAGGATTTCCTTCTCCTCCTCTTCATGGATGCTTTGCCTTGGGCAAGCAGTGGCCGTTCCATGGGGGGAAGGTGAGCGGACCTCTCCAGGTGTGCCAGCAGGATGCTCTCCACCTTCCACCCTCCATCTTTTGCTGCTCCAGGGTCCCACCCTTGGGTTGGGGACAAAAGCACTTGAAATAAATTCATCGAAGAAGAAGTAACATGCAGCAGGCTACTTGCCCACATCCAAGCAAGCATGGGTTTAATTATCCTTTTAACAGATTAAAACACTTTAAAAAAGGAGCAAGAATGACTGAGAGAGAGTGAGAGCAGGCCAATGTTAGATTTAAAGTTCAACTTGGGGGGGGGCAGAAATCCTACAAGGATTTCACAAGCAATGACACTTGGATGGTATTTGGGAAATCTTTTTCTTTCAAGACTATCTTGTGATTAACTATGGGAGTAGCACATCAAAGCTGCACTGACTTCAAAGCTTAGAACCACTTACGGCTTCCAGCTATTACTAAAACCTACCACTTCACCCTGCCAGCAACTCATCTCAGCTGCCTCTCCAAGTTACACTCATCTAATTCCTGCCTTCTGATTTTGGGGAGGGGAAAAAAAAACACCAAAAAAACCCCTTGTAAGTTAAATATAGCTGTTCACACTATAGCAATGTCAAAGTCAGGGGAAAAAAGCAAATGGAGGCATTCAGGAATTAAAGATTTAGTACAAACTCAATGCTGATTTGCATACGCACAGTCTCATCTGGGCAATGATCACCATTTATTGCTGCAATACTTCTTTTGCATTAGTGGGAGACACGGTGCAAGCAGAGTTTGCGTATTTGATATTTTAAGAGTCCCTGACAAAACTTGTTTGTAGTAGTGCAAGGCTGTGCTATGCTCTCTGAACTGGTATAAGAAGGCTAAAATATACCGAAACCATAATTTATTGCAATATTAATATTGTTCAGCATTTAAAATTGTTATGTTGTTATTTTCTGATTGGGAGATTTATGCCTACGGTTTTTTAAATGGTACATTTATCTCTGAATAAATTTGTCTTGCAAATGACATATTAATAGAAAGTAACGAACAAGCGGGGGTCTTTTGAGTGTGTTTTGTATAACAGTTTATATGTTCACTACAGATCAATGACATGCTCTCTAGAGTTAAATGCCATTAATCCATTTACAGCCAGTCATTGCGATGAAGAGAAGTTACCATTGAAAGAGCTGATCATATGTTAAGAAGAATTTCTCTGCTTCTTTGCGTGCTGAAAATGCCTTTGCGAGTGTTTAAAGCCTTTTTTTTTTTTTTTCATTTTTTGCCTTTATGAGGAAGGAGTTTGGCAGCAGTTGGGGGCACTGGTGGCTTCTCCCGATGCAGCTGGGTTGGGACAGTGGAGGTGGCCCCACGTGGTGACAACCTGCTGGCTGTGGCCACCCCTGCCCCAATGGAGGGGGTGTCTCCTTCTAACCCCCCTCCCCCACAAGTGATGTGCTTCTGCAGCAAACATACGGCAGATTGGGTGTAAGTCAATTAATTCTAGTGTAGCACGGTCAGATGAAAAAAAATAAAAAGGAGTGTTGTCTTCTAAAGAGTTGACGTATGAAAAAAGCATATAGGAACTTACTGTTAAACCAAAAATAGGTATCGCCAGTGTATATTCTGTCTGAGGAACATACTTTTGCTTTAAATATGTAAAGGGAGAGAGGGGAACTTCCTGACCCGTTCATTATGCAACAAAAATGACAGATTATTTTAAATAAATTGTTATTATAGAGTCAGGTATGACTCCACCTATGCATTTTTGTATTTCACTGTGTAGTAGGTTTTTTTTTCTTCCTAAAGAATGCATTTCTCTGCAATAAACCGTGAAGACTAGGAACAGCACAGTCATTTTAAGTTCATTGAAAATATAGGAGGACATCATGTTTCCTGTCCTTACACTAAACTTGGCATATTGATTTTTTTGCACAGCTTGCAGCATAGAAATGTGATCTACAGCTATGGCAAGGCAGGCTAACCACATGTGAATTTGTTAAGTACTACTGGATTAGCGGGAATCATCAGACTGCATAAGTATGGAGGCTTGACTTCTGCAACTCTTTATTTATGACTGAATCAATTAAAATAACAATTTTTGGTTTTATTGGCTGTAAATAAATAAGCACAAATCATCTGAAGAAGCTATGGGAAACAATGCTAGCTTGTTTGCGTGACGTAGAGGCTCTGTAAGTTATCTGTAGTACGGACATGGGCAGAGCTATAGTTGAAGTAAAGGATCAAATGTGTAAAGATTCAACAAATGCAGTTAGATTAGTGCAGAAAATTCAGGAAGGCATAGCGTATTCCTTAACTTGCAGGTTTTTATCTAAATTTGCCATTATTTTTCTTTGTATATTCTTTGCCTGTTCAGTCTTTTGTCCCTTTTATGTTCGAAGATACCACGATTATGGAAGCCACTGGCACTGCAGCCTTACATTTAAATTTAGTTACAATATAGCCATGCGGAAAGCATTCTGATGGGGGGCTGGATTGCTCCTCTCCCTGCGTTCTTAAACCTCCTTAAACACCTCCATTACACTGTTCACCTTGCTTGACTTCAAAGAGTAGCGCCACTGTGTAGAGAGGGTGAGCCACAACTCTGAGGGGTGGGTTGTCCATGGTTTCTTGGAAATGCTAATATGTTATCCACCATGTTTATGAAGTTATCTGTTTGCTGTGAGATGGGAGGAACTTGTTCTGCAGCTCTAGAATCAAAACAGTAAAGACGTCCAAGACAAACACAGCAGATAAAGGTATTTTGGGATTTGAAGCCATTGCTGGTCACCTTTTGAAATCTTTTTCATGCAGAAAAAAAAAAATTAAAAGAAACTATAATTAAAACAAGAGGTTATTTTGGGGGAAAGCAAAGTTGACACTGTTCCTGAAGAATCTCTTTGAGTGCAGTCTCACTGAAAACTATGTGGACTAACTCCTGGCTTATCACTCAGAGTTTATTGGGAACCAGTCTCTTTGAAATGTTTGGAATAAGCTAAAACCTGGCTCGCTCATCTAATGAAAAGGTCAAAATAGAGAAGAAAGTGCACTGGTTTGTGTTAGGTGACACTGTGCCCTGCTTGTCTAATTTGATTACACAGAGCCACTGAAGCCCCAGGCAAAGCTGATTTTAGCTATAATCAGCTTCTTAACCTTTTGAGAACTAACGTAAACACTACCTGCCAGTGGTTAATTATGTTGCTCTGCTACATACAACAAAGTGCAAAGGTAAAAGTGTAGAACCGCAGCAACACATGTTGTGACAAGATCATTCCAGGGGATTACAGCGCTCTGCGTTTTATCTGCGCCCATTGATTGCTTTCTTAAAAATTAAAAAATGGACCATGAGCAGGGGGCCTCGGTTTATCAGTTTCAGGCAGTGTTGCCCTGTCGTGCCGCTGCCTCATCTCAAATTCCTCTTAGGTAAGGAAGGGGAGACCTAGTGTGTGTTGGACTGCTATGTTCACAGGTCTGTTATTTTTTTATTATTTCAGATTAACTTTGTTCTAATTGTTTACTTGTCATAAAGCACGAATGCTCCCTTCCTCCAAGACAACCATCTTCTGTAAAGTTTTGTAATCTCTTTTGGCAGATGCACCGTGTCTATATGAGTCATAACTCTCTACGTGGGATAAATGGGATGAATTTTATTTTCAGATTTCACATATACATATTAGGCAAGAACCAAAAATCTGAGGCACAGGAACAGGCTCTCTGCAGAACCTGTGTATCCTAGTTTGCTGTGTGTTTTGGTTCATACGCTTAGAATTGTAGAATCACAGAATGGTTTGGGTTGGAAGGGACCTTAAAGATCATCTAGTTCCAACCCCCTGCCATGGGCAGGGACACCTCCCACTAGCCCAGGTTGCTCAAAGCCTCACCCAGCCTCGCCTTGGACACCTCCAGGGATGGGGCATCCACAACTTCCTATAGTTTGCCAGGTAATTGGCATTTCCGTGAACTTCAAAACTTTTAAGAGCCTTCTAAGCCAATGGGCATATTTTAGTTTTTCCTGACCCACACCAATCCATGGTGTTTATGTAAGGAAGCCTTGATCTTCTCATCTTACATACTTGCTCCTTGGAGATAGCAAGTTGCCTCTGGATTTTCCACTCTGCAGAAAGTAAATCTATTTTACTCTTTTTCTGTCCCACTGTTTTTGTCAGCAGTGCCTCATTCTTCAGAACAGCCTGCTCAGAGGAGCACCTGTAATGTATTATCATTAGGGTTCATTCTCTACAACTACCTGAAAGGAGATTGTAGTGAGGTGGGTGCTGGCCTCTACTCTAAAGTAACAAGTGATAAGACAAGAGGAAACAGCCTCAAGTTGTGCTAAGGGAGGTTTAGACTGGATATTAGAAATAATTTCTTCACTGACAAGAGTGGTCAGGCATTGGAACAGGCTGCCCAGGGAAGTGGTGGAGTCACCATCCCTGGAGGTGTTCAAGAAACGTGTAGATGTGGTGCTTAGGGACATGGTTTAGTGAATTAGGTGGTGTGGGTTGACGGTTGGACTTGATGATCCTTGAGGTCTTTTCCAACCTTAATGATTATATGACTCTATGATTCTGTGATTAGGAGCATTAGCACGGGTGTTGCAGAGCAGCAACACGGTATCTTGGGGAACATCGTGGAGCTGGACCACCAGGTCTCCAGACATTCAGTGCCTTCTGCCCATGTGCTTCCCACCCAAATTTGTAGTGGTGTGCTGTGACAGCTGATGGATTAGCATGGGTGTAGCTGTGCCACAGAAATAGATGAGCCCTTGCTTAATTCAGATACTTATTTGTATTAATGAAGATTAATAAAGCCGTAATGACTAGAAGCTGGTAAGGCAATAGCACTGAAGAAAACACTACTTACATAAGAGCAACAATAAATAATCACACAACACTCAACTCACACCAAAATCTCCTGACACATGACCCGTCATGGTTGTGTACAAGGTCAGATTTGTTTTCCTTTCCTTGCAGACAATAGCTGTAAGGTTTACCATATATTTACCATACTTGTCCCTGGCAAGGTTATAGTGTGTTGAGCGGAAGCTGGGCTGGCTGTGGAGCATCAGAGAGGTCACAGACTCACTTAGCTGACTCTGAGCATGGTGATGAATGCACCCTCAAGGCCTGAACAGGAAGAAGAAATATCTCGTGAGCTTCTGAATGTGTTGGTGAGTCCTTCTTTGTCTCGGGCCCCATGGTTTTCTCCAGGAAAGGGGTATGCATAAAGAAACTGAGACTGACTGTGATTTTTTTGAGTTTCTTGCAAACCCTTTGGAGTTTCAGGCTTTAGCTGTACAGGTCATCTCATGTTGTGGTGGCCATCCGTGTCAGCCAGGTGACTTCATAGAATCATAGGATGGTTTGGGTTGGAAGGCAACTTAAAGATCATCAGGTTCTACCCCCCTGCCCGGGTTGCTCAAAGCCTCATCCAGCCTGGCCTTGAACACCTCCAGGGATGGGGCATCCACAGCTTCTCTAGGCAGCCTCAGCCACTGCCTCAGCACCTGCACAGGAAAAAACTTTCTCCTAGTATCCCATCTAAATCTACCCTCTTCCAGTTTAAACTGATGACTTCTGACCATGCCCTGCATGGTCCTAGCTCTCTGCCCACAGCGAGCAACACCCTGCAGCAGCAGAGGAGGCGGCTCGTGTAGTGGGCTACTGAGGTTCTGCCAGGTCCGGAAACCTCATAAGGCAGCTGTAAGACTAGAGTGAGCGGGCAGGGTTCCTCTGAGAAGGAGGCGAGAACTAAAGACAGGAGAAGCACAGACATCCTAGCTGACCCTCCAACGAGAATGGTAGGCACTCGTCTCAGAAGTAAGGCTGCAGCTCTGGCTGAGGGGTCTGCACCATCTTTCCCTGGGATGGCCGATGCCTCCACGCAGACGGAGTTTCAGACGGTGGAGGCAACTGTACAGACCTCGGTATGTAAGAGGTGCCTAAATTACTCTCCTGG
>WKFP01015492.1:427466-446458 GCA_011057875.1 Pterocles orientalis
CCCTTCCCCTTCCCCTTCCCCTTCCCCTTTCCTTTCCCTTTTTTCTTTTCATGTTTGTTTTGTTTTGGTTTTTTTCCCAATAGGGGCAAAGCAAGTTTTTCCTCAATCTTATTTCTTGAAGTGACTAAATCCTTTTAGTTGAAACATAAAAAAAATAATAATAATCAGCCCGAGGCAGAAGCAGAGCATGAGAATTTTCATCCCAAATACTTAGCTTGGCAAAATTTATAAGCAACTGAAAACAAGCCCTTATAAAGGGAACTGTTGAGATTCCCAACTACAGAGGTCCTGCTTGTGTTATAAACAAAAGCCAGATAAGAATATCTCCATGGCCCATTTGGGATACTAAACCCAATTTAAAAGTATCTGGTTTTTGTATTTCAGAAATTTGCATTGAATAATTGTTGTCCTAAGGAAGCATTTGGGCTTAGCACTTCTCAGTCCATACCAAAGCTGTTGCATCTAGTTGATTTGCTAAGCATGCCTGTCACAGATTTATTTTATTAGTTTTGTTGGGTTTGGTGTTTTTTTTTTCACTGAACCTCTTTTGTTGTGAAATTTAATTTAAATACTTGAACGCATATTAGAAGCCCAGCCCAGTCAACACTGTGCAAGTTCAGCGGCACAGTGCCTTCAAGGTGCATCCTTAGTATCTCCAGGGCAGAAAAATATGAAAATAATCACAGGTTGGGTGGTTCTTCATTCAGACCAGTGGCAAAAACGTCTCCCACCAGCACCCCTGCACTTAGTGCATGGGACAAGACCTGATGCTTCCACCTATTACCTAATTATAACCTGGAAAAATCATGGCCATGGATGGGATGCACTTGCACTGTGGGGACTGTGGATTTGTGTCCCCCACATCTTGCAAAAGAGCAGGAATATCTGCTCCATGTTCTGGTTTCCCCACCTTCATGGAGGAGAGACCTGTATGGGAGCAAACCCTGTATTTGCAACATCATGTCCCCTTGGTTCATGCTCCTTCCTTGCTCTGAGGCAGTCCCGTAGGCTTTTGGTGCATCTGGATACAGACCTGGGAAAGCAATGATGAAACATTTGAAAACTTGAAATATTTAAGCTGTACAGCTCTGTGAGGTTCCTGCAGGAATCGTAGAATCATAGAATCGTTAAGGTTGGAAAAGACCTCAAGGATCATCAAGTCCATCCAACTGTGACCTAACCCACTAAACCGCGACCTGAAGCGCCACGTCTACATGTTTCTTGAGCACCTCCAGGGAAGTAACCATTGTGGCTGCGAAGATACCAATACAAAGCATTTGTGTCATTCTGGTGCCGGAGCTGCAAAACACATCAAAACAGATGGGGATGCTGTTGACTGGAAGTTCTTTGCTTTTCAATTAGTTGTGGATTTTTCTCTTTTCACAACAGACTGTGCAAAATAAAAAAAATTTTAAAAAGTTTTCTTAATTTAATACAGCAATATATGGTGGTTATAACATTTCATTTATTCCCAGACTAGTGGGGAATGTGCTATATGTGTTCCAGCCACAGCGCAAGTTTTCCTTAAGCGCTTGTATATAGCTCCCCTCCAACTTCCCTCTACGGGAGACTGAGTTTTCATATAAACTCATTGCAGGATCATTTATGAGCAGTGACTGTCAAACTGTGCTTGTCTGTGCATTTGTGCGTGCTGATATTGCTCTCGTGCAGACTGACTTCAGCTCCCACCTCAATCTTGTTTTTCCCCCATGCCATTTTTTCCCCTAATATGTCAACAGTTTGTTTTAAACTTGTTTTGAAAAAGAAACAACCTACGGTGGTTTAGACAAACCAAACCAAACTGTAACAATAAGTATTAAGAGATATGCACAGGGCACAAACAAAAGAATTCCCCAAATGTATTTAAGTTATTTTCTTCCTGCTTTTTTAATATTATATTTGTGGGCCAACTGTGGCAATAACTGATAATTTTAATGCAAGATTACATAATTCCAGTTTGGTGATTCTTCAGAGAGAAATTACTCCAACAGCTTCTTTTCATTTTGTTCTAATTTTATGGGGGGGAGGGGAGAAGAGAGATTCTTGACGTAAGGAAAAGAAAATCATTTGAATCACCAAGTTTTGAAACTCATTTAAATATTTCATCTCTCTTCTATTCCCAAGTATACTTTCCTGGTAGGTTCTTCCATTTCCATCTCCAGCTCCTGAGGTTTACTGTCTTTCTAGCTGGGAGAGACTAAACCAAAGTTTTTCTTCAGAACCCAGTAAATGCTTGGCAGAAGATCTCTGCCATGACATGAGGGATCTTGCTTGCTTTTTCTGTGAGGCTGACTTAGCAGCGCTGGTTCTGGTGGAAGACTCCATATGGAAAGATCAATTTCTAGATAGGGGCTGTATTTTGAAATTAAAATTGCATTTGGAAATGCATGAAGATCGTTATAAGCTTCATTGTTTTCTCTCTTTGGGTGCTTAGGGTTGTTTTTTTTTTCTCTCTCTGCCTCATAGGGAAATCATAAATTGTTTCTTCAACATTGAGATGACTGTGTCAGCTTGAAAATACTGCTTTGGAGCGTGGTGGTTTGGGGTTTGCTTTTTTCAAAGGGTAATAGTGATTCAGTCCCTATTTTGGAATAAATATGGTCTCCCAAATAGAGCTTATTTAATTATTTCGGTGGTTAAAAGAAATGGTTAAAGACTATGACTCTGCAATAAAAATTATATTAACAGAAAGACCCTCTTTTTGGGGCTTCTCCCTGTCTGGTTGTGCTTTCCTTGGGGATGCAAGGCAGGACATGATCTACAGACCCTCCAGGAGAATCCCTTCCCTGATGCTTACCTGCTGGTTCCTGGGTCCTGCTGATCCTTCTCCAGCCGCAGTTCAGCGATGGGGCCTCGACAGTCATGCATGCAAACCCACAGTGAGCATCCCCTGCTCTTAAGGGTTTGTTTGACTGGCTTTTTTCTTTTTTTATTCTTTTTTATTTCTTCCTTTTTCCTTTTTTTTTCTTTTTTTTTTTCTTCCTTTTCTTTTTTTTTTTCTGGTTGGCTTTTTTCTTCCTTATCATTGACTTAATATTTCTCTTCATGTTCATCCCCAGACTTTTGAGTTCTCCCTCCTGCTGGTGGCAGACCCACCTCCCACGCTCAGGCTTGTGCATCTAACTCCCACAGATAGGGATGTCAGGCAGGGTGTTGGTGGGGGGTGAAAGCATCCCAGCATGCAATGTGTCTTCTCGTCTTGTCTGCTTTTGCCCTGCCTGCACCTCCCTTTGCTACTGCGATGCCAGTCTTCACTGCTTTCCCCACTTGGTGCCATCTCGAACTCATTGTTCCATGGACGGCTTGCCGCCCTTGCATCCCAAACATCACCCATGGATTATTTTTAGTGGCATTCAACAGAAATGTGTTTGAGCCCTTCCAGACAAAGATGGCGTTTGCTGTAGCATGAGGGAGAGTTAAGCAGGGAGTGAAATGCAGCTTTATGGTCATTAATCTCAGATGCCTCCCTCTAATGAAATCTCTGAAGTTAAGTCATAGGAGGTGTCATATTATTCGGCTTAGTTAAATTTAGTGTAATTCACATCTGCAAAGCCTTTGCAAATCAGTGTTTAGTCTTAAATTGCTGGTTTCCATGATATTGGAGCTTCGGAGTATCCTGCATGAAGTCTTGATGTGTTATGACTTAAGGGTGCAGAAGTCTGAAATCCATTCAACACACCAAAAAGAACTGAAGTTTCTGAGTTGTACTGAGGAAAATATGCTATTAATTTAGTTTGCAATACTAAGCAGCTGGGATGGCACTACTACAAAAAATTATTTCCCCCATTATTTGCTCTCCCAGTGTAGGGAATGACCGCTGGAGGTGGGCTCTTTTGCAAAACCATGTTTATGAGCCAGGACATTTGCCCAGTGCTTATAATCCTTGCCTCACACTTCACCTCATTGGGCTGTAATGGGTGCAGACCTGTATTGATTACCATGACTTGCAGGAGAGAAAAATCTTTGCACTTCAGATTGGGTATAAATTATAAATAACATCTCTGAAGGCTGCGAGTTACAGAAATGGCATTCTTCTGAGAGGGTCGCATGTAAAGCTGTTGTTGTAGAGGTTATTAACTTTATGATTGCAGTACAGTTGTACTTGACCCACAGCAATGATGGTTGTCCGTAAAATCCTGCCGTCTAAGTTCAATCACCCGCCTTCTTCAAGAACATTCATTAGCAACAACCACCAAAGGTCACACTAATAAAGAAGGTTAATGCTCACAATATCAGTGTAAATTCAGTGGTGAAACAGCGCTGTCTTCTTGCCCTCTTTCTCACTAATGCAGCTCTGCAGTCTCCTATAAGTGGGTCATGTGGGTCTCAGGTGTACAGGGTGTATGTCTGTGTGTAATATGTATTTTTGTGCATAGATACACAAATGTGTATGACACACAAATGAGAAAAATGTAACTGGTATCAGTTAGCAATAAATTTACTTGTTGCAAGTGCAAGAGGGTTATTCATAGAATCATAGAATCACCAAGGTTGGAAAAGACCTAAAAGATCATCCAGTCCAACCGTTCACCTGTTATCAATAGCTCCCACTAAACCGTGTCACTCAACACAACATCCAGTCTTTCCTTGAACACACCCAGGGTTGGTGACTCCATTCCAGTGCCTGACCACCCTTTCTGAGAAGTAATACTTCCTAATGTCCAGCTTGAATCTCCCCTGTCGTAGCTTGAAACCATTCCCTCTGGTCCTATCACTAATGACACAAGAGAAGAGGCTAACCCCCAGCTCACTACAACCTCCCTTGCTAGACAGCAATGAGGTCTCCCCTGAGCCTCCTCTTCTCCAGGCTGAACATTCCCAGCTCCTTCAGCCTCTCCTCATATGGCCTGTGCTCCAGACCCCTCACCTGTTTTGTTGCCCTCCTCTGGACACGCTCCAGGGCCTCAATGTCTTTCTTGCAGTGAGGGGCACAAAACTGGACACAGTACTCGAGGTGCGGCCTCACTAGTGCTGAGTACAGGGGGACAATCACCTCTCTGCTCCTGCTGGCAACACTGTTTCTGATGCAAGCCAGGATGCCGTTGGCCTTCTTGGCCACCCGGGCACACTGCTGGCTCATGTTCAGCCGAGCATCAATCAATACCCCCAGGTCCATTTCCTCTACGCAGTCTTCCAGCCACTCCGCCCCCAGCCTGTAGCGTCGCCCGGGGTTGTTGTAGCCGAAGTGCAGGACCCGGCATTTTGTCTTGTTGAACCTCATCCCATTGGCTTCAGCCCAGCTCTCCAGCCTGTCCAGATCCCTCTGTAGGGCCTCGCTACCCCCAGGAAGATCCACACTCCCAGCCAATTTAGTGTCATCTGCAAACTTATTGAGGGTGCACTCGATGCCCTCATCCAGGTCATCAATAAAGATATTGAAGAGGACAGGCCCCAGCACTGACCCCTGGGGAACACCACTCATGACCAGTTGCCAGCTGGATTTAACTCCATTTACCACCACTCTCTGAGCCCGGCCCTCCAGCCAGCTCCTTACCCAGCCAAGAGTGTACCCATCCAAGCCACAGGCTGCCAGCTTCTGCAGGAGAATACTGTGGGAGACAGTTTCAAAGGCTCTGCTGAAGTCTAGGTAGACCACATCAGCAGCCTTTCCCTCATCCAGCAGATGGGTCACTAGATCATAGAAGGAGATCAGGTTGGTCAAACAGGACCTGCCCTTCATGAACCCATGCTGGCTAGGCCTGATCCCCCGGTCATCCCGCACATGCCGCATGATCTCCCTCAGGACAATCTGCTCCATAACCTTCCCTGGAACCGAGGTCAGGCTAACAGGCCTGTAGTTCCCCGTATCCTCCTTACGACCTTTCTTGTAAATGGGAGTCACATTGGCAAGCCTCCAGTCTTCTGGGACCTCACCAGTCAACAAGGAGCACTGATAGATGATGGAAAGCGGCTCGGCTATCACCTCCACCAGTTCCCTCAACACTCTTGGGTGGATCTCATCTGGCCCCATGGACTTGTGGCAGTCCAGTTGGAGTAGTAAGTCTCTGACTGTTTCTTCCAGAATCACAGGGGGATTAGTGTGCTCCCCAGCCGAGACTACCAGGTCAGAGAGAGGAGTACCTTGACGATAACTGGTCTGACTTTTAAAGACAGACGTAAAGAAGGAATTCTGAACCTCCACCTTTTCCTTATCCTCAGTGGTTCAAATCTGAAATGTGCAAATTTTTTGCATGGTTTTTTTCCAGCAATTTTTTAATATTTCCTTAACAGAATTAAAGTTCTATCAAAATGAATGGTCTGTCAGTGACTCCCAAAACTTGATTTTTTAACTCCATTTGTTACTTAGTGTTTGTATTATAGTGGCCCAGCTCCACCTTCTGTGGCATTTTACAAACTCAGACACATTTCCTTTGCATGAACTCACTAAAAAATGTACTGAATTTCCCACAAAGCTATCGCTCTCACCTAGAAGAGTGACTACTCATTTCTCTGACCACTCAGAGTAGTGCCACCACATTTTCACAGATGTGTCTTCTTTTTCTGCCCTTATTGTCACACCAGGGTGGTAGGTGCAGCTCATGTCCAGATTTTTTAAATAACTGACAAAGACAGATCTGGGGATTTATTTTCCTGTAAAGAAAGAAGAAAATGTGGAGAGGGAGGATGTTTTTGGTGGGCTACTGCCAGCGACTGGAAGATGAAGGTGTTGGCAAGGAGAGACTGGATGAATGCAGTAGCAGCGAGGTGGAGGAGGTCTTGATGAGACGGAGTTGAAGAAAAGTCAGGAAAAGGGAGAAATTGGTGAACCATGAGGACAAGAGAGCGGGGGTTGGTGGGTGAATTAGATACAACAGGATCATGGACAGGTGGTGGGCAAGAGTTCAGGAAGAACTGCAGGGCGGGCAAATTGTGGGAAAGGAATTCAAAAGTGGATGTCCTGGAGAAGTGGATGTGCCAGGAATGGGGAAAGAGTGGGAAGAGATTTAGGGTAAGTGAAGCCTTGGGAAGGAGTGAAGAGGGCATTCCTCCCCCTGAGGCTTGTACACCTACTTATGGGGGCAAGGGGTCTCTCTCTGCCTGAGACTCATGAAAGTATTTGCCCTGTCAAGCCCAACGTGTTTCTGAGCATATACAGAAGTGATACTGTAACAAAGCGTGAGATTTAAGGTCAGGAACTGAGGTGTCTGTAGAGCCTAGACACCTCTGGGGGTGGTAAGTAGATGAGTTAGGATTTTCAGGATCACTTGGGTTTAGTCTGTTAAGTTTCACCTCTCTTTATGTAAGGGGGTGCATCCTTTTTGACAGCTAATGACACCTGGAGCAGGACCAGGAAAGCAGGACAACCCCTTCTCTGTTGTCCCCTACACTCACATCTTTACACTCTCCTGTGGCTGCAACCATGAGGAGGGGAGGACCAGGTGGAGAGGAGTTTTGCTCAAATTTTCCCTGGGACCAAAGCTGACATCACAGAGGCAGTGCCTGGCTTCTTGGATTTTTTTTTCATCTTACCCATCACAAAATTAGCCTCTGAAGGAAAATCAGGGAGAACTGCCCTTCCTGTGGCTGCTCCAGAGATGCCATGCACCAGAGGACCAGGCAGAAGATGGGTGGTGGCAATGGCGTGTTAGAGGGGTTGTGTTGGGTTGGGCTGGGTTGTTTTGAGTTGGGTCGGGTTGTGTTGTGTAGGGTTGGGTTGGGTCGGGTTGCATTGGGTTGGATTGGGTTGCATCGGGTTGGGTTGGATCGAGTTGCACTGGATTGGATTGTGTTGGGTTAGGGTGTTTTGTGTTGGGTTAGGGTGTTTTGGGTTGGGTTAGGCTAGGGACAGCCAAAGGCAGTTGTGGTGAGATGAAGCAGACAGGTTAGTGAAAACCATTCCTGTATGCATGAAAATACTCTGGGCTTGCGTTGACTGCAATCCTTTGACTACACAGATACAACAGCGCACTATAATTCAAGCAGAAACTTCAGAAAGGAAAAAAAGAAAAAGCCATTCCCTTTGAATTGTTCCTTATTGCGGAAGATTATAAACATTTTACACTGGGGGGAAGTTAAGGCTTACAATGTATGAATTCAGATTCTTGCTGAAATACAAAACCGCTGGGTGTTTGCTGTGGTGCTTCATACTCCATGGGCATTCCTGTTGCAGTTTGTTCCTTAGACTGGGGCTTGTTGCTGTCCCTGGAAAGACCTTCTTTACTTCCATAAGTGCCTTGTTGGCACCCACACCGGTCTCCAAGCTCTGGTGCTGACATGAAAGGGGAGAAAAGAATATTCAGCTGCTTTACTTTAAAACTGCTTTATTGCAGTTGCAAATCTGTGCTTATCTTGCTGGTGATTAAGGGCCTTTTCTCATTTTTATTAGATGGGGTGTCTCTACCATCATATAGTGTGGGATTTTAAAGCATTCCTGCCCGCCCTAGCTGCTCTGGGTGCAGGCGCTGCCATTTCCATGTTATTGCCTTGGCTGCTGTGTTTTTGCAAAGTGCTAAAGCCAGGTCAGTTCGTGCTCATGCTGCTGGTACAGCTGTTCCTCGGATGATTTACATAATTTCATTTGCATGGTGGATTTTACAAATCTGTCATATTCTTCACTGAAGTAAACTGACATCAGTGTTTTCTGAATTATTTCCAATAATTAATTGGAGTTGATGGCACAATTACTATTTAGGAACAAACACCATGGCAGAGAGTAGCTATTTTCTAAGCGCCTGGTCCTTTCACTTGTCCAATCCTGCCATCATCAATGAAACTTCTTGCGTAAGTACCACTCTGCCAAGTTAGCAAAGGTTGCCAGCAAGGCATACACTTCAGGTCTCTTCGCTATAAACACTGAAAAGCTGTGGGATTTTGTAATAAATTCAGATTTAAAAATCAGTCCTTCAGTATTTTGAATTAAATTAACTTGCAGGTATTGTTGAGGTATATTTCAAATTAGTTTAAATGCATCTCCATTTAAAAACTTCAGTTAGCTTACTAACGTATGTTACTTAAATGCTTCAGAGTTACTGTGATGTACCCTGCGAATACAGTCAAGTTTGCATGTTGCCTAAACAAAGCCAATAAAATCACGAACTATTAAAAGACAGGGCTGAATAGAAAGAAAATATTCATCTAATTTGTCCACATTCCCCAGGACGTCAACTGTACCCATTATATTCATAGAATAATAGAATCATAGAATGGGTTGCGTTGGAAAGGACCTTAAAGATCAAGTTCCAACCCCCTGCCATGGGCCGGGACACCTCCCACTAGACCAGGTTGCTCAAACCCTCATCCAGCCTGGCCTTGAGCACCTGTTCCCAAGAGATGGTTGTCTAACCTATTCTTAAGTTCCCCTGGTGAGATTCTGCACCTTCCGTAGGTATATTTGTGCCCCAAAAACATCTCCCATTTGACAGGTAAATCATTTTTATATTTGTCTTTAAATACAGGTAAAGGTGTAGTTAGAAATATGGGTGGGTGGCTGGGTGGATGGGTGGGTGGATGGATGGATAGAAGTGCAGATATAGATAATGATAGAGATGGAGAGGTACAGATATATAGATGTATAGACATAATTTCAACCCCTGCCTACTTCTGTCTGCATGCTGCGCCATTTTAACATGTGTTTTAAAATCTATACTTGTATAATACGAAACACGTCTATACTGGACCCCTTCTTCAAGGAAATGGCTTGCTCTCCTGAAAACTTTCCCTGCACTTGAAATTGCGGCTTTCAGGAGTGTCGTTCAGTAACATGAACAGTGCCACCTGAGAACCCCCGCCAGTCCTCCCACTCTTCAGGGGTCTGGATCCAGCCGCAGCAGCTGCTCTTTTCCGCACATGCCCATGGCCAGACAGTCCCTTGGTGTTTGTTGCACAGATAATAGCAGATCTACACCAGTTAGCCCATTTTTTCCACACTCCTACCCATTGGTGCAAAAGCCTTTTTGTGAAATTTTCGACCCCAGGACATATTTGTTTTTCAGGACTCGTCACCCCAGAACAGCAATTCAGACCAGCATGAGATCCTGTAACTCTTCTGTCTCTTGAAAGGCTATTTAGTCAGCCTGCGTTTTTAACTGTTTGTGATTCCTGCCTTTCTTTTTTCTGATGCAGTTGTGTGCAATCTGTTTTACTATGACTATTTGCATTGGTGTTAATACTAGTTCTGTCCTGGATGCCTGGTTCTTACTGGGAAGGCCCTATAGCTGTTTGGTACTTTATTTTTCTTTTTCTTTTTAAAAATATACTCAAAAGAAAATGACTTGATTTTTGGTGGCCAAAAAAAATATCCTAATTTCTGGTAACATGCACTCACAAGCTTTCGCTTCTTTGGCCAGTTAGTGTGCAGGGGAGCAAAAAAATGACTGTGCTCATGGGACTGCCCTTAATAAAGAGTAGTGAAAAATTACACTTGTGTTAGCCTCCTGCTTTGCAAACCTTGCTTACACCGAGCTTTTGTGTGAATCTTTGTGTCTGTTGCTCACAGGCAAGAGGAATTTATTTAATATTGTTACCTTTTTAAACTGCTCTCTTCTTGTGAGTAGTTTGTGTGCTGTAAACAAGAAATGGAAAAAAAGTTGATTGCAAGTATGGGAGTTCAGAGGTAATCTTTACTCTGCGTTGGCAGGATGCTTGTTGCTCCGTTTCCATCATCCCAATAAGGATAGTAGAGATAATAAACATCCAACAAAAACAAACACTGGTCTGTGTCACAGGAAATAATAACCAAGTATAAAATGTCGTTAGTATGTGTAGTCCATTCTCTAGCATTGCCACAAAGGTTCCCACAATTTTCCTTGGGTGAATATTGCATCTAAACCATCTCACTCTGTGTTTAAGCCCCCTGTATAAACTGCATTTCATTTCTCTGGTTCTTCCCTCTTGGCTCCTCCAAACAATTAATTTCCCCATGCAGTTGCTTTTAGATTATTATTGTGCTTATGACTCCACAAACTGCTACTTCTTAGCCAAACTAAACACACCAAGGTTTGGGGTTTGTTTTGGATTTTTTATGTCCTCTCAGAAATCACTGCTTCCATTTCATTAATTGCTATATGGCTTGTCTCTTAATTTTGCCTAAGCTTTTAACCTTTCTTTAGAAGTTAAAGAAATTAAAGAAGTGTCTTTTCTCTAGAAGTGCATATGGAGAAGGTCCTAAGGTCACTGGTTCTCAAAGATCTTGAGCTAATGGGCCTCCCAATTTTTCCTAAAGCTGTTATCCTCCCTGTCAGAAGTATTTAATGATTTCAGGCAAGGTATAGTTTTTTAATCTCCTTTTTTCTTAGCTTGACTGATGATGCTCTGAGAGCTGCTCCTGTTTTGGGGTTTGAGACATGGAGGTTTACACCAGCAGAGCAAAATAGTCACAACAGGCACAATAGTTTTGTCCTGTGCAGGTCCCTAGAATCCAGAAGTCATAAATGGAGAAACCTTATGAATTAAAAAGAGTTTGGTCATTCTTGGTAACGTCTGATGCACTGAAAGTTGGAAAAAAAAAAAGTTAAATTCCTGTTTAGACATAACTATGTGATGCAAAAGTCATTTAATAGCATCAGAAAGATGGATGCAGCAGGGATGCATGGGGATTTGAACAGTATCATTGCATCACTACAGTTACAGAATTACCGAATTACACACCTAAGAGGTAAAGTCTTACATGAAGACTTTAATGTGTGTGCCTCTGTGTGTGTGTAGATAATGTGAGAAAGACAGAAAGAAATTTCCGTTGATTCATAGCTTTCAGGAGGAAAAACCCTTTCTGAAAGGCATATCAAACTCACATTCCCAGGCCAGAAGGGGTTGGCATGTTTGTCCATTTATTTGTAAAGGAAGAATGAATTGCGTTGCTTCTCAGAGCTATGGAAATAAGGATAAAGCACATTTAGTAAGTTTTAAAGTGCTTCTGTTCATACAGATGCCCCCCCCAAAAAAAACTGCATTTCACCCTTTAGAGCATTTAAATCAAGTTTTGATGAGGCTCAGGGCCTTTTATATCGGTGTAGCTTAAATCATAAATGTTAAGCCAACCGCTGCCAGTGTTTGGGGGCAAGATTGCAAAGCCAATGTCCTGCCCAACACCAACATTAACATTTTGCAGCATGTCAGGGTCCCAGCACAGAGCACAACCACAGGGACAGAGTTTGCTCCCCCTGAAATCAATTGCAAACCCTCTGCAGAACAAGATGGTGAAAAGCAACACCACTCTCCATCCCAACGGGGACTAAACCCCAAGCTGTGGGGCACCCTTAATTCATCTGGAAGCCCACACTTCAGAAATGAGCCACCGAGGTCAGCGAGAAACTTTTCAACACAGAAACTTTTCTCTCCAGAAATATCCCAGCGCAGAGGCACATACAGAGATCTCTCCAGGCTCCTGTGCAGCATTGGGAAACCTTTGTCCCACACATCTTGTAGACGCAGCAGGGGGTCACCCATTGTGCCGAGCATCTTGTGAGCACCACAAGAGGAGGCTTTTGTCCAGCGCAGTGGGCAGATGCTGTAGGAGGGCACCTTTGTCCTTCACAGCAGGTAATCGCTCGGCAAGAGTGCATTATGGGGATTGCAGAGTGTGGTTTCAGATGGAGAAGTTTGTCAGCCTTGCTGGGTGAATTGCTGCTTTTCCCAAGTGGAAATGGAAAGGAGAGGCAGAAAAAACACATTTGCACATGTGTGTGCAAATGACCACCAGGATTGTTCACCCGGTCATGTTGTACAGCCACCCCTGCAGGCACCAATCCAAGTTTTGTTTTTTTGTTTTTCCCCTTCCTTTTTTTTCCTACCCATTTTGGCTGCCCTTATGATTATTTCTCTGTCCCTTCTTATGTCTGCTTTATCTCCTATTCAATGTATCATCTGCTAATTAATCTAATTAACTAATAAGCACTCTAATTATTCTTTCAGATCACTAATAACCGTGTTTAAAAGACTTGAGCCCATACACCAGTCCCTCCAGGACTCTGTAGGTACATTTTCAACCCCATATCATTACTTATTATTAGTCTTCTCAAGCGCTCTAGCCACTTCTCGAGAAGTGCCGTATCACCCATTTCCATCGCAGTCTGAGATACTGTATGTTATTTCACAGGTGCAGAGTTATGCCTTTTCTCAGCTGAAAGGTGGTGAACCTGGTGAACTGTGATGCTGTTCCAGACTTGGTGGTACTAATTACAGAGAGGAGACTACCAAACCATGACCTAGCAAGGAATGGTGATGAGATTTGATGAGAGTTGCCCAAAGAACCTGTGGATGCCCCATCTCTGTATGTGTTCAAGGCCAGGCTGGATGAGGCTTTGAGCAGCCTGGGCTAGTGGAAGGTGTCCCTGTCCATGGCAGGGGGGTTGGAACTATATGAGCATTAAGGTCCCTCCCAATCCAAACCATTCCGTGATTCTGTGTTTCTGTGATTCTGTGAGATGAGATGCTGAGTCTGGACCCAGCCCACAGAGATGCCATGTGCACTGTTGGGTGCTGGTGGACATGCTACTCATAACTAGGGGCACAGCACCATGCTGTTGGGACCTGCATGACCATAGATCTCAAGTCTTGTGAAGTCTCCTTGGCTGGAGTAAAGCAAGTCATTTGCAAGAAAGAGAGAGGTGACCACAGCCCGTTAGAATGGTGAAGGTCATAATCCCTTGTGATTCCCTGGGTTCCCAGTTGCCAGATGGACCTGTGCGTAAAGACACAGCAATGGATTAATCTCTTGCCTGATGATTTTTGTGATTCAATGGAGTGGTCAAATTTGGATTTTAGCTACTCTTGTCAAATGTGAACCTGTTGTGTTCTAAGGCTCCTGTTGTCCTAAAGGCACTTGTGATTTTTTTTTAATGTTGATCTCTTACTTTACAAATATGCAAAGGTAAATTTTACGTGCAGTAGTTTCAATTAATCCTCCTTTTCTCAAATTAGGATTGTTTTTCCTCCTGCCCGCACCACCATCCTCTGGTACCTACCTGATTGTGCGTGAATTCTCAGAAATAATTGCCAGTAGTTCAGCAAGTTCATTAACCAATTCCCTGAGGACCTTCAGATGCGTGTCATCTAGACCTCATGATTTGTATATTAAATTTTTGCAAGTATTCCCTTACATGATTTTTTTTTGATCAAGAGCTGTATTGGCAGGCTTCATTATTTCTAATTGTCGATATCTCTTTGTGGTGGTAAATTGATTCTGAAACTTTTTCATTGTTTTACAGCCATTACTCATTTCACCTCACCATTATTGGATCCACTTTCTCCTTGGAGCTCTTTGCCAATCATGTCTGGCACATGTTGAAATATACATCCACCTCTCTCTATGTCTTTCTGTGCTAGCAACTGGGAGGTCACTCTGCTTTTATGGCATTTCTCTTATTTCTCTTTGTGGGGCTGGGAGCGGGGGGGGAGGGGGGATTGATTTTTTTTTCTCTCCTGCGACCGTAGCCTTAGCATTATTTTAGGATGTTCTAGCTGTCTCCCACACTTAACAGTCTTTGTATGTCTTTTCGTTGCAATGTGCTCCTAAGATTTCTCAAATAATTAATGTCTGAAATCACTGTATGTTGTGCAACAACCTGTCACTTAATGTGATAAGTTGAATCATGCAGTTTATCATCACAGCCCATTGAAATGAGTGCTGAGAGTATATATACCTTAGAGGACTTTGGCTTTAGTACAACTGCTTCTTATTATCCAGCTCTCACAAACGATTCTTTCTATCAAGAAATAGATGGCTGCTCATGCATTTAATTTAGATTTGTCTGCTACTAAATACACAATTGAGATTGCAGTCGTCAATGATATTTTTCCTCTGGCAAAAACCTTATGGACAAATCTGTCATTGCCCTTAGGACTTAACTCCTCTTGCTTCTGTCTGATTTTCTGAGCCTCTGGTGTATAAATCATAAATGCACAGCCTATGCAGTGTTAAATTTTTAGGGCTCTCCCTTTAGTGGTAGTTGAATGTGAATACATAAGGACAAAATTTGACCTTTAAATGACTATAAAGGGCCAAGGCAGATACTTAGCAAGCTTTTCTTATTGCAATATTAATCAAGCAAAGAATCATCATAATCCTGGAAACTAAATAGCCATTGTGGTGATTTTATCACCAGGAAAATTGTTCATCTGTCAGTAAGATTGTTACTAGGAAAGGGAAAATAGGGAGTGTTAAAATTGCTTTAGACCACTGAATCATTGAGTCCCTCTAGACTCAAAGCCTGAATTGTTTTTTGAGAGGGCTGGGTTGAGAGAGGTTGCTGCAGGAAAGCTGTGAGTTAATCAGTTTCAGTAGCACCAGTCAATGTAAGCCTGATCTCTCTTGAGGACATGAGGAAAGTGCATGGGAGAAGGCAGGATGGAGAAAGGGACAGGGAGGTTTCAGAAACTTATTGTTTTGTGAGTTTTTTTGTTTCTGGATGACCCTTTCACAGAAGAGGAAGGTTGTTGATAAAAAGAAAAAGAAAGAAAGAGGGGGGTGAAAAAAAGCAGCAAAATGTTCACTGCTTATATTTTCATCTAATTTAATCCAGCAAATATTAATGATGAATATGATTGAGACAGAATGAGGTGGATGCAGGCAGGTGGGATTGACAAAGGGACGTTTGTGGGGGTGGCATCCTTGTAGCGCAGAAATGCACATGGGAAGATGTTCTGCCTCCTGGGGCTCAATGTGATGTTACCATACGGATGTGTGAGGAGACCTACCTGTGCAGGAGCATCCTTGGCGTGTCCCTCCGTAACGCCAGGTTGCATAGGTGACGTCTCTGCTGGTATGTGGCAGTGGGCAATCATAGGGTATTCAACTGTGCCGTTACCCAAGGGACAGATCTGTTAGGCTGCAGGTTGTGCTGGAAGGGGAGCTTTGTCCTTCTGCTGTGGTGGGACATCATATCACCTGCCTACGGATTGACCCCCGAGGTGGGAGAGTATGGCTATGGAGTGGCTCTCGTAGGAGATGGAGCAGATGGTCTGCATTAAAAGCCACCTGCAAGATCATATCATCATAGAATGGTTTGGGTTGGAAGCGACCTTAAAGACCATCCAGTTCCAACCCCCTGCCATGGGCAGGGACACCTCCCACTAGCTCAAAGCCTCATCCAGCCTGGCCTTGAACCCCTCCAGAGGTGGGGCATCCACAGCTTCTCTGGGCAACCTGAGCCACTGCCTCACCACCCACACAGGAAAAAATTTCTTTCTAACCACCTTCCAGCAAAGGCGGTTTGCACAAGGATGGGTGAAATCAGAGGTGGAAAGTCTTTGTGGAAAAGGTGCCTCTGGGAAATTTATGTAGGATGTCATGGATTGTCTCCATACAACGGATGCGGAGAGAGGCAGAGGAAATGTGTGCGTGTGTACATGTGATGTGGATCCTCTTTGAACGAAAACATCTCTTTGTGTGGGAAGCTGTGTCTTTCTGCAGAGGAGGAGCTTGTCTGATGGCTGCCTGCAAGGGAGCGGGGGAGGGAGACGTGACGAGGAGCACCTCCATCAAAGACTTTCTGGAGGGTCAGCGTGCATGGAGCCCCCACGAATGGGTCCACAGCAGTGAAGGTCCTGGCAGGGGCATGAAGGTGGGAGTGCAGGTGGCACCATGCCAGAGCATTCCTCCAGGGTGGGCACCCCCTGCATCCTTGGGGACGTCATCCACCCCACATCCCCCAGGGACTGGCATCCACCCAACATGGCATCCCTCTCCAGCAGGCAGGCCACGGCCACCGGCCACCGTGTCCTTCATTGTCACCCCCAGATTGTGATAGTGTCACAAAACTGTTGCTAGGCAACAAACGTTGTTACCAGGTCTCGGCGAATAACTGGAGGGGAGAAGGCGAAGTGTTGCACCACTGTAGAGTAACCATAGCAATGACCTAGTATTACAGAGTAAAGAATTATCATTAACAATGTTAAACTATCAAACGGAGGCCCGGGATCCAGAGACTTTGAGGCAGCATCTCCGCATAACTGGGTTACCCAGGAAGAGGTCCCAACTCTTTCACAGCCCCTTGACTCCCTGTCTCCCTCGTCTTGGGTTTTGTTTTGGTGGTTGTTGTGGTTTGGTTTTTTGTGTTTGTTTAAATATAGCAAATGTGCTGTGGACTGAAGGAGATGCTTGTAAAACAATAGAAGTACCCATTAATAAAAAGAGACGGAGGGGGATCTGTTTGCAGAGGGGAGGGAGATGCAGGAAATGTCCCTTTTACTGCCTTGATTTTATGTGTGGGCTTGTTGGGAAAGGGTGTGTGAAGGATGATGCCTTTGGGATGTTGTTCAGGCTGTTGCTCAGGTCAGGCATTCTCTTTCCATTAAAAATGCATATACCAAGCTAAAAGCAATGTGAGATGAGAAAAGAAATAGTAGAAAGTACACCAGCCCTGAGGAGCAGACACTTCCCCGAGTTTTGCATTAACAACACCCTTGTGAGAGGCAAAACAGCAGCAAAACGACGCCCATCCAACTGTCCTCTTTGTGTTTTGCAGGTACAGAGCGCCACGAACTAACATCCTGGAAGAGTTTTCCATCTATTTTCAAGTTCTTCAGTGAGGCAGTAGAGGCAAAGAACAGCACAGTGAAACCAACCCCAACGCGGCGCTCCAACAGGATAAAATATGAAGAATTGTAAAAGGAGGAGAGGAAAAAAACACACAAAAAAAATAAAAAACAAAAAACATACCACCAACAACCTCTTCACTGCTTGTTTTCTGCAAGCAGTCTCTCCCAGCCCCTCATTAGATTGTTTTCTTCCTAGAGCACAGGGTCGTGATGTATACATCTAAATAGCGTTTTGCATTATTTCTAGATGAGTGCAACTGTCAAAGCAATATGGGTTCACTGGTTGTGGTTCCTGTGGGCTGTAACTCGGATTTCGTGCTGCCCATCAGCGTGCAGATTAAGGCTGACAGTGGTACCTCACAGTGCAGCATGGTGCAGCTCTAATTGCCCTGACATAGCCCTGCACCAAGCTGATGCCAGGATTTAACAGCTTTGTCGTGGATCCTGTTGCCTGCAGGATTTTCTTTTTTTTTTTTTTTTGCTGCTTCCTTTTATTTAGAGACAGAACAAAATATGAATTAGCTCTGGTTTCAGGTGGCTTTTAACTCAGAAGTGCTAACCAGCCTGTAATTTTACACCCAGTAGCCTTCTCTTTCTCTGGGACCAAGCAGGATCAACTCTGGACTCTTTCATTTTCTGCTGGTAGGAGGATCCAAGAAGTTTGGTCCAGACTTCTAGGAAAGCCCCTTTGTTGCAGAGATTTTCTCCTCCCGCCAGATCAATGGCATTATCTGTAGATCTTCTTTTCCCTTGAAAGCTCCACTTAGCAAGGAAAAAAAAAAAAAAGCCTATTCATTAACTGGCTGGATCACACTGTGAAATATGATGGGGAAAAAAAAAGCGAGACACATTACACATTTTCCTGTTTATTTTTAAACGCAAAGATGCTTCCGTTTTCGTAGCACCAGGTTTGTAATGACTTTGCCATTCTGTGATTATTAGCTTTTCCCTAAGCTTTGTCCATCCCTACTTTCCCAGGCACTGGGATGGGGGGGGATGCAGACAGCTCTGCATGGGGACTCCACACTGTGTGTGGGGCTTTGAGAAGTGGAGGGATACAGTTATAGCCACAGCCGTCAACAGCTTTTCTTTGTTAAAACATCTGATAAGCGACGAGATGTGCCTGATAGCATGCCCAGAGAGCAAGTGCGCTAATTAAGCTCCTGTAGTATTGATGATGCTAAATTAAAATGATCTTTTCTTCAGTGCTCCTGCCCGCCTCGCCTCTGATGCTGTTAGTGTTGAGGAGGCAACACTCAAAAACACATAGGTTTAGGGGAACCCCCATCCCACACCCCAACTCATTTAATGTTTTCTATCCCACAGCTGGGGGCTGGCAATGGGAGGAGAGCATTCAGATGAGGTGATGCCGGAGCGGGGGTACTCCCCTTCTGCCAGGCACCGGTGCCCAACTAAGGGGGGTCGCAAAGGGAAACCTGTTTTTGGCCAAAATCCTCCATCTGGCGGGGCTTTCCACACCCGTGAAGCCCTCGCGTCACTTCCTGCTGGTGCCAACC
>WKFP01015492.1:495585-536932 GCA_011057875.1 Pterocles orientalis
ATAAATATATATAAGAATAAATGAGAACAAGAGGCAGAAAATCTGTCAATTGACCTGCTCCGTAGGTAGGGGGAAATGCCAAGAATAAAGCAGCTCTCAGAGTGGGTGCATGAATCATTTAAAAATCACAACATTATCTGTTTCAGTTGTCAAGTTACAGAGAACATATATTCAGGAAGGTATAACAATAAATAATATAGCAACAATGAATTAAAATTTCAATGTAGGAGAAGTTTGCAATTAAGGCACTTTCTGTTTAAAAGTTTTGTTTTGCAGCAAAAGTTTGAAAAAGGAACTAAACATTAGAAATCTGTATTTTTGAATACGATTAAAAAGTGTTAAGCTACAACTTCTGCACAATTTCAGGTTTCGGGTGGTTGTTTCTCGTTTTCAGCTCTGTAATGAACTATCTATCTGACTCTGTCAGATTACGGATGAAAAATAAAGAGCTGGAGGTCACATCTTATTAGATAATCACACAGTGTAAAGATGCTTCTCAGTTACAGAAAGAGGGTAAGGTGTTTGCTCTTTAACAGATGCCACGCTATATGAATTATGTCATTTCCACAGTTATAAAACAAGTTGAGAAAATGAACTGTAACAATACTATGTATGCTAGGTTTGATTACCCCAGAAATCCTTTCAAGGGGGAAAAAGAGAAGAGGGGAAGACAGAAAGGCTGTTTCTATCCAAAGGTTTGGCTTCTGTGGAGAAAAACCTCACATTCATGTGTTACATAGGGTGGTCACTCCATTTGTGTATTCGTATGCACATTAAACAGTCAAATATATTCCTTCCAGTAAACATGAATTGTTTAATTTGTTCTGCTGAAAGAGAGACAACTATAGGGATAGCAATAAAAGTCACATAATGAAATAAGAATACTAGAAAATCTGAGTATTTTAGTATGGTCCATTATTCATTCAAATCCTGGCAGCCTTTATGATTATAAATCACTTGATTGACTAACTAGACATTCTCAAAGTGAATTATGAATCAGGTCCATTTTTCTTGGTTGAGAGTTGGTACATGTTGTAACTCTTCCACTTTGTGATATATCAAGTTCTTGTAACAGTAATAAGAGATATAATCAACTCTTTATTTCAGGACAAATAAATTGCCTTTTCAAAAATGAAATGTGGTTGCTAACATTTTAACAGTGTGCAATGTAATTCCTTCCTGCTATTCTCTGAGTGCAATCTGCTGCGATGACATGGCTCTTGAGTATTTGACTTTGTTGAAATTACTTTAAGTCCCCCACACCCTCCATCCAAGAAAGCTGACCTTGGTGAGAATTTGGTGCTACGGATAAGAGCAGCAAGTGATCCTTTTCCTTGCTGAAAGTGAGCCTCGTACACCTAAACCCTGGGACACAATTTGCCCTTTTGTGCCTGTCTCTGATCTCAGCTTGGGAATGCCGAAGAGATTTAAAGCTGTTTAAGTTTACTTTGGGAAAGAAAAAAAAAAAAAGTAAAATTAATCTCTTCTAAAGTGTGCTTGACCCTCAAGTCCTCTTGCATGAAGAACTCCCTCAGGCTTTTTGTGGAAATTATGCAAGGGGAATGACTGGCAGGTTAGGGTAGGAGTTATTTGTAGAACAAATGCACAATCAGATCCCAAATCCCCCTAGAATAGGTTTAGCACGAGGTGCATCTCACCTTCGAATGGCTACAGGGAAACAACACTCAAAAAAAAAAAAGATAAGACTGAAGCTGCCCAAAATATTTGCGAGTGAGATGAAAATAGCTATAAATGGCATTTATGCCTCACATCGGCACGTCAGATGTAGCCAGAACTGCTGATTTGGTTTTCTTGATGGTGGTTGTCTCTGGATGCTTGTATCCCAGCCAGCAGAGCCAGCTTCCATTTGGGGTGGCATGGATGAGGGGGTCTGGGGGTACACGATGTACCTCTGGGTCTGAGGGACAGGTACATGATGTCTCCTTGTGCAGGCCCTAAAGTGGTGTATCTTCCCACATGGCTTCTGTGTAACAGCCTCAACGCAGTTCCCAATTTTTGCAGGGAGGAGAGGATTTTTAAATTTGGGTTAGAGAGGTGATCCTGGCTTTTGGGTGCGTGTTTTGGCTCCGGTAAGGGAACAGGCTGATACTCAGTGGGTTCAACATTATTTATAGAACAATTTCAAAGGCTTTAATCCCCTCACTTTCCCCTCCCAAACACAAAAGCATGCTTCTAAAGCAAGATTCTGTGGGAGAAAAAGATGTATTATCACTATAGTGTTTTGGAAGACCTTAATGTGGTCATTAATTTTAGAAACAATGATAACAGACTTCAGATTTATTCCTTATTCATCTTTCTATCTCATTTCTAATATTCTAATAACCTTAATTAGATGCTGAGTAGTTTAGAATATTATTAAATATCTTTCATAGGATTTTTAAAAATTTCTGATTACATCATGGGTACAGATTATTGAATATTCCATTCATTTAAAAATTATGATTAAGGGGATAATCCCCCAAAAGAAGTTTATAACAATTTTAACTAAGCTGTGCTAATTGAGTTAGGGGAAAAGAAACGAGATTTAAAGGGTGAGCAAGGGGTAAAATCAAAGCCCGGGTAGTTTTAGAATCAATTAGATTAAGAGATTGGTCAAAATAGAGGAGGTGGCAGGTTAAAAACTGAATGAATGATTTGAACAGAAAATCCACCTACTTTTAGGCCACGTGCCTGTCTTTCACAGAAACAATGCACAGTGACACCCGATGTGATGTGGCCAATCTCGGGAGGTAAAAACAGCTCTTCCAGGTCAACAGACACCAGGTAACCTCCAGCACGGCCGTGTCCTGCAGGTTTGAAGGGATGCGTTGGGTGACACTGATACAGCAATGGGCTTGATCCATGTGGTTTAGGATATTGAGCGTGGCCTTTCCAGCATTGCTCCCCTGTCCTTACATCTGTTTGTAACTCATGAGTTGTCAACATAGCATTAATTTTGCTAGGTTATTTTCCCTTTGTCTCTGAAATAATAATTGAGAATTGATTCATTGCAGGTTTTGTAGTGGACACTTTCTTCTTGGTGGCCATCTCCCTCTTCCTCGCCGTGCAGAGGGCTTTACATGTGATGTTCTCAGCTCACCACCTCTTGTGGCAGAGGCACATCTCTGATGTATCTGGAAACCAGGCAAGATAGTTTTACTTGTGTTCCTTAAATTCTGCATGAGTAACTGGAGACACTCATGTACTGGAGGGATTTCTGGAGTCGTCGGTGCTTATGGAAATTACAGAATCTTTTACAGTTCCCTGATGGGGACGTGAGAGGAAACCAGTGCTGGTGAAACTGAGACTGGGGAGAAAAAAGAAAGCAAATGAAAAGCAGGGTGCAGAATTTAAACTACCAGGAAGGGGTGATGGAGGCTGAATGTCTTTGTAAGATGGACAAAGGCAAGCTGGCAAATCCAGGCTAACCCAGACCACCAACATCAGAGAGGTTATCACATACATGTCAGTTGCACATGAATTCCTTACAATTCCAGTAGCATCATTTGGGAATTAAAGCAATCTGCCTGGCACCCTGAGGAAGAGCGGGATAAATCAGCTCATGAACCATGGACACTGGGAGGTGGTATGTGCTGCCTCTTTCTCTGGAGTGTTTGCTGGTTTCACAAAATTTGTACTGGTTCAGGGCATAAAGGCAGATCTGAAACATCACACATCCCAGTGAAGCTGGGGAGAGGCCAACTGGGGAAAAGCAGCTCTTAAACCCTGGAGAGAAAAGCATAAAATGAATTTGAATGTAACCAAGGAGAAGAAAATACTGTAATGACTGATGGAAGCACTAGTTTTGTAGACTCAGTTATGTAGGTTGGGATTTAGTCTGTTTAGATCTTTTTCTTCCAAGCTTAACAGCTTTAGTTATTTTTACCAAGAAACAAAAAATCAATAAATCCTTAAACATTATTAATAAAAAAATCAAGTATCATTGATATTTGAAAACAGAAATCATAAAGAACATATTGCATTCACACCAACTACATACCAAGTAGAATGTTAATAACATTAACCTTTACTCTATCAGATATTTTCAAGAAATACTGCTGTATTTTTTTGCAGCGGCTCGTATCTGTCATTTAACTGACATGTGATCTTTGCTAAGTTTGTCAGATCGCTGAGGCCTGAATACCATTCAGCAATGTTAATTTTGTTTTCCTATTCCAGCCTTTACACAATTATTCTCATGGCAATCATTCTAGCCTTGAGTATAAATAATACTTCAAGTGGTTTGTTGATATCCAGAAAATGATGTGTATCTACATTAAGAGATTCTGGAATCTAATGGGACAGCCATGCATATTATTAAGCTGAAATGCCTATTTCTTTCCTCCCGGATGGGAAGTAGTACAGGGTAGTGCCATGGCGTATACATTAATTTTATTCCTTCCACAAATTTTAGTACATATTATTTTTGCAGATTTTTGAGTCTTTGCCTCTGACCAAATATCCAGGAGATTTAAATAGGATTTTGCTGCAGAAGAGATCACAGTCTTACACTTAGGGCACTGACTAATTCTCAGGTGAACTGAGGAAGAAGAGCATGGGAGTAGTTCTGCTCTGGAGAAGAATAAGAAAAGAAATGAGAGTTTGGTAAGACGAATCCTTGAGGATTAACAAAGGCAAAAAGAGAGACAGAGTAATTTTTCTAGCTCCCATATTTCAGCCCCTACAGATTGGGTATGCTTGCTCTGAAGGCCCTAACAATAAATAAAGAGCACATTTGAAGTGATAAAGGTTACAAAGGGCAATGAAAAACATAAATCCTGATACCTGTCCATCAGCATTGTTACCTCATTAACACATAAAATACTTTTCTGTTTAAAAAGTAGTCTGCAACAGATTTCTTGCTAAACCTGTGGATTTCTTGCACATTATCTTCCACAATTTTTATTTAACTATTGCTTTTTCCCGTTCCAGGCCTCTTCTTTCTTTTTCTTTCTTTTCGGTCCAGTGGGACTTCTTATTTCCTCAGGACCTTAAAAAGAGGAAGGAGCATGCTGCATTGCATGCTGAATATCTGTGTGGGAGTGAGATGTGTGGGAGCATTTTCTCGAGTGCTCTACAGATATACTCTAAAGACCAAGTTTAAAATGAAGACTGTTGATGTTTGCAGATGT
This sequence comes from Pterocles orientalis, assembly GCA_011057875.1. NCBI lineage: Eukaryota > Metazoa > Chordata > Aves > Pterocliformes > Pteroclidae > Pterocles > Pterocles orientalis. The sequence continues at coordinate 500,718 of WKFP01015492.1, forward strand.
GTAAGCATAGCTGAGCTTCAGCTGGAAAGGCTGATGGTTTGAGGAGGCACCAGGAAGCACAAAATGAGGGTTGGACTTATGTGATCACTGTTTCTATTTTTGCTGCTTTATTTTCTGGGTTCCTGTAACTTGGTTGGGGTGTAAGTTTGAACTTCACAACTGTACCCATCACTTATAAAGAGTTTTTGAGTCTGATCGTCCCTTCCCCCTGGCCCAGCCAAAGGCTGCAATAAAACTTCCCCTGTAATTAGTTGAAGGCTAAGTCACTCTTTCAGCTCCAAAGAGGAAAAAGGACATCCACAGGTGAGAATGTTGATGAAAAAAAAGTAAGTGGTGCTCTCCACAATCCACTCCCCAAAACTTCTCCCAGGAGAAGCTCTGCTTGTTGCACATGCACGATGTCTCTGGATGTCTGGAAAACAGGAGCCCTGCTAGACTTCAAGGGGGCTGTGGTCCTCCCCACTATCTGAAGGCTTTCTGAATGGAGAAATAAATCTGTCTGCAGAGAAAAAAAAAAAAAAGAAATGTTCTATGGGCAGAGACCACTTATCTGAGCAGCACCTTCCCCAGACAGGTCAGCCCCAGCTTCATAACACATTTTAAAACCACAGACCTGACAACCAAACACAGCAGTGCATACTCAGCTGTGAATCCACATATAAATTGGTCTTCTCAGAATCTGTCCCATCCATCTTGGTTTTAGTTCATCTCACCTAAAGTTAGTAAATACGTGAGTATCCTCATTCTCCCCACTGAGCAGTTAGGGTCAAAACACCCCAAGTTTAGACATCTCAAACACCCCAACTTTAGACATCTTAGTTAAGAGCTACCACTAGATGGGATGAAGCCAGCCTTTATTTCAGGAGTTCTTTTTCTGTCTTTTCCCCCCCCCCCTCCTTCTGATCAGCATAGATGTAATTTTTGTCAGGATGACTTCTGTTATGCCTGAATTCCTCTTTGTCTCTTCCCAGCATTTCAGGCAGCGCTGCGCTGCAGCATCACACCCCTCTTTGGAATGCTATTCCCTCAAGACTCCCATGGTACAGAGGGGTGGGTAATGTTTTCTGAGCTTCTTCCACTATTAGCACATTTTCTAGAGAGGATCAAAATGGATTATTTTCATCTTGACATGCAAATGCCTGGGCTGTGCCCTTGGCTGAGATCTCAGTATTGGCTACAGAAGTAAAAGATACAGGGGTAGCAGCTTTTTAATATCGCATATGGAAGTGGCAGTATTATTTCTTAAGGGGAAAAAAAAGAAAAAGTGACAGTAGTCCATTGTGCCCTCCAAAAAAAAAAAAGCTTAATAAAAATATTTCCTCATGTGCTTAGTGAATACTGTATTAGTCTGCAGTCGCTGGTCTGCACAGAGGCAGACAAACATTGTGTCCAACTCAGGATCTTACTGCTGTACTCTGACCGTTTGCCGTGCCAAAGTACTGATGGGAAGAAAAGACACATGAATAATTTTATCAAGCTGGATTACAAGGCCGAACACAAACATTTAATAAGTGACAGAATTAGAACAGAAGTAGGAAGGATTTCTAAGGCTCCTTGTGAGATGCTTATGGAGCTAAAAAAGGTGAAATTCTTCACCAGTTTTCACCCTGCACAACAGCAGTTAAGTAAATGAAACATGACCTGCAAATTGGTGCAGGATACAACCCACAGAATATGTCGATTAATAGTAAAAGTTATTGTGTGGTTTCATGTTAACATGACGAAAATTATATCTGACCACAAGAGCACCCATGCTGGTTCACTATTTCTTATTATTATTGTATTCTTTTCCTGAAACAACAGCAGTGACAAAAGCAACATCAAGCAACTGCCTTCTGACTAGAATTCTCGGCAAACCCTCATGACTATTGACTCAAATGAGCTGCCCAGCAAGTAAGTTTTTAGCTTAAAAGAAAATTATAGCAGAGACAAAAAAATGTCAGCCTGGGAACTGAACTAATAAGGTAGAGAATGTGCACGAAGCTGCCAGCGTAGTTTTAAACCTCAGGAAGAATAAAGAAAAAAGCACAGCTACTGAAATTAACTCGTGAGGCTGAGGTAAATAGGAAAAAAAATCCACATCCATTGTTACATCGTGCAAAGCTGATGAGTGCAAGACCCTTATGGCTTAAGCACAGCTTTACACGCTAAAACTCGAGATGGGGCTTATGTAGGTGGTGAATTAAGCACAGACTGACAGTTTAGCCATCTCCAGCCCATCTAACCTTCTTGTTTTTTGGCTTGCATGCAGGAAGAGTGACAAGATGGGGTTAGGCAACCTGGATGTGTCCCTTTGAAGCAGCTCCCAAGGAATAAACGGTTTTTTAGCAAGGGGGATGCTCTCTGGACCAAGGTCCTGAGCTGGCCGAATGGGGCAAAGACTTGGAGGGAAAGGTAAATAAACCATGTTGGGCTTGTTCTGCAGAGCCCCTGGCTGCCGTTCAGGCTGAGATCTGGGACACAGTTCACCAACAGGCTTCCTGCCAGCTCATTTGCTACTGTGAGAGCTTGGCTTAGGCAGGGTTTTATTAAAAAAATTGTCTTGATGCTTCTTCTGTCTTGCTAAAATCTATCCCACCCTTCCCTTCCACCCCAGGAGGAGGAATATTTTGTACCTATCTGAGTGAAACACACAAAAAAATTCATTTCCCACTGGTAATATATTCAGGGTGATTTGCTTTTCCTAGTCAGGAGCTCGAAATGATGAATTTATTATGCAAAGTAGTGATTGCAAATTATATTGGCAAACTCAATTCCAGGAAAAAAAAAAGGAGTATTAATATAACTAAAAGGATTAAAAAATACTGGCTGTTAACTTGGGGCTACTGCAGATATTTTAGGAGGTTATATACCTCTGTTCCACCTAAACCAACAGAGGCAGTAGCTCTCATTTTAAAGGTCTAGTGAGATACTGTAATTAATGGGCCCACCTAACAGCGTATGTTGCACTCGCATTGAGCAGGACATGGTGCATACTAGGAGAGAAAGTGGAGGAAATGCTTAGCATTATAAAAAATTATGTCTCTTACTAGTTAATTTTTTAGTGCAAAGCAATGAAATGTATCAGTATGGGGACGTGGAAGAGTTTGACTCTGGTTTTTCTGTCAAGACAGCTTGGGCCTTTATTGGGATAACTGGATGGCATGCTTTTACTTTATGGGTCTTTATCGGATCTGAAATACCTCATTAACAATCACTTGGAGATAGATAGCACTTAACAAGGACGGCTGGAGCAGGCCAGATGCTCCAGGTGAACCCAGGGGCAGGCAGCTATTCCTCCTTCAGGTTGCCCACAGGTTCCCTGTGTGACTTGGTCCTTTACGGTCATCAGCAAAAAGGGACCTTAACAGTTGCTAGGGTTGAGGTCTTTAATGCAGTGTTTGTCAGCCACATGAGATTTATTTGCTCTGATAGATCTGTACATTATGTCAGGGATACTAAAAATATTATTTTGCAATCATGGTCTTCTTCACAGGAAAGCAACAGATCTCTGCTGTTAAGTTTTTTCCTCTCTGGTACACGTGTCCCATTAGGAAGGACTCTGCAGTTCTCCAGGGTTGTTGAGATTTGTGAGTAATTATGAGAAAAATAAAGATAGTGTGCTCGTAAACCTTGCAAGGAATAGTTGCAGCACTAAAACTATAATTCATGCATGTGGCACCTGTAGTAAGAGATGGACCTTGTTAAATTAAAACTCTGGTGGCATTTTTAGAGTACTTTTTATTAAAGTGTTGCGATCAGAGTGCAAGGATGGGATTCAAGTGCTCTATGAGTTGCACTTCTGGCTCTGGCACACATGCTGGCTGTGCTCTTGAGATGGTCCGTAGCACTTGACTTCCCCATGAGGGAAATACCTGCTGCTACCAACCCCAGAGTAGCTTCTCCAGAGCTTGTGCTGTGAGAGCCTTGGTGTAGCTGGGTTTCCAGGCCATGCCATCAGCTGTTTTAAACCATGCTTGTAGCTAAGGCCTTAAGTGATGTGCCTTCATGAGGTGGGTGTAAGGGTGATAATTATTTACTCTCTACAAGGGACTTTGAAGACACAGGAGCTGTGGGAAGTTACACACCACTGTAAGTTGAGAACAAACTGCCTGATGATATTTCCTCACATCTTTTCTTCAAACATGCCTTATTGGCAGTCATCACTTTGAAAGGAGTTTCGTCTTGTGGAAAAAAATTACTGGAAAAAAAAGAGGGGCAAATGAAATGTTTAGCACATAAACACTGAACTTATGATCGGCAGCTTCTTCACTGAACAACAAAACTCTATCCTGCTTTTCAAGCAGACTAACAGAGATCAGAATTCACAGATGTTTACAGAGATAACCACAAACAGCATGCATTCCAATGGACCAAGAGGAGCAGCCTGCAGCCTCCGGAGTTACCCACAAGTCCAGCCTGCTGTATCAGTAGTTGGCAGAAAGATAAACTTACTCCCCAGGGGTCACAATGCAGTTCCTCCAACTAAACATCAAACTGTGTTTTGGTCTTGGTCTTCCCAGCCTGGTGGGAACACAGATGAGTCCACTCCTTTAAACACACTCTAAGTCCAACTAGAAGCATAAATAAAATCAGAAAAGGGAATTGGAATTCAGCATAACCCAACAAAACCGGATAAATACTCAGCTAACGCCCGTTCTCTTGGTGCTTGTAGAGTTATGCCTGTGAGGGAGAGGTTTTGGAAACCACTTTGGCTATCCAAAACACTGTTTGACAGCTATTGCCAGAAAAATATTACCTTTGCTTGGTGTGGTGGTGTTTTAATAAGGTTTGAGAAGTTCCTGCGGCTTTTGTTTTATGTTCTGGATGAAATTGCTATCCCGGCTGATGACATCAGCAGCAAAGAATGAGGTAATAGGACCTGTGTCACTGCGAAGCCATCTCTCCAACAGAGTGTGTGCCATAATGTTTAGCAAAAAAAGTGGTGAAATACTATAAATTGTTACAACTGAACTCTAAATGCCAAATAAACAAAGCAAGTACATCTTGTTTTCTGTTAAGATGTGATATGGTCAAAGCTAGCTATAGAGGCTCCAGTGCAAGCAGAAAACGCTCAGATTAAACACCAAGTTGGTGGCACCCAAACGGCAACAAAAAATAATATAAAAACAGAAAATCAGGTCTGTATTCCCTTAATAGGGTTTTAAATCTGGTTTTAAGGCTTTGGTTGTCTCTGCTGCCTTGAAACCTCCAGAACCATCTGAGTGTGATTTTACGTAATTCCATCCTTTTAAACTTTCGGCAGTCTAGACTGTCTGATGAAGAGGATAGGGATGTCCAGGAGTCAGTTCAGCCCATCAGGTGTGTAGGGGAGGCAGGTTTTGGGTTGATGACTTCTGAAGACACCAAGGTGATTCCAGACTGAAGTGCCTCCAAGACTGATATTGCCACAGATGGCTCCTGGCTTGCAATCCAAAATGCTGAATGAGCAGCCTGTGTTTCTCACCCAGCACTTCAAAACGGGTTCAAAAACCACTGGTAGAAACATGTATTCATTTAGTAATCAGACAACCTCATCAGTGTAGGTCTTATATTCTTTATTTTTTTTTCTCTGTTTCTCCATGATCTGAGAAGGGAATCACTGTTTTCTGTTAAAGTACTTTGAGAAGAGGAGACAGAAAGTGATAGTGCCTGCCCCCCCCTTCTTGTAACGTAATAGCCTTATTGTCAGAGCAGTCGCAAAGGAAGAACGACACGTGGGTCCCGTTTCCCCTTCTGCCTCGGGAGGCTCAAACCCATGTTTCCCACCCTTCAGCAAAACGGTTGTAGTCAAGGGGAGGATTCAGGATTTGCCAGGCTAGTGAGAGAAGATGAAAGGGAGCACAGTTCCAGGGCTCAGGGCATCCTTTCGGTTCCGCTCTCTGTTTCCCAGGATTGTTTCTGTCTTTTATTTAAAAAGACACTATTTTCATGTAACTGTACACAGTCCTGGGACAGGGATGACACAATGGTGTGGTTTCAGTGCCTTCTGTTGACCCACACCCTTGCAAAAACATATAAAATGCACACATTTTCGTATGAATTTAAATTGAAGAGGTTGGGAGTATGCAGTTGACAAAAATGTGTAACAAGGAATATAACAACACTATTTGACATAATGAATCATACCGAGAAGGTAAAACATGTTCTCTTTATCCACTTGAGAAATAAACTTTAATGAAGCAGAAAGGGGAAAAAATGTATTCAAAGGAAGTTTTTTTTTCTTTTGTCTTTCTTTTTTAAACAAAAACTGTGATTAACCTGTTGAACTCGTTGCTGCTAGGCATAACTTGGGCCAAGAGATTAGCAGTATTCAAAAATGGTTAGACATCTATATGCACAATTAAAATATCCATAAACTACAGTAGGTAGAGTATGATCTCAAACCCTCTTAAAGAATAGCTTGCCTCTTAATGCCAAGCAAATCCTGTGTACCAGCTTCTGTCTAGTCAATGGTCTTGTGAACTGCCTCTTTTTTTTTTTTATTCAGGATCTTTATGCATCATTCCTATAGAAAAAGACAAAAAAAAAAAAAGACAACAGCTAAAATATCATACATTCTTCCACATTAGTGCTGTTCCAGCAGGCAGCAGTTATATTGCTTACATGGAATAGTGACTTTACAAAATTGTATGATATTTGTATACTTCTTAAATTGTCATTTTTACACTGTAAGTGGTATTCAGCCCTTGTAAATACAGAGAGGGAGAAGCAGAATCTGACTAGCCAGCTAGGAAGGAAATGTTGGAGCTGTTTCCATAAGAAGCAATTCACAACAGTGAGGGTCTGATTTCCCATTGTAAGTACACTCTTGCTTTCAATAGGAGTGAGCTGACAGAATTGGTCTTTATGGAATAGTTGTATGCCGGTAATGCAGTGAGAGAAATGGACAGCTACAAAATTCTCCACATGTGCATTTCATGAAGGCTGAGGTTAAACCTTTCTCTTTCCATCCAGTGAGTTATAGGTACTCACTGGTGCTTGGAAAATCAGAGAGCATTTCTAAAAATCAAGGTTAGATTCCTCTTCCTTTCCCTGGATTCAGTTATTAAGAAATAAATAAGGACAGGCAGATCTTAAAATAATTGTCAAGGTTTTATGATTGGTTTCAGTCCTGTGAGGCCATAGGATTTAAAAGAAGACTAACTTGTGGATTATATGAAGTCAATAGTTATTTACTGTTTGTAGTAGTGACCTCAAGTGTAGAATCTGAATTACATTTGAATTTATGTAGTCTTTTCTCCTCTGATCTCTTTTTGCTAGTTCATCTGCTCATCTATTCCTTCCTATTCCTGGGGAAGGCTGTCTTTCTAGACCCTTAATGTGACCCAACAAGTGAAAACACCACCTGGTTTTTCCAGTTCATGCTGAATATATTGTTTTGCTGCTCTGAAAGCATAGAAAGGTCTCACCTTGCTGCCAGAGCCTCTGTCTCACATTTTCAAACTCAGAGAAACAATCCCACCATCTTTATGTTCAACACAATGAGTTAAGTATTGACTGGGCTCCCAAGTGTCCTGGCACCCTCAAGTACCACTAAAGTTTTTGTGGTCCAAAGATGTTAAATGTCTTAAGTGGTCAGGGCTAGAGAAAGTATTTCCTAGTTAAAACTCTTTCTACCGATAAAAATTTACCAGCTAAGTTTAGTTGTAAGAGATATTTAATAATTCCAGAATCCCTTTGCTCTTGGTTTACAATTTGTCAGCTTTATTGCTGTTTGCAAAAGTAATAAAAGGTGTTGCAACGGGGATACATTTGGACAAATTAAACCTGCAGTGGGATTTCAAATTCAGGCATTTATCCTCTGGGACTAGACATCAGCAGCCTGTGGAATTATTTCCGACATTTCATCCATCATACACTCAGAATAACTAAACAAACCGGTGCTGCTCTCTCTGTGCTCAAAGAACAACTTTCACAGAGCCTTCCCATGGAAATATCCCAACCTATTAGTGTCAGGAAATTGCTTGAAAAGCTAAGAGAAAAAAAAAAAAAGAAAAATCTTCCACGAGCGAAAGAAAGAGATATTATTGCATGCCAATAATGTGTGTTGGTAGGTCTGCTCGTAAATAGTGCTTCAGCTGGTGTAAATTGGAACAATATAATCAGTGCAGGTAAATTGATTTTGTTCAGTCCAGGAATTTTCACTGTAGGAGTGACTAGATCCATAACTTCAAGCATCTGGACTTACCCTTCTTAAAGCAAGCTGCCAGCTTGGTACTAGGTGAAGTGGGAGGAGGACTGCAAAGACTGCTTCTTTTCCTCTTCTTTGTTTGAAAAAGTAAATTTTAAAACACAAATTTTTGACACAGCCTCTTGCACCCTGCATTTTTCAGCCTTTTCTTGAAATACTGAACACGTACTTCGGTGGCCAAAGTGTTGGTTTCAAGCAGCTCATTCCTTGTTAAATTTGATCAAACTAGATTAGCGGTAATATTTAAATACTATACCATCAGTGAAAAAAAATTCTGGACTAGCTTATTATTTAGGGGATAATACCCTTTCAATCTATATTTTTTAAAAAAAGAGAAGTTGTCTAGTAGACCTCAAGTTGGTTTCCCATTCTGGAGAGACCTCCAAGGATATATTGTAATTACAGGACTTCCCCCCCGCCTTAATAACTAATATAATGTGCTTTGAAGTAATGCGGTCTCACACTGAAATCTACAATCAAACACCTAAACTAACAGAAAAGGTAAAACTACCACAGGGGAGAATTTAGAGATGGAAATGCATAATCAGATAAATGAGAAATAAGTTTTGAAAAGGATTGTAGAGGAGTAACAGGAGATATTGCTGGTGTGTTCCTTACTTCATTGTTGTTTTCCTTCAGTAAAAGTTCTATCAGCTGCGGAGAGTTACTCACTTCTTTGAAGCTGGCTCTTGTTTCTCTGAAATCAGATTCCTTATTCCCAGGGCTCCACTCCGTGATGCCAGCACAAACACACATCAGCAGCTGCACAGCACTCTAAAGACTTAGCAAGCAGCTATCAAGCAATTGCTTATTCCATTTTAGATCTCTGTCCATTATTTTCACTGAGCAAGCTTGAAGTTGGCGGAAAAAATATCAGAGAAAGCAAATAAACATTTTGGAAGTCTGAGCATCTCACCTAAGCAATGAAGCTCACCTACTGTTAGCCGAAGAGATGAGGCCTGTCGGTGAGAAGTGCTGATGGGAAGAACAATCCCTTTCCCATGAATAAAGGCTTAAAAAGTACTTGGGTCTTCACTCTGTCAAATACCATGAGTTTGGGTGTGCTGAGCTGGTGTCAGCCTCACTTTTGTCAGGGGCAGGTGCAGTTCTGCCTGCTTGGACAGCGTGATGTGTGGGCTGCTTTCATCCGTGGGGAAGTCTCCTTGGAGTCGGTAGTGCTGTGCTGTAGATGAGTTGGGTAGGATGAAGTAAATGAAGAAATTAAACTTGAAATTCTTGGAGTACTTCCAAAGTTACCTTCTTTTTTTGTTGTTGCTGTTGTTACTGACTCTAGATTTGTGCTGTTGTCTGGTGTGTGTGAAACACAAGCTGTTGTAGACAGAGATTGACTTTTCATTTATCCTTTGGCCTGAAGTGCATGATGAATAAAAACATTAACAATCTTCTCATAACACAAGCAATGGTGAAACCATGAACTGCCTTTGCTTCAGAAGCATCTGTGCAGCTGGGGTTAATAATGTCCATAGTGTCCCTTGCTTGAGACTGACTCCATCATGACCAAAAGTTAGCAAAATCTCAAATGGTCCCATGCAATCTTATGAGAAAATATGGTTTTGCTGTTTGCCCTCAAGTTGTCTGCTGGCCTGCATGGCATTTGTTAGTTTTGTCAATGGAAGTGCTACACTGAATAATCTGAAGAAAAGGTAAAAACCAGATATGATTTACCATGGTGAGGAAGCCAGAAAGTTTCATGCCATAACTTCCCAATGCTTCACAGTTTTCTACTTTTTTAGTTACCTACAGCCCATCTTTCCCTGCATTTTCCCAAGCAACACCACCACCAACAACAAAAAAAAAATCAAATTTTTGCCTGAATGGAGTGAGGGAGAGCTTCTTGTACATACAGTAGGATATGTCTAGTCACTGTGGATGTAGGACTTGGATATTTTGACAGGATACTTTGACAGTTTTCCGTGGTTGTCCTCCAAAGCAAAACAGTGTGAGAAAGGACCTTTCCCCTCTACTTCCCTGTTTTCACCTAAAAGCAGTGAAATTTATTTCTGGATGAGCACCCAGGGTAAATCTCCTTCCTTGTATCCCAGTGGCAGAGGTGGCCAATATTCCTGTGAAAAAGATCACTCAAACTCTGCCATTGATTTACATCCTGGCACTTCATTTATCCTCCTTTATTATCTGTGTGTAGGTGCATGCACCTGATTAAATGTCTCCAGTACATTTCAGAAATTTTCCAGAATTTCGGAAATCTTCCAGAATTTCAGAAAACTCCTGTAGATGGAGTGAATCTTCACCTGTCAGAACAATTTGGTAGTTTTGCTGAAGGAGTAAGATATGAGAGCTGGTCCACGAGCAGTTCTGACAGCCAAGCCTGAGGTCATCTTTCTGGATGGCTCTTCCATCTTTGTCCCAGACTAGTTTAATTTCTCTGAGAGTATATTTTGATGAACTGGGACAGAACGAGGCAAGGAGGGATGGCTTGGGAATAAAGCCAGGCTTTGCGTAAACCGGTAGTTCAGTCGTTCAGCCAAAACATCAGAGCATCAGCCCTAATCCCTGAGTCAGTTATAAAACACCATCAACATAGAAGACAGTGCCGTGAGTTTTTGGAGATGCGGGCTTGGATGTCAGCTTCAGGGAGACACGTACAAATCTGAGTCACAGCAGAGCAGAGACAGATGTCAACTCAGGGCTAAGGATTTCCCCAGACGCTGTAAAATTAGGTTACTTTATACATTTTTTTATCCCCCTAGATTTATTTTTTAAAAATCTGGTTCTGCTTCTAAAACATTTGCAAGTAAAGAAAGATATTATGGAGGGTACATATAACTGCATAATTTGTAGCAGATATCTTCTTGAATGAATGACGGATTTTTTCTTTTTCTGTCCAGGATGAGTGAAATTATTTTTTCAACCTTGATGCTGGGAGTGGAGAATATAATTTATGTTCAGCTTTTACATGGTAGCATCAGCTTTGTTGATTAGTGCAAACAGGCATGAAAGGTTTGGGATAAACAGCTCTCAAACAACGGACCAGATGAAACTTGGTGACTTTGGTTTCCAAAGTGGTCCTGGAGAAGCTGAGAGAAAAAAGCAAAGTTGTTCTTAGTCCACACTCCCAAACTGATCAAATAGTTAGGATGTGAACCTGTATGCCATGCTTAATCTCTCTTTCTCACACAAGGGTCAAAGCCCAAAGAGGACCTGTGCTCCATGGTGACCCTCATTCCCTTCATCCCCTTCATGAAACAAAACACAGTGTAGAAGTTAGATCATCCCTTGTCTTATATTCCCCAAACTGCTCTTTATTTATAAGCCTTCTACACTTGAAAACTTTAGAAAAAATTAGCAATTCAAAATGCCAATAAGAGAAGGCAAGACAACTTCAACACATTGTGATGGTCCTGCCTAGCTGGAGAAATCTCTTTCAGACAAAGATGAGCTGATTTGGTACCTAACCAAATCAAGACACCAACTCTGTTGTATTGTTCCTTGTTTCCTTCCCTTTTATATCTGTGGAGAGAAATAAATACTTCTAGACGAGTGGAACTAAATTTTAGACAGTTAAAAGTGGGTGAGTTGAGTCCCACACATTTTTTTTACAGCTAGATATTTCTATGAGCAGTATAAAACAAAGTCACTGTCAAATAAAGATAAGTTTTATAACATTTTAAGGTAGTACCTATGCATCTCCCCAAAGATGTGTAAAAGTTTCAAAAGGTTGTGATATCATTTCATGTATGACAGTAGCTGAGAGAGACAGCACAAGGCCCTAGGCTGCAGGGAACAGCTTGATCCTGTATTCCTAAAAACCCTTAGAAATTCTGTCAAAGAACTGGACTAGGTGTGCTAAGAATGCTAAGGAAAAGTCCTAGGCTGGGCTTGACAGATAGGAGGCATCTTCATTTCTGGGGAGAAAACCTGACTTCAACTGTTTCTACATATTGAGGGGATACAACACATTGTCAACAATGGCAAATCCAGGCAAAATTATGGCCCTGTTGGTACTAAATGCAAACTTTGCTTTGACACAAGCAGGGAAACTTTCCATGTAAAATTCATAAATTTCTTAATTTGGGCATCATGTCCTTTTGTCTCAAGCAGCTAAGATCACAAATGCCCCAAATCAATATGTCCACAAAAGGCACATAAAGAGGTAAGTGTTCAATCATTGATGCTAAAACTATGGTTTCCTTAAAAGAAAGGTTAGCCCTGACTAGAAAGTCTATTGCATGAGAAGATCACACAGTTGATCACTCCAACAGTCAATGCCAGAGAGGGAATTTGGAGTAAAATGTTCACCTCTGACCTGCAGTGCAGATCTGCTGGTGGTCTGCGGTCACTCTACACACAGAATCTGTTGGCATCAACAAGGCTGAGAGAAAAGTATGTGTCAAGGTGACCCTAACTTCTGCTTTGATTAATTTGTTTTATAATTTGTCGCTTTGGAGGGGAAAAAAAAGGGAATATGTCGTTAGCCTTTTTTGGAAGAACTGTACCTCAATCAAGTGTAATTATTTTTCTAGACTAAACCATTACGACCTCTTCCTATACTAACAAATATTATTTTAGTTCACACCTGGTATTAGGTACTTAATATATTGACCTAAAATAAATTGTGCTAAGGCTTGTTTGTGTGTGGTGCATTCTGGAAATGGCTGTGGCTCCTCCATTGGAATAACTTACAACAAAGGCCATGCATCACAAAGGACTAAGTTCCTGAGGACCATGGCTTTGTAAGACTGGATTTACTGTGAATTACCGCTAATAAGGCACTGAATATTTAGAAAGGGTCCTGAGCAACTCACAAATATCCATTTTTTTCTTTTTTATTTAAAAAAACCAAAAACCCAACCAAGCAAAAAGACAACAGCAAAATTTTAAGAAGATGTATAACCTTAAGCTATGTGAAATGTCAAAATACATTTAAATATATGCCAAGAACTCAGTGGTCTTGCTTTGTTCTTATCTGAGGATCATTTTACCCAATCAGAATTTTGACTTGCATTTCTTATTGTGGGTGTAAGATCACACTATTCACACTGGTTTCCAAGTATGACAGATTCCAGCCCAATCTGATACTGCAGTGACTGTTCATTTCCCACTGGTGATCACCCCCTCAACTTATGGCAGTAAAGAGAAACACAGAGAAGGATCACAAGACTATAATAATAATTTATACTTCACTTGCATCCATATTCTTGCACTAAAGCTAAAATATTGTGCTATGCTTCCTTACTTTGATATTTTGTTTGATGCAAACCTTAAAAATTAATTGGAGGTCAGTATTACTTCTTGAGTTTGTTTCCTTTATCTTTTTTGTATCTTTCTTGCCGAGATAATTTGTGCGGATCATCCCATGACAAATAGCAGGTACACAAAATATATAGAGATATTTGTAGACTGCACATTGGCAAAGTATTGAAAATGCTCTTCTTCAAAAACCCTGAGTACTTTCTTCACTATGTACACTTTGGACTGTACTAATGCAATTGCTTGTGCCTGTGCTTTGTATGTAGGCTCTTAGGACATTTTAATTTGTTAGGCTGTAGCTCTGCTGTACACTTCTGATTGCCACTTTTTCACTATTAAAAAATTTCGGCTCTAGCCCTAGTTGCAATGCATGAGTTTAACTAAAATCTGCAGATGTTTTCCATAGACTATCTAGAGTGGGATCTACGTTTCATCAATTAATGTACATTGGGTCTTTCTTTAATATATGCAAGTACACTTCAAATACTTGGGAAATAAATAGAACCTTTCTCAAGAAACAAGAACAAAACACTCACATCTGTATGGCTTTAAGAGAGAAAACTTTGACACGAAGGCTATCCCAGATCTGGGATCTGTCACTTGCATGGTGTATGCAGAGATAAGGAGGAAGCTATAACATAAACATAGAGAAAAAGACTTGGTTTCCATTCCAGTTTAATTTGCCAGAGCATGATCTTTCTCCCACATGCTGAAAACAAGGGTATGTCCTCTCTCAACCTGCAGACCAGCTAGCTGAAAGATTGGCAGCTGCCCGTAGAGTCAGCACACCTTGTGCTCAGTTGGTGTCTTAATCACGGCTGCGGTGATGAAAGGGCTGGGAGCACTCACCTTTCATGCACAAACCTAAACAAACACAACATAATGTCTCAGCTCAAGCCAGTTCCAGCTTTGGCATTCCTGGCACACACTGGGCTTGCCACACACTCTCAGACAAAACTTGTCTACATGCTCATGTCGTTTTACGTCCCTGAGCTTGGCCTTTTGTAAACTGCAGGATGATGCTTCCCCATCACCTCAGCAAATTGCAATTTTGTGTTTATTGAAAAACAGGAAAAGGAATGAAATGAGTTTCAGAAACCCTCTTTATTATTGATATGTATAAAAATTGTCCTCTTGGGTTCTGAAAACTGGTGTATAATGTCACACAGCTAGAGAGTTTCCTTCCAGTAAGTTATTCTCAGTAAATTTGGTCTGCTTGTTGCACACATACACATATAGATATCTCAGATCTATCTCTATATATGCTTTCTCCTCATGAAAAGCATTCTGACTACTTAACAGGCATGTGGGATTCTGCATAAATTATGCTGATTCTAAATGATTCAAGCTAGAAAATATAAAATTACATTGCATTTTCAATAAGCGTATACACAAACCGTGTGGAACATGAAAGGTTAGACTGGAAATTCCTCATTCCCGTTTGTGAATTATTTTTTATTCATCCAACCACCCCACTGATTTCAGCTGGGCTGAGAAAGAAATCTCATGTAAGACCATCATCTGGCCTTGCTTTAAGACCATTTCAGGGCTCTAGTCTTGCGATCTGGTCTGAGCATAGACAGACGCACACTTAACTGCCATCAGTGGGCTGCTGTTTTGTCATGGGAAGGCATTTCATGGATCAGAGCCATGACAGTTAACTCAACTACCCAAACAAGAACATGATGAAGTTCCACTGTGATGTTTAATCCCATGTCTTTGTGATTATACTAACTTTTAGCTTCATAGATGTGCAGTTTTTCTTCACCAAAAAAGTATAATATTCTTACGGTGTTCCTGTGAGTTTGAGAAGACAAACCACACAAGGTTAGAGAATGAGCAGTATTTAGCTTACCCAAGGTGGACTCCACCAGCAGAATGGCAATGCCTACAGGAACAGTAATACTCTCAGGGCACCCATTCCTCCTCCAAGTTTCAAAACTTGCTTGTGCACATGCTATCATAGAAGCTAGATTCCTGATTTTAAAAATAATGAGTTTCAGTGAACTCTGCTGAGTTCACTCAGACACCAATGTGATGCCAAAAAGCAGCTATACTTTGGTGCTGGAGATGAGATTTCTAGCTTTAGATTGGGAGATACTGGTAGTTTGAGGCCAGCTTTGCTCTCATGTTGCACAGACATCTGCTCTCACAGTAGGGAGGATGCTGAGTCAACATCCTTTGAAGTCTGTGCAAACTCTCCCACCGACTTCCAAAATGGACTGCGTTGTGCCTGACATCTGCAGTTTGTTTTTTTCCATCTCGGTCACTAGAGTGATCTCCCTTCTGGGTATCATGGGTATGGAAGCTAAATTAGCCACCCAAAAAAATTAACAGAGTGTTAAACGGAGGTGCAGTTCCTGTGAGAGTGAAACAAAGGCACCTACACATTTTAGAGAGTTTTACAGCGCCAGTCTGCTTTCACTGCCATGCATTTTAATATTACCTGTGATCAGAAGCATGAGTACTCTCTACAGAGTACTTTTCATACACTTTCACTGGACTCCACCTGGTATATTCACCAATCTCTGCAGCACTTCCGCATGTTCGCTTTTTATAGGTATATCAGAGATCTCTCTCCTTTAGTGTACGGCACACAGACAGATGGATGCACCTACATGAACCCTGTTGTGTCAGTGTGCATTGGTATGGCAGTCAGGCACGGGTTACAAGTAGAAAGACTGGGGCTTGACATGAATAAAAGTGACCTGTCATATTGTACATGAGGTGATCTTTAGTGGCTTTATCCGACTGTTATTTTCCAAAGGATGAATAGCAGTGTAAGCTTTGTTGATTACTAACTGTCACATTATTATGATATCCACATGTATCTACAGCTTCAGTTTTTAAATAAACCTTCCCAGAACATAAGCAAAAAATGGTGGATGACCTAGGAGAAAGCCATTGCTTTGGGGCTTCAGCGCTTCTTGGCTCATAATGTTGGTGTGTGACATGTCTAGAGCTTGTTGTCTGTGTTAGAGTGGGGCTGGAAGGTCTTGGAATTGATCCATCTGGAATTGACCCATCCAGAACTGAATGCTTTCTGCATCTCCTTGGCTCATGAAAAGTCACGTTGTCACCCACAAAGGTGTAAAGGTTGAATGAATGATCGTTTCAGGTAGTAAGAATCCAATCTGTTGCCTGATTTTGGTTGGTCATTTTTTCATACCTACTAGGAACTGCAGGAAACTTTGAAGGGCATCCCAGTGGGATTGCTTCTTGCTGGGTTTACAAGAAGCTCTCCTGATCCTTTGAACACACTGCAGAGGGTAACCAAGACACGTACAGGCTTCCTTTCCTGTTGCCACTTCTGTTCCTTTTCTGTTGGGCAACCCCATCACCCATGTATGTGTTCAGCACAGTATTCCGTGTCAGAGCACTCCATACGATCTGAATACAGCCATCAAAGTCTGGATTAAGGCACAGGTCAAGTCAGATTTCTCTGTCACAATGGAAAGTAAGATTTTTGGAAAGTTGCTCCGTGCTGTATTTCAGCTCACTATGGACAGTTGTTTTGGGTAAAACTTCTGCTATGGTTAAAAAGGTATATCTTTCTGGTTAAACATCTTGTTTTCACTTAAAAAAGACAGCTTCGAGCAAAGGTGAATAGCACAAAGCTAAGCCCAAAATATAAAGGTTTGAAAGTAGAGGTTAGAAAATTTTGAAGAGTTAAATATAGGAGCTTAAAATACAAATTGGTACTCCTCCTTAGCCATGTTTATTTTCTATAGTAATCCACCTGTCTGTACAAAACAGGGGGAGATGGACACATTACTAATTTTTTCGCTGTTAACAATGGGTAGGTTTTTAACAACATAATTATTTGCACAATAATATTAATAATAAGAAATAAAAACATTGAGTACAAAAGAATGTGGGAAACAAATAGGGGTCAGGATCAGGAACACTGAAATGTGAATATTTAATTAACAATAATGGAAAAGATGTGGGGCAGGGTATGTAAATGAAGGCTGCCTGGGGACAAATGTTCTCAATTGTGAAGCCAACAAGATATTAGAAACACCCCACATGACTTTGTTTTTCGGCTCACAAGCAAACCCATGTTGAAAATATATTTATCTGTTCTAAAAGCAAAACCAAACACTTTCCGTAATGTATATATTAAGAGGATGTAAAACTTGCACAGCATTCACAGCTGGGAAAATGTGACTATGTACGGTAAATGCTGTGAAAGGGGAGGGAGAGAAGAAGGAAGAGTGGTAAGAAGGACAGATGCTTGAGGAGAAAAAAACTTGCTAACCAGAGGTTTTTACATGGACCGCAGCATCCCATGTCCCATATGCTGATTTCTCAAGCAGACCTGTTGCCAAGACAATTTTTTTTCCTGTACTCTAGAATTGAGAGGATGTGCTTGGCTTGCATGAAGAACACAGAAGTTCCTTCCCCACACAAACAGCTTTATCTAGCTACGCTGGCTATATATAGAGTCTGCTTCACTAATTATTTATACAAAGATAGCTGCATTCTGGAAGCTTCTTAAGAACTGGAATTTTTGTGTGTGTGTCTCATTGTGTTTTTGAGTTTCAGACGTGCCAGAATCCACCAAAAAGTATCTAGGCCTTCATCCACAGGAAAGTAATTCACAAGTTTTCGACTCTGATTCATGCAGTGATTCTTTTTCTTTTTAATTTTATTTTTATTGAGAGTGTTGATACTACTTATTTAGTTTCTCTTCCTACATGCCCCCCTGGCTTTTGAGATGACCTGTGTGAGCAAAGAGTACTTCAGAGCTACCAGCACCCACCTCACTTTAGGAGTTTGCATCATGAGAAGATTCTTATGTGTTCTGGAAAGGCACTGCACTGACATGCTCCAGCAAACAGTGGCTTTTTCAAAATGATATGACCGCTTTTATGAGTCAAGTGAAACTCATTCATAAGTATTTTCAGATTCAAGCCAACTGTTTTTTTTAAATTATGCTCCATCTTCTTTCCCCCTTCCTCCCCACATCTAGACCAAGGAATTGAAATACTGAAACAGGGTTAGCAAGGGGAGTAAGGGGAAAAACAATTTTCTGAATGCTTCACATACCGTTATCCTCATCCTCTCACTTGTGCATTAAATGCAGCTGAAATACGGAATATATTAAGTACTTTCCTAGCAGTGAAAGGAAGTGAGAGAAAAAAGAACAATGTATCCAGTGGAAAAACAAGCAGCATTTCGTAAAGGCAGAGTGCTGTTGAGTTGCAGTCACCTAAGTCTGTAAACTGAACCTTGCAAGTTGTCTTACTCTATTTTAAGCACATTTTAAGGACCTGTGGGATTGGGTCTCAGTTTAGGCTCCAGGATTAGCATTCCTCTTGTGCAAATTGTCATGGAATTTTAATGAATACAAGTAGTCAGAATTTCTGCTGTCTCCCAGAGATCTGTTTATTTACTAATTTAAAGACATGTTTAACATCTTGCTTCAATGGTGCGTCTGTACCAGCATCATACTGAGGCAATGGTTAAAAACCTGATGCGGGGAAGAAAGTGGCATCTGTGAGTCCTATGTGGCCCTAGACACCAGAAAAATTATCTCTGAAAATACTGTCCCCTTATTTAATTAAAATAAATTTTGGACAGAAAGACATGGCATCAAGGAGTTTATTCCAGTTTCCTGTGGGAGTTTGCTGCACTTAAAATAAAACAAAAAATGAAGATACGATTGGAGTTTCTGTTGTAAATGTGTGAATATTTTTCCTCAGGACATGGATGTCTATAGGATCTGATTATCTTCGAATCCTGTTTGGTCAAATAGAGTTTTTATAGTGAAGTAACACATCAGGCCCTTTATCTCAGGTTCTCAAAGAGAGTTGCATGTTCATCTCCATTTGGCAGAACCAAACAGCTGTTTTTCAAGGTCTGTATCTCAGTTTCTCCTTTATTTCAGGTTTTCTGAATTTTTTCACCTCTTAAAACCTTCCTTTAGAATTGCAGGGGCCCACCAGCAGCGTAAGTGAGAGGAGCTGGACAAGAAACTTTCCAAAGCCCTTGGTCTCACAATGACTAGCCAAAAATCCTTGAGACTGAGAATCAAGATGCTTGGCCCCAGTATCCTACCAGGTTCAAAACTTTGTGTGAGTGGTCTGTATGGTTTTGAGTGCTGATCAAAAAAGTTGTTTTTAGCTTTAAGACGAGGTGTTGTGGGCTGTGTAGTAAATGGTTTGGGACAAAGTCTTAAACCTTTCTTTGATGTTTGTTTTTACACAAATTAAGTAGCTGCTTATATGAAATCTGGTCACACAGTCCTGAAAATCTGGCTGTGTTGCTGTGTTCTTTCTGTTAAACAGAACCAGACTATAATAAGCAACATGGTCATTTTTGTTTCAATGGTATGAAATATTTTGGATATTGGCTGCTTCTTAAAATGGGTATAAATTCCAACAAATACCAGGAAAGCAAACAACTTTAAACAAAAGTAAAAAATAACACCTCACCATGATTCCCAAATCATCCCAGAGGATTTTATATAGTTTCTGAATCTTAGCTGCACATTCCTTTGTTCCAGTTTCTGGAGCTACAAAAATCTATTCTCTGTCACTTAATTTATCTCATAATGTCACAGGTAAAAGTAAATGATTATTTCCTGAATTTTCATCTTCTTGAAAAATGACACATGTTTTTGTTATGATTTAAAAGAGTCCCTTGAAAAAAATAAAAGTGTTATAGACTGCTGGAGCCAGGCCAAGCTTTGGTAAAATCTGACTAGATAATATATTCTCTTTTTGATAAATTCAGCAGAGTGAAAATTCATAGCTGAAGTAGTGTACCCTGAAACACAAAATTTATCATAGAGGGGAGGTAGTGTTCTTAGGAGCTTATATGAAGCAGGGTTTTTTTTAAAGCAGGTATATAATTACCTTTTAAATCAATTACTCTGCTTGTTCCCCTGGTTTACACTACTCTCCCCAAAAATCTGTCAGCTGAGTTTTTCAGTATTATTTCCCAAACAAGAAAATTAAACCAATGAAAAATCAACAGCAAAGTTCACATGAACAGAAGTTAATCTTCTGCACAGTTCGCCATACATCCAACATTGTGATCTTGTTGGTGTGGAGCCTGATAATCTTAATATACATATATATATTCCTTTTTAGTTGGCAAAGTCAGTAGCAGTAAAACCTTGGAACTGGTAGCAAAAAGTCAACTGCACATTTAAATACTTAATTTTGCAGCTATAAACAGCCACGTCACATTTCCAGCAACAACAATGGGATGGTTTTCAGCACTGCTCTACCAAGCAGGCATGTTTTCTATTTTCTTCTTGTATATACAATTAAAAGCATTCCCACCGGAGAACTCTGCCCTGCATTCACTTCTGAAACAGAGCATGAGAGATGGTTCTCAAAAGTAAAAATTCTGCCTTTTTTTGGGCCAGATAACAAAAGAACAACCCAGCGGTGGACCGTTACTTCTAAGTCTTCTATTAAAAGTTTGAATTTGCTGACTAATTGTCGATTCTTGCCACAGCATGCAATTAATAAGGAGATCTCTGGTCATGAGGAAAGTCTTTTTTTTCTTTTGCATGGAAAGGTGAGTTTACTTTTTATCAGGCAAGAGATCAGAAATTGCATATATGGAGAACAGGCAGGTTCTCGTCTTGCTCTGGGGGATATTAACCAGTGCCTGTGTTCTTGTTGAGTAATAATGAGATACCATAACCAAACAGCAGAAGATGCATGTCAGATGGTTCTCCAACAACATTAGAAAAAAAAGCAGCTGATGTATGGGATATTGAAGGCAGATTAAGTTGTTAATGTATATTAGTATAGTCTTAATTTCCTTTTAATTGAAAAAGACATATTGACTTTAATTAGAACCATTTCGCAAGAACTGTCAATTAGCACATGTCAAACTAGTTAATTCAGAACAGAATTCTTTTAATTAGGGTCTGCTTTCCTTTAACTGTGGGGCCAATGAAATCAGCCTTTCCTTATCAAGATTTTAAATGTCTCTAAGACATACAATACAAATGTAGTCTCTTATCTATTATTAGAAGCCCATATGGATAACATTAAAATGATGATGCTGGCATTGTTCATGCAGCACAAATCAGAGTTTTCTTTATGATTGTTTGAAAAAAAATAGAAGAAGATTGCCTTGAAGAAGGACTATTTTAAATACACAGATTTATTCTGCTTTAAAGAGACTACAAAATTTATGACACGCATGTTCACATTTAAAGTATTATTTAATACGTCTGCTCAAATAAATGGGCCCATTCAAACGTTTTGTGTGTTCTATCAGCCAAAGACACATAAAACATTTTCAATGCTTGCAGTAACATTCTTCCCTCAAATGAACTGTAATCAAAATGGGAAAACAGACTTGATGATTTTTTTTGGGACAACATAAAACCAGTATTGTTAACTTTCATTGCATGTGAAGATTTAACACTGATTTCTAATCCAGTGGCTGCGAACACGAGTGAGTTAGTGTCGTCTCAGTTATCAAACAGCATATAATCCCAGTCTTGACTTTCACATACATTTTTCTGAATATGTGTGAGTTTGCTGATGGATCTCGGCTTCTGGCTGACATACTGGTGTCAAGGCCTCCCCCGTGGTTTCTGGGAGATGCTATGCGCAACACCTGTAATGCTAGTCACATCCCTTCAGGAGTAGCAACAGCTGAGAAAAATATATTTTAAAAAATTATGAAAGAAGTGATTGCAAAATGTAGCCTTAGTTTTATCATACGGGGTTTAGCCACTGTTTTACTGACCTATATCAACAGAGGATTACAGAGATTAGTAAAGGGAATACTTAATAACTGAACTGTGGATTCCAAAGAGGATTATCTGGCAAGAGATTTAACGTATCCCAATGCTTTGTTGAATATATTAGGGACCTGATTATGGGCCTGAGTAACTCAACAATAAAAGAAGCATCATTTCCCAAAATTAAATACAACTGGAACGCATTAAAATCTAATGTGTCCTAGAAGTACACTTTGCCAAGGATCCTGACCACACCATTTTTTTACCCCCAGGGCAACTTCTTTGGTATGTGGTGGGTAGAAGAGTTCTAAGCATGCTGTGTGCTAAAACATGTTAAGGTTTCCACAAAACTTTGGAAAGTGGATGAACTTTAGCTAGGCGATCTGCAAAATTGAAAAGTTGTGTCCTGGGAGTTCTTCAGCACAAGCTAGAAGCTCTGCAGTGCCTACTGTTCAATACCGCTGGTATAACTAATGGCTGTAGTGCTGCTTTTAAGTGTGGTCGTAAATAGGTAACATAAGACCCTGCTATTTATTCAATTAATCCTGTTGTAGCTCATGTTAAATCTATGCTTATCAGTTTAAATGCTTACCATAATTTAGAACTCTTTAAGCAGATCCAAGTCACTTTGGCACTGAATTGCATAATCCAACTTCTTTTATAACACAGCAGAAACAATGCTTTGGATTTTGATCATATTGCTCAATCGGCAATATACTGTTTGCTTCAAAATGGTCATTAGCAATAATCGTTCTTTTAAAATCATCCCCACGTCAGCTGTGCATAAGAAGTACAGGTAGGTTAAACACCAGGATTATAAAACATTAGGTGATGGCCTTTATGCTGACGTATTATGCATTATGCTGGAACTTTTAAACTTCAGGAATATCTGAACACTTTAAACTATAGAAGATTTCCAGATTACAGTGAAATTTGTAGACCTTGCAGTATCCCAGTCAGGTGGGTAATAATTTATCTAACCCATACTTTATGGCTGGGACAACGGAGAAACAGCTGTGTGGAGGGAAAGTAACTTACCCAAGCCCCAAACCAAGTCAATGAAAAACAGAATTAAAAGCAGAAGCTCCTGATTCCCTGAAGTTGCGTGATCCTCCCTGCAAATACCTTAATGCACCTCTCAGCACAGCCCACTGTGTGTCATGCCCTTACAGCAGTGCAAAGCATTGTTTTTTTGTCTAATTAATATTAAGGCAATTCATTGCTTAGCAGCAGCACTAATATTTACACACTTATGGATCCCATGATTAAGTAGCAAGCTTTAACTTTAATTAAACCTGACAGTTTCTGATAGCAAGAACTCATTACAGAACTTTAAAAGCACTTGAACTGCGGCAATATCTTTACAATTATCTATATAATATCTTTCAGCCTCCGCTGGCTCCTTGACCTTGTGCGGCAAGCCCAACTTCTGTGTCAACTTTGGTCTGTGAGAAGCTGAACCCTAACACATACTATTTAAAAAAAACCCAAAAAACAAAAAACTGGGTTTCACCCAGTTTGACTTTCTTTTTGGGATAAGTGATGCTTTATAAAAATTGCACATGTGAATTATGTACTGTTCATATATTGTTCATGAATCAAACCAGGAGCCATTTAAAATGACTAGCATTAAAGGAAATGTAATAGCTTTTTAACAGATTATTTAAATGACTGTAGCTCTGATTTCCAGACATTTTATCCAAACAGCTGTGTCAGAACTATCCCTGAAAAAGGAGTAACTTTCTAATTAAACTCTTTTGTTGCTGGATTTAAGAAATATTTTAAAAGAGAGAATTTCTCAATTATGCATTCATCTTCCAGAGCCTGGGAGTGGAGACTGTAATGATTTGATCAAACCCAGCTGAAAGCACTAATGGTTTGAAGGGATTCGTTCTGTTCCTACAATCATATCAAATAAAACCTTTAAACACATCCAGAGCAGAACAGACAGTTTGTTCAGACTGACCAGAACGCAAATCACTTCCTCTGTAGTTTCCACTCTCCACTCTGCTCCTGTAGCATGATGCCACAGTGATGGAGCAGTGCATTGGTGCATTGTGGCCACATTATCTGATTCCTTGATTTTTGCTTTGTTGGCTGTGGGCATCCCAATGTAACTGGAAACAGCAGATGCCCTGGTCTGCTCATGTGCTGTTGGCTCCTTGGCTTGATGTTACCAGTGGCTGAACTCTCCACCCCTTCCTTCTTTTCCAATGAGACTTTTTAACTGTGATGGTTGTGCTCATGTTAAATCATTATAGCAACTGGTTTGCAGCACACAAAGACAGAGCCCCTTCCCATTGAACTGGGAGAGTTCTTTACTCTGAGTCCTCCAGACCAATGTCTTTAACTTACTGTCATTGTTTTGAAGCATAGCCTAGATTTTCTCAAAACCTACCGTCTTTTGGACAACTCTTCATTCTGCTGGCTATTTTGAATAAAGCTTTGTGTTAATGACAAAAAAATTAATTAATGGAAAAATAATGCTAAGACACCTAATAGATACCTAACTATTTGAGGTGTGATTTAGTGCTCGCAAAAGAGGACAGCCACCTGGTTGCCTCATTGACTTGAGGAAGGGACTGGTGGACCATCAGTGGTCTAATAATCGTAGATGAGGAGCTGCTACTCTTGCTCCCACCATCACTGCAGACATATTCCTCCAGGTCACATTGCCTTGCACTACAGCAGTGTTAACTACTACTTTATTAAACAATTCTCCAAGCATAACTAAAGCATTTTGGTTGTTAACATACATAATAAGTTATATTTACGAAAGTTTCAAATCAGCACATTGTATTTTTGCAGTGAAGCCATAAAAATATGCTAACATGATAACATCTAATGAGGGAAATGTTGCACGCAGATGTCTGTTTGCCTATTATCCCATAAAACGACTGTATATTTTTATTTATGAGTAACGTTAGACACAAACATGTTACCAAAAAAGCATTCATTTAGGAATATGTAAATACAATGAGTCTAATACAAGAAACTGTTATAGAAAACATTTCTTAGTGTTTAAAAAATGCTGAGAAATTTAAAAAAGTGTTCCAAAGTATATTTTTTTTCCTCCTTCACAATGAGAAAGAAATATAGGTTCTCAGCTGACACATTATTTGTGATGTGGCAGCGAAGTAAAATTTGTGCCTCGCTTCATGTATCCTTTACATGATGCAAAGGAGTATAATTTTATTTTTGCTTTATTTGAAGGAACATTGGCCACCAATTTCATTTTTTATGGCAGTGCATGGATAGCAAAGTCACATATCCTTATGTTAATGCAAAGGGCATAGGAAAGGAAAGAGAAAATATAATTTTTGTTGTTGCTGTTGTCATTTGAAATTTCCATAGTGTCTGTGCACATTGGGTACCATTTCATTTTTATTGCACTGCACTGATAACAATGTCACATATCATTAAGTTAACACCAAGATAGAAAAAAAAAAGAAAAGCAGGTTTTTTTTCCCCCTCACTATTACCATTGTTCAAAAATTTTTGTACTGTGTGAATACACTATCTGTGGGGTGGTGTAAGTACAGAAAAATCTAAAACCCAGTGTAAAAGGGGAATAACAGTTTATGCTTTTGTGTTGGTCCATGTGACAGTGTGTAGAAAATATAATACTACTTGCATTTCTTATTGGTGAAGTAAAGGTTTGCTCAATATCTAGAAATTGTTAATGTGGAAACAGCCATTTTTTCAGGAAAATTGGAGTAATATGACAGTTCAATTTCCCCAAATCATTATATTTTATTAATGCGCGTATCTCATGTATCCTAAAATACCTTCTGGGTCTACCTCACTGTCTATTAACCCCTGAGTAGAGAATATGACCCCCAATTTGGGATGTGGACAATTAATCTGCAGTTGTGGTGGACCCAATCCTCCTTGCTGATGTGTGCCAATAACTGCCACCAGGATGGATGTGGTGCTCCTCTACATGGGGACAACAAGGCAGCTGTGTGGCTGCTCCGTTTTATGTGACAGGTCATTGTACAGAACAACACTAATAGTAGTCAGGAGGACAGCCCATGGGCTCCTTTGGCAAAGTTGTGCCTTGGTATGGTGAACTACCAACAATTATCTCAGTTTTGGGGAGCAAATGAGGCCAACTTTTTTTCTTTTATTTAATCTCTTATTAATCATTCCCATATCACTCCCAGTGTTGCCTCTTTATCCCTGACTTTTAGGGCAACTCTAATGTGGTCCTGTAAGTCCATGTCCATTTTTAAGGAGCCGCCCTTGGACAGACAGATACAGGGCTGCCAACAAGAGATGGCAAGCTCCCACGTGGTCCTTCTTGGTCTAAGGTGCTTTAGGTCTACTAGATTGAGACAGACACCATGCATTGCAGCTTAGACCCTGCTATTCAGGCAGGATATGCCAAGATGGGAAAAAAAAAATGGTGAAAAGGCTGGAAGGCACATCCTATGAGGAGCGGCTGAGGACACTGGTTTTGTCTAGTTCAGAGAAAAGGAGGCTGAGGGGCAACCTCATGGCTCTCTGCAGCTTCCTAAGGAGGGGAAGTGGAGTGGAAGGTACTGAGCTCTCCTCCCTGGGATCCAGTGATGGGATGTGTGGGAATGTCTCAAAGCTGTGCCAGGGAAGGTTTAGATTTGACATCAGGAAACATTTATTTACCAAGAGGATGTTCAAATACTGGAACCAGAGAGATGGTTGATACCCCAAGGCTCTCAGTGTTTAAGAGACATTAAGGGAAATTGCCCTTAAAAATACATTTTAACTTTTGGTCAGCCCTGAAGTGGTCAAGCAGTTGGACTAGGTGATTGTTGTAGGTCCCTTTCAACTGAAATATTCTATTCTTTCTATTCTATTCTATTCTATTCTATTCTATTCTATTCTATTCTATTCTATTCTATTCTATTCTATTCTATTCTATTCTATTCTGTTCTGTTCTGTTCTGTTCTGTTCTGTTCTGTTCTTGTATATTTCTATTTTGTTTGACTCAGTTCAACTCAACTCAACTCAACTCAACTCAACTCAACTCAACTCAACTCAACTAGACTCTACTCAACTAGACTCTGTTCTAAACTGCCTGCTGTAATTAATACTTTAATTAATGTAACAAGACAAGAAGACTGCATCTAATGGGCACCCCAGACCCTCTGCATTGCTCTTGCAGTGCTCCCACTTGGTGCTCACAGCAGACATCAGTCCACAGAGGATGGTCTCAGACAGCATATTCAGCATCCACAACATCCCTTTCTTTTCTGCCACACAAGATTCGAATGTGAACCTTTTTGGAGCACTTGTTTTGGTCACCACCAAACATGGACAGGCGTAAAGCTGTGGCAGTTCCATTCTTGTCTGTGGGCCTTTGGAGACCCTGTTGCTTGAGGTGGGATAAAATAGCTTCCAGGATCTTCCATTTTTGACAAGTAGTAGGACAATGAAGGATCTAAGCTGAGATGTTTGGTCTACATGAACTAAGCTGAATCTGTAAGGAAAAAAGAATTTTGGTCAACGTGTTTAATTAAAGCTGTACGACATTAAATAACCACAGATCTATGTAACAGATTTTGTGGTGTCACCGTAGGCTACATCCCAATCAGCCACATGAACACACAAATACGTGACAGCTAGGAGGGTTTACCTTTTTAATGTATTTCTTTGTGTAAGGCTTGGAAAAGCCTCCTCTTCACCCATTGCCACAGGCTACTCATGTGCACCACCAGCAGCACTTTGTCTTCAAAACATCATGTATCATGAGAGAGAAAATCATAAAAGAAAGGCTGTCCAGAGGAATCCCACAAGTCCATCCATTTACAACAAATTTGAGGTGTTAGCACCTGTGCTGTTCCTTGGACAGTGTCCACAGAACAAACACCCTTCTGTAGGTGACACCAGGGCAGCGGGGACTGCTTGCGTTGGAAGTGTCAGTTGTAGTGTTGGGCACAACCTTTGTTGGTGCTCGTGTCCTTTTCCCCCTGTACCTCGAGTGAGACAGAACAAGTGTGAAATATTTTGCAGCAGGTGTTAGAGAAAAGCAGGATAACATGGCATGTTTGGAAAAAGTGCTGGAATGGGAATACACTGCTGAGCTCTCCATCTGGAGAGGAAACCCAGAACCACCCTTTCCTCACGAGCTGCAGGAAGAACAGGGGGAATGCGTGTTTGGTGGTTTGTAGAAGTCAAATTCTAGCTTGTTTATGAAAGTCTCCATATGCTTTTTTTTTGTTGTACACTTTTTCTCTTGTCTCTACGGGAGCTCTTTTGTTTTATACTGGCAGATCCCAGAACATTTTTAAGTTATAAGAAAATCACTTACCTCAGGATTCCACAAATGAACTTTTTTTTTTTTTTTTTTTTTTTTTTTTTCCCCCCCTCCCTGGGCTCTTAGGAAGCTTGTTGGGACTCATTCTCTATTGCTTGGCACCTCGTGGAGGTGTTTACACTGACGCCAAATAAACACTGTCTAAAACTGCACAACATGCCTCTCACTGATTGAGCTGGAGGTCTGGGATGACACACCACAAAGTTGTATCCAAACCTTACTTATGTGCCTTGAGCCTCTCCAGATGGTGGGTGATATTCCAGGTGTTAGTAAGACACTTTGTCTCTCATTTCTATCTCTGTAGCAAAATGCTGACGAGCCTTTTGTATAGTTCTTTAAATTAGGAGGGATCATACACAGACATATGCACATATATATGTAAATATACAATTTCTTACTTTTTAAGGCATAGATATTATATAGGTATACGATTCCTTCTACATACACACATATATATGAGGTACTGTAGAATGACAGGATTTTAGGAAAAAAAAAACTTAATCTGAAGTACTGTTATAGAGCATGAACTTGATTTTTTGTGAAAACTGTGCTGTCTAAAAGCAGCTCAATTTCCTGCCTGTGCCAGCTGTGAGGCACAGGAAGAAGGGGCAGGGGAAATACTTTGTGCAAGCACTTTAATCCTGCACCTGTGCCAGGACGTTGGGTACCAGGGGAGGGTTGTTTGTAAACAGTTTAACTCTTTGTCCAGAAGGAATGACAACACACCATCTCCCGGCATTGAAAATTTAGTTGGACATCAGCACTGGCAATCTTTTGATAGCCAGGAGATACCATGCAGAGTACAAGGGCTGGGATCTTGAGGACTGGCCAACAATCCCAGAGCATCAGATCTCCAACACCAGTTTTGGATTTGAAGGGTCCAAGAAACGTCTGGGTGGGGCTGCCAGCAGTTTGGGGTTGGAGCGTGGGATAAGCTGCCCATGTTGACATAGCCATTACTCATTAAAACCATGCTGACATAGAAATTAACAAAGTTCAGCCCACATTGCAGCGTCTCTGTAATGGGAGGAACAATAGAGAACTGGACTCTGTATACAATGCTTTTTAATAAAATTCTTCATATGGTTTGATTTCTAAAGGATCTCTCTCATCAGCCTATTTTCTGCATTTTTTTGTGACAGTCACCACAAACATCGGCAGAAGGCTGACTTAGAATGGAAAATACTAGCAGGAGAAATAATTTTTCTCAATACGCAGAATATGCTGCCAAAATCCCTTTGCATCCACCTGCAGTCTTCTGACTTACTCGGTAGACTAACTAGAGCTAAATAACCAAGCATGGACTTTATCTCCTCCTAGTATACTAAAAAGAACAGAAAAACAAACCTGAAAGACAGGAAAACAATTTTTTTCGATCATAATCAAACTCGTATTTGTAGTATAAATTACTAATGACTTCCTGTGAAAAAATTCCTCCATGTAAATCTCTGGGATAATTGTAATGGATGGTGAAAGACACTGGACCTCAGATAAATTTAAGGTTTCTGTTAGAAAGGCCTTGTCCTTCAGGCCTTCTGAGGAGCAACTCTTTTGGACTGGTATCAAGCCACGTCTCTCATCTCAGGGACTCTTCAATGGAAGATCTGTGCTCTTCTGCACTTCTTGGATAATAATTTACCACATAAACTTCAGAGTAAAAGAGTTCCTGCTTCTCCTATTTTGAGAATTTATGCATCTGGTAGCTGAGACACAAACAGCCTGGTGTCATAATCTTTGGAAAATAAAAACAAAAAACAAAAAAAACTGACTTACAGCTACCAAGAATTATTTTTGCCCCATTCTTTACAAATAAGAGAAACTGGGAACTGATAGCTTATGAACATTAGCATCCTCTGGTACAGCCAGTTTAATATGAAGCACCATGTTGAATAGTAACTGTCTTGGTAGTAACACCACGAAAAGACAAATTTTCTGGACGCTATATTTACCACAGGCAAATCCCTAATTGGAGAAACAGGGATTTGGCCATATGTAGAAAGATAATTTCTCCCCTTCATGAACTCAAGTTCTGACTATAAAAGAAGCAATTACAACTTTTTCAGCAAATTAAGTTTATTAAACCCACTCAGTCTCATAATCTATATTGTCAAGTCATGTTTAATACTTATTATGAGATTAAGCCACTAAAATGTCTTTAGTTCAAGGAAATATCTTCAAACTTCAGTCATAAAAGAACTATATTAAAGCAAACATTCAGGTTAATTGATGAGGGAATTGTTTAGTGTCTAACAGCAAAGAAGAAACCTGAGACTAAATCTATTAGAGCTGTGTGAAATCTTGAGGTCATCACCTACTCTTTGCAACTACTCCCTCAAATGTTTGTCCATGTAAGCACTGACTAAAAATGAATTAATAACTTCAAGATTTAGTCTGATGTTATTGAAGTTTTTGCTGATTGTTTACTGTGTCTGACTAGTTTATGTAAGTACTCTAAACTGTTGCTTTGTCTGTAATTACTGTGCAATAGATGAGGGTACAGGTTAGTTAAAAGCATGTGGCTTGATTAGAAAAGAAGAGGAATAATTCTGACTTCATTTCAAAATTTCTCTAAAAATAAATGTATCAAAATATAATAAAGCATCTGAATTTTGACTGCCAAATGTTAAAATCCTGTTAAAATCCTAAATATGTAATAATTAACAAGAAATTTTGAAACAGAAAATTTTCCTCTACATTTTAATCCATTATCATAGTTTTACCCTGGCTGGCAGGAAAACTCAACACCGCTTGCTCACGCTCCCTGCTCCCAGGGATGGGGGAGGGAATTAAAGGGGTGAAAGGAAAAGAGATTCATGGCTGAGATAAGAACAATTTAATAACTAAACTACAATATATTGAAAATAATAGTGATAAATTAGAATAATTTATTATAGATAATAATATAAAACAATAGTATAAAATACATAATAAAATAATATATATAGCATAAAATAAAATTTTATCTTTTGCAGATAAAAGATGCTGGTACTTCTTTACAAGCAGTTTTTGATGTGAAAACAGATTTATCACATTTTACCGGTCGTCAATGGTAGCAGAATATGATTTGATGCAAACACGTATAAAAAGTTATTAGAATGGGCCAGAAATTCAACAGAAAAAGTGTTGGGCATACATTGATAAAGATTGTCTTTCCAGACATCTAGTACTACTAATACAGTTATTGGTAACGTTCACATTTCCTTTTGTTGATGAATACAGAGGTATTAAAATGGTGTTTGGTAGTCTGCTGAGAGCCTGTAATTTTCATGGCATACCAAATGAGTGGCATTGGGAAGAAAATTCTGACTTTTCTGCCCTAGATTGATGATCACTGTGAGGGTGGTGAGGCAGGGGGCAAGAAGAGACGTGTAGGTATCCAGGTGATTGTCTTCTGTAAGTGGAAACACTGCTTACATATGGTGCTGCAACTCGTGGTCCACAGGTGGAAATTTCTTCCCTTAATAACTGACGTTACAACATCTCCTGGTCTGTTTTAGCTCCAGATAACCTCACTTAGTTTAAAGAACCACTGTCAGGAGTGTAAGAACCATTGTTTTTGGTGAGCAGCAAACAGGCTAAGACTGGTGTCTATTTTTTTAGAAACACTCGAAAAACAGCTACTGCCATGGTCATGAGGGAATAGTGATCCCTCTTCATAAATTCAATTTGTTCACAACCTTTTGACACAGACCATAAATAACCTTCATATATTTCACACACACAGACACATGAATTAAGTTACACAAATAATGTATATAAATATTTACTTTACAAAAATATAAACTAAAGTGCCATTTGAACAGCCCATTTATTAGCAAATGGTTAATACCTGTGCCAATCAATAACTGGACTACGTGTCTGCCTGCTCCATTTGCTGTGCCACACTACTGGTCCCAGGCACAAAATGTTAGCAAAGAAAATATCAATCAGTTGGCAGTGGGGCTGTATCAGCAATGTTTATACCAGAAGCAAAGGAAAGAGGGGGCTGAATTCTGTGTCTGGGAAAGTCTTGTGTGGTTTTCTGGAGCAGGCTATGAAGTCTGGAAAACGTAAAAAAAAAAAAGATAAAGAAAGAAGCCATGATAAAATAAGAAGACATTTTTATTTCTGAAAATTGTTGGTGTGTTTATTTAGTGAGTTTTATTTGCACACAGATTGGTATGACAGTAAGAGCAAAAAACCTAAAAGAATGTGCCAGACTTCCAAAGTGCTGAATCAGGAAATGTTTATGGGAGACAATAATTTCTGTTCCCTCAGCTTTGTACCAAAAACCCATCTGTCCCACAGGAGTTAAAAACACTACCCTGGTTTTCTAACTTTTTTTTCCAAGTTCCTCTTTGTCCTTTAGGACCTGCAAAAGGTATCCTGTCTGACGCATTGGATGCTTTATTTTTTTAAAATATAAAATAAGAAGCACAGATAAGGTTTAGAGTGGAAAAACAGAAAGCGGTATATGTAAGAAAACACCAAAATTTGTTATTTGTTTCAATGTTAGCAAAACTGCTTGCTGAAGATTCAGGGAAAAAATAAAAGATTAGACCTTTTTTTTAATAAAAAAGCACTTAAATTTGTACCTTTCAAATATAATGATGTTGCTTTGCATTTTCAAAGCAAAGAAAAAAAAAAAGGAATTGTTAAGCAGTGGAAATCAGAGAACCATTCCCACTGTTGCACTGTTGAAAGTGTCCACAGCACTTTTTTTCATCTCTGTTGAGCATGCGTAGAGTTTAGAATGATAGAATCATAGAATGTTTTGGGTTGGAAAGGACCTTAAAGATCATCAAGTTCCAACCCCCCCCTGCCATGGGCAGGGACACCCTCCACTAGACCAGGTTGCTCAAAGCCTCATCCAGCCTGACCTTGAACACCTCCAGGGATGGGGCATCCACAGCCTCCCTGGGCAACCTGTTCCAGTGTCTCACCACCCTCAAAGTGAAAAACTTCTTCCTAATGTCTAATCTAAATCTACACTCTTCCAGCTTATACCCATTACTCCTTGTCCCCTCACTACACTCCCTGATAAAGAGTGCCTCCTCATCTCTCCTGTAGGCCCCCTTCAGGTACTGGAAGGCTGATATTGAGTCTCCTCGGAGCCTTCTCTTCTCCAGGCTGAACAACTCCATCTCTTTCAGCCTGTCCTCGTAGGGGAGGTGCTCCAGCCCTCTGATTAATTTTGTGGTTCTCCTCTGGATTCTCTCCAACAGGTCCAGGTCTTTTATGTTGGGGGCCAACTTCTCTGAGAGACTGCCAGTTCGTCCTACTACCGTGAGATAACAGAAGGCTGGACAACAGCTACATCAAATGGTGAGACAAAAAAAAAGACGACAGTCATAGAATCTCTCTGCTTTTTGTATACCTTTGGGTGACCAGAAAGAAGTGCAAGAGCAAAATGAGAAGAGAGCAGGCAGCCTCCTCCTTCCCAGGTACGAGGTAAGAAAATCCAAAGGATGTTGCAGACTTGAACACATCCTTCTGAAACCATGACCACACTCATCCATCCATTTTAATGAAAAGATACCAAACTTCCTGGTTATAGGAAGTCAGACACTGCTGCGGCTTTGGTATTAACTACAGTAATAGGTACCTACAGTACCAACTGTGACCACTGGGTTCTGGAAATCCAAGGAGAGATCTGATCTGCAAGTGATATTACGAGTTGCTGTGGACCAGCTGAAGTTGAGAAAGAAAACTCTTTAGGACTATTAATCAAAAGGGTGGCTTTTTGCTGATGTCTATTTAATTGAGAGGTATGCTATTTTGGTAGTGATTGACCCTTTTGCAGCACCAGTTAGTTAACATTATGTCTGACAAGTAAAAGAAATGATGTTAGCGCAAGGTGTTCCCTTAACTCGATGGTAAAACATAGAATCATAGAACTATGGAATTTTAGAATTATAGAATGGTTTGGGTTGGAAGGGACCTTTAAAGGTTGTCTAGTCCAATTCCGCTGCAATGAGCAGGGACACTTTCCACTCAGAGCTCAGAGCCCCGTCTAACCTGAGTTGAGTAATTCCACGGATGAGGCATCTACAGCCTCTCTGGGCAACCTGTCCCAGTGTTTCACCGCCCTCACTGTAAAATATTTCTTCCTTATATCTACTCTAAATCCACACTTTTTTAGTTTAAAACCACTACTTCGCCTATGGAAATAGGCCCTGCTAAAAAATCTGTCCCCATCTTTTTTACAATCTCCCTTTAAGTATTGAAAGGCTACAGTAAGGTCTCCCTGGAGCCTTCTCTTCTCCAGGCTGAAGCACCCCAAATCTTTCATCCTGTCCTCAGAAGGGAGGTGCTCCAGCTTCAGACCATCTTCTGGCTCTGCTCCAACAGCTCCGTGTCTGTCCTGTGCTGAGGACCCCAGAGCTGGATGCAGCACTGCAGGGGGGAGTCTCACCAGAGCTGAGCAGAAGGGAAGAATCCCCTCCCTCGTCATGCTGCTGGTGATGCAGCACAGAACATGGCTGGTTTTCTGGGCTAAGAGCACATTTCTGGCTCATGTTCAGCTTCTCACCAATCAGCATCCTCAAGTGTTTCTTCTCTGCTCTCAATCACTTCATCCCCCAGCTTGTCTTGTTGCTGGTGCTTGCCCCAACCCAAGCGCAGCACCTTGTACTTGCTGTTGGTGAACATCATGAGGTTCCAATGGGCACACCTCTCCAGCCTGCCCCGGTCCCTCCGAATGGCATCCCTTCCCTCCAGCGTGTCCACCACATCACTCAGCTAGATGTCATCAAAATACAAGGTACATGAGTACAAATAACGAAATAGGAAATAAATAAAGCCGCAATCAATACACTTTAAACTACTATATGGGTCTACAATAGATTTAATTGAGATTGCTTAATCTCATTTGGATCCATCTTTCCAATGAACTTTTAAAGCAAATGAGGGCCATTCCTGTGGAGTAAACTGGTCATAACTCCCGTGCCTTCATTTTCCCCCCAAAGCAGTGGGAAACAGAGCCACAGCACTGGTGGATAGAGGAAGGGCAACAAACTTTATCTACCTGGACTTGTGCAAAGCTTTTGACACAGTCCCATATGACATCCTTGTCTCTAAGTTGGAGGGACATGGATTTGACGGAAGGACCACTCACTGTATAAGGAACTGGCTAGATGGCTGCACTCAAAGAGTTGTGGTCGATGACACAATGTCCAAGTGGAGACCAGTGACAAGTGGTGTTCCACAGGGGTCAGTACTGGGACCAGTGCTGTTTAACATCTTTGCTGGAGACATGGACAGTGGGATGGAGTGCACCCTCAGGAAGTTTGCTGATGACACCAAGCTGTGTGGTGTGGTGGACACGCTGGAGGGAAGGGATGCCATCCAGAGGGACCTTGACAGGCTGGAGAGGTGGGCCTATGCAAACCTCATGAATTTTAACAAGGCCAAGTGCAAGGTCCTGCATGTGGGTCGAGGCAATCCCAAGCACAAGTACAGGCTGGGCGGAGAATGGATAGAGAGCAGCTCTGAGGAGAAGGACTTGGGGGTATTGGTGGATGAGAATCTCAACATGAGCTGGCAGTGTGCGCTTGCAGCCCAGAAAGCCAACCGTGTCCTGGGCCGCATCAAGAGAAGCATTAGCAGCAGGTCAAGGGAGGTGATTCTCCCCCTCTACTCTGCTCTCGTGAGACCCCACCTTGAGTACTGTGTTCAGATGTGGGGCCCTCAACATAAAAGACCTGGACCTATTGGAGAGAGTCCAGAGGAGAGCCACAAAATTAATCAGAGGGCTAGAGCACCTCCTCTATGAGGACAGGCTGAAAGAGTTGGGGTTGTTCAGCCTGGAGAAG
>WKFP01015492.1:553350-592729 GCA_011057875.1 Pterocles orientalis
GCTGAATGTATCTCGTCCTTGAGAACAAATAGCAACATCCTAGCAATAACTATAAACGTTCTTCTCTGTTCTTCTCTTATCAATTCTCTCCTGAGCAGGAATCCAAAACATAGCTTCTTGATAGCTATTTATGAAGAGAAGGGAAAAGGGAAAAAAAATTAACTCTGCTCTGCTTAACCCACGACAACTGGTTAAATAATAAAACAGAGCTTGCAGTAACAGCAACAGCAAAAATCCAGAATATGGAGTTAATTTACATCAGAATGCGACACACCTGAAACTTTCCTCCTCATTCATTTTTCTCCCCATCCTCTTGGGTTGCTCTGTATAGAGTCTTGCTGCCTTTGAAGGAAAATCCTTCCCCATTCTCTGCATCCCAACGGTGAGACACCCACTGTCTGGCTGTCTCGGACTGCTCCAGCAGCTCTGTGCTATGGCAAACCCAAACAGCTACACTGATAATAATAATCACAATAATCACCCGCAGGGTTATCTCACCTCTCATAGTTCTACACCCACTTGCACCAAATGCAGGAGTATCCCCCAGCCCACCCCATGGGAAGACACGGCATGGGCTAGATTCTGTCTCAGTGCCAGAAATGGGCAATTTATTTATTTATTTATTTACTTTTGCATGAGGCTACCAGGATTTGCCTAGTACCTCTGCCTGGTTGCCAGCGATGGATCCAGGCAGGATTTGTGCATGGTGTACCTCTCAGCCTGGTCCCCAGGCATGAATTGCGATTTGAATGGCTGTGTCAATGTCATGGCCCACTTGCTCTGGGAAGGGAGTCACAAAGAGTAATTGGGAGATTCAGCGTGAAGCCACTGAAAGGCGTAATTTAAAGTTCCAGTACCACTATTACCATTAAAATTTAAAGTGACAGAGGCCCAATTATGAATGGTTATTTTCTTAAATAAACTTGCTTTTTTTTTTTTTTTTTTTTTTTTTTTTTTTTTTTTTTTTTTAATCCTCTGCAAAGCACTCATTTCTGCCTAGCCACCACTGTCACCAAGACCTGTCTGTTGTGGCTTCTGGTGTCAGCAAGATTTTGAGCCTGCCTCCTGTTGTGACAAACAGGTCCACAGGGCAGCGAGGCTGGGAGCTTGGCGAGGGATGGCAGAGCTGACTGCTTGATTTTGCAAGGGGTCCAGCCTGTTCTCATGGAAAAATTAGGCACAACTTTAGCATCTGAGGCGGGTCTCAGCCCTGCCCTCAGAAGCAGCATCCAAGGACAGAGGAGACACCAAGTACATTTTTAGTAAGGAAAAAAAGACGGGTGGGACTGGAGATCTTTTCTGACACGCAAGTGGTTTAGTAATTAGTATCATTACTTCCTTCATAATCCTAGTGCAAAAATTTGCTGGTGGTTTACAGGACAAACCTTAGCATGCAGTACAGCTTATTACACTGTCTACTCAAATAATAAAAAAAATTCTCCTGGATATTTATTTGGCTGGTTCTACACCTAGGTTCACTTCACTTGGATAGCTTATACTGTCTTTAAACATCAGCGGGACAGATGGCAGGACAGCTACGGGTCTCCAGAGAAGCTGTGGATGCCCCATGCCTGGAGGTGTTCAAGGCCAGGCTGGATGAAGCGTTGAGCAACCGGGGCTAGTGGGAGGTGTCACTGCCCATGCTGGGGGTTCAAACTAGATGATCTTTAAGGCTCTTTCAGCCCAAACCATTCTGTGGTTCTATGATTCACATGTTTGCAGTGGTCTCACAACATTGTGATAGTGAATGCATGGCGTGATGATATGCCATGAGGACCTGAACTTCCACATAAGAAGGAAGGTGCTGCTTTCTGCGAATGTATAAGGTTTTAATACAAAATCTCTTTGAAAAGTGGCAGACTTCTGCTGCCTTTCCCAGGAGGGTTTCCAAGAGTGAGACATTTGGCTCACAGGTAGCAGAAATGTAGTTTAAGAATTCATGTAAGCAGAGCTGTCCTAATGATAACCAACCAAACCATCCAATGTATGTGCATATGCAACTCAGATCAACCAGTTTCAATTTTTCCATGTTATTATAAATATAAACACATTTTAATTTCAGAAGCAGAACAAGGAATCCAGGCTTTTCAGGTGAGATCAGTGACGTACAAAATAACCTGGACAGTCATTACTAAATAGCTAGGTAGGAAGGAAAGCAGAGCGCTTTTTGCAAACCTGACAGAATCGATTACTTCTCCTTACAACTGATACCAGCACATTAACTTACTTTCCTAGTCACTTGCCAAGCAGCTGCACACGAGACTGTGACACACTGTTCTCACCTTCAGCGATGCTGCTAAATAGTAGAATACGAGATGTCTTCCATACATTGGTCATCATTATTCATTTTCAATCCCAACATTTAACCAAAATGGGAGTGATCAGAAGAAAATATCTGAGGAATTCCTCAGACCACACCAAGCACAACTCACTAGGAGGGGTGTAAAGTAGAAACAGAAGGACGTTCTCTTTGAAGGTACCTCTGGGGAGGCTGAAATTGTTGCAAGACCAGAAGACTTCCCCTCCCTGGAGGTGTTGAAGGCCTGGCTGGATGAGGCTTTCAGCAACCTGGGCTAGTGGGGGGTGTCCCTGCCTGTGGCAGAGGGTTGGAACTCAATGATGTCTAAGGTCCCTTCCAACTCAAACCATTTTATGATTCTATGATCTATGGTTCTAAGACAAGAATACACCTGCCAACTCACAGAATATACTTGCTTCGAGAGTCAGGAATATCTGTGCTACAAAAGAAAGCTATAGAACAGAGCAGGGGGACAACCTGGCGATGTGGTGGATCTTTTCCCTGGTTACTCCCCATAGCAGTAGAGACCATCAGTAAAACAGTTTTTTAAACATGGACTGTAGACTGCTCTCAGTGGTTCCTTCCTGTAGTACTGCTAAACTCAGTACGGGGGGTTCATCTGCTACTTTAAATATTTGAAACAGGACAGCGTGAATTAGTCAGCATCCCTCTGTGGTAGCTGCCATACAGATGCAGGAACAAAACATCTGCTCTTCTTGTTCAAAAGTTTACAATACAGGGACTTAACTGGAGGGCCCCACTTTAAGGGCATGCTGACTATGATGTTGAAATTTAGAGGTAAAAATTCATTCCTTATATCACTCCAGTGACATCTCTGCACACATATCATCAAGTATTTGGTTCTGAGTTGGATGTGGCCAGGGCTGGTCCCACACTTAAGTAAAGCAACATCATGTAGCATCACCAAAGCAACTTGTCCTGGCACCATCCTTGCAGCTGTCTGAATACCAGGGCCAAGTGACCTCTGTGGTTCAGCCAGGGAAGTTTTCCTGCAAAGACCGGTAAAACTGGTCCCAAAGAAGGTTAAGTAGTGTTGGCCTGGCCTGACACAGGCTCTGTGCAGATGGACAAAGCTTTGATCTATTGCCAGACTGTAAAAAAAAAAGTTATGCACTGTAGACACTCTTTACCTGTTCTAATTTTTAATAGAAATGCTCCTTTTTAAGTAGCAGGAGCAATACAAGTTTAATGTGAGCTTGGAGGACCATGCAACCTAAGCGTAATTGACTAACTGCCATCACTTGTGAGTTATTTTTTCCTTTCCCTTTCCTAAGACTTAATGTTTCCTAAGTTCTTAATGGAAACAGAACATGCTAGAGAGCCAGCATTTGACACAGAGCTTATAACCCAGTAGTCAATATTGAAATTGGATTTGAATTGTTGGGTAAGTAATAGACGATAAGAAAACTGGAGTAAAAGTGTCATGGAAAGACAAAGCACCTGCAGGTCCTAGGCAAAGAAAACCAGAAATAAAAATGTTTACAGAGGTCAAAGGTTTAAATTTTTAATTATTGTTGTGTCAGGGAACAGAGGCCACTTTTTACACATGTAGCTTTCTTCTGTAAAATCAGAATTTGTCTTACATGGAAGTTCGATGTCTTTCCACTAACCAGTGTCATAACTGAAAATCCAGACAGAAGAACAATTTTTACACTGAACCTTTGAACCATTGGCATGATACTATCACTCTTTTTAATCACAAAGTAGCTCTGTGTTTAACTGACCCTACTTTCATCTTCTCTGCCTCTGCTTGTGCTGCATTACTCCACCTGCAATAAACAAGGAAGAAAGCTGTAACATCCTGAGTGGTGACTATAACCTGTCCTCCCCTTAATGACAGGTTTACGCAGTTCACCAAAACCCATCATCTGAACGGATAAGATTGAATTCAGTGGCTGCTGGGTTGAACGTACTCCAAGCTGAAATTAAAGCAGTGAGGTATGTGTGCTTATTGGGGGCTTCCTAATAGGAGAAGTCTTGGCGTCATACTGAGCGGCAGCCTTATTGTCATCTACAGTGTTTTATGGAATTTGAAGATGCAGAAACAAGTGAGAAACAATATTTGCTTTATTCACTAGATATAACCTCGTAGTACTTCTTTAACTGGGAAAAGAACATCACCACTTTAAAAAACCTGGAGCTGCTCCCAATTTTAGGGAGTGGATTGGGGAAGATGAAGTCATCACATCCTCACCCAGGACTACTCAATGCTATGTGTTGCTGGCAAAGCTCCTAACCAGGCTGATGTTTCTGTTAAAAAGTTCAATGGTGGTTGTGTCAGTTGGGATGTAAGCTGAAGTTCCCAGTTAGGTTTCAGAGCAAGCAATGTGCTAGGCACAACCAGAGATCCTCCAGTCTCTAACTGCTTTTTGTTTGTTTGTCTTTTTTACCAAAGTTTTTATGAAAGAGGCAAGCCAGACCAAAATGTCATTTTTTTAATAGTTTTTCAGAGAAAGTTGACTTCAAAGGTGTTTCTCAGTCCTCCAAACAGGTCTAACTTTTCTGTTATTCTAGATAATGGCATTTATTTTTTATGCATTTCAGTGTATTCTCCTGAAAAGAAGTTCAATAGTAGTTTTCCATTGCATAGTGAGTCTAGAAGAGTTGATTTTTGTAAGTACTTTGAAATACTCACAGGAAAGGAGGTATAGAAAAGCCAAGCTGTGACTGGAGGTGAGCTGGCAAGCAACACCAGCTTACGGTACCACC
This sequence comes from Pterocles orientalis, assembly GCA_011057875.1. Lineage (NCBI taxonomy): Eukaryota > Metazoa > Chordata > Aves > Pterocliformes > Pteroclidae > Pterocles > Pterocles orientalis. Next base: position 558,380 of record WKFP01015492.1, read on the forward strand.
ACCTTGGGGTGATGCCATCACCTCACAGAATATCCCTTTTCCCTTTCCATTAACAGACTTTAGCTCAAACCTTACGAAGATATTATCTGCATGGACACAGAGGTGAATGTGGCCCTTAGAACTGTCTCTGAGCAAAGGAATATTTTTCTTACAGAGATAGCTCGTTAGCAGTCTAAGCATGGATGGAATCAGCACTTGGGGTAACTCCAAAACCACTTACTCGAACTGGCGAGGAAGAGAGCCAGAGACAGATCCTGGTGGCAGGATTAATATTTCCCCTGGCTTGGCTCTTGTGATTTATGTTTGTGGCTATTGAAAGCAGAAGAAAGAAAGGTTTCAAAGCTGTGTTTGTATTCCCCAGCAGAGCTGTTTGTGATTTCCACTTTGCAGAAGATTTTTGTTTCTCTTTTATCCATTACCGGGCAGACAAAACCCAAAGACTTCTACTTAATTCTTATTCCTCTCTGTTGACATGACCACCAGATATAAATTTGGGAAAGCTCCTTGTGGGATTTGCTTCAATTAATATGCTGGTATTGTCCCTGGACAGGAGAATGTGTGTAACTACATATGTTTGTTGCTCACTGTCCCTTCAGAAGAGGAACTGGAGAGGAGAAGGGAAGGAAAGGAAACTTTTAACCTGTTCATATTCTTTCATCTATCTGTGTAGTGTCTTTTCTGCCAAATAAATGGAAAACTAGGATACATGACAGCTAACACCTTTGCAAACAATAATATTCCTGTGTATGTGAGATAAGCAAGTTAACACCACTCTGAGGTTTTGAGTTTATGCTTTGTTTTTGCTTCTTCTTGGTCCTACTCCTCCCTTAGTTCTTCAATTTGTATAAGCACATAACCCATGGAGGGCATTCAAGCAGGAGACGGAACCAGCTCTCCTCCCAGTGCACAGGTTGTGGAAGAGAATGAAGGAGCCATTGTTAAAACACCTTTCACTTAACTGTGTCTGCATTAGCAGTACTTTATTAGGTACACTGAAAACAGCATTGTCAGGAGCAAAAGGAGCTTGCAAGAATCGACTTCAGTTTGGTCCTAGCTCCCAAGAATTAAGTATATACTTAAGACTTTGCTCAGGAAAGTTCTCACTTAAACCTATTAAAGAAAGGAAGTAAGGTACTCTTTTGAATGTAGTTTATGTTCTTCCCCGTAAACAGACTTTGCATTTTGTAATTTAATTTGCATCAATCACGGAAAAGAAGTGCACGCTGCCGTATGACTTTAATTTTAGCCCCAGTTTCATACCCTCCACTTCCCCAGGTACAAAGGGTAGTTTGGACTGCTTCTTAAACATATGGTTGGGCAGTGCCTGCACTGATATTTAGCTTAGTGATGAGGTTGCTCTAATGACCCTGGTGGACATGAGCCACAGAGCCTGGCTACCAGGACCACTTGGACATTGGTCCCAATGCATGGCTGTCACTGGAGGCAGCAAGAGATGTCCCAGGGTCTCCGAACAGCAGACTAGAATGCTGGGTGCATCCATCCATGCAACCATCCTCATGCAGGGCGGTTGATCAGTCTGGGGTAGTCTGACTTAAACACTCAGCACAGACCTGGCCATAATGCTTTGTAGGATCAGACCCTTGATTGAAAGCAACAGTGGAAATCTTGAGGTAGGTTAAATTGTCAGATACAGTGAAATGGTGACAGATCAGTCCATGGACACCCAGCTGAAGGCGGGAATGTTCCTCAGTAATGCGGAGGACTGTAATCATACACAGCAAGACAGACACATAACGGGGGAAAGAAAAGAAAAAACTCCCCTTGATGCCACACTCAGCCCATCACCCTGCATAATCACTTGTAGCTTGCAGCAGGACAAGAAAGTCAGCATTTCACATCCCCCAACAGCTTTGACACGACAGGTATGGTATTTCCTTACCTGTGGAATTGCCAAGGATATCCACCCTAGTGAAAGTGCAAAAGTTTTCAGTGCAAGGAGGTGGAGTGTAAAAACTGGCTGGTAGGCAAAGGTTGAAATGACTCAATCTGAAAAAAGTGTAAAGCAATTACTGCAAGGAAAAAAAAAAGATCATGCTAACATTTAAAGGCTGCCGTGATAGTATCTGTCCCTTCCCAGGCTGACATAAGCAGCCTTGATTTGATCCCCAAATATTTTTTGATTTTATTTTTTTTGATACTTAGGATATCCTTTATTTGGAGGTGAGGGTCAGCAGGATGGATTGTCTTAACTTTGGTTGTTGATGCAGAGAAATAGTTGCCACCCTAGAAAGGTAATTACATATGCCATTGTTTATACACGTAATAGGCCTGGAAAAGCATGTTCTGCAGACAGGAAAAAAAGAGAAAATCCTGCTTTCACATCGGGGTGGAACACTATGTAAAGTGACAGATTGCCACAAACAGCATTCAAACCCTTGCACATTAGTGGCTTATTTTTCTTCTGAGGAAGAGGGGGGGAGGGATGAAGGTTATGGAATAGGGTGGAGAGGAAAAAAAAAACAAAGACAATTTTGTTCAACAGCCATAGTAACATATCCAGTGGTTTTTACTCTCCTGACTGCTGCTAAATGAACCTGATCTTAAGAAGTTTCTTTTTAAAGTCACTGTCTCAAAGGGACATTTTCTGTTGTTGCCATCTCCTGCGAATACCACTTCTAAAAGTCGCCTTCATTTGAATTGCTTTGAAAGCAGACCAGATAATCTGGTAGAATATGGCATGGCATGATGCATCCCCTCTTTGTGCCTTTAGTACCACATAGAAAGTGAATTTAGGTCACAAAAGGACAGCTAAAGTTTCTTTCCCCCCCCACCATAATATATCTAACAACAAAAGAATAAAACAAACAGTGTGCTGTGAGGTCAAACCTATTTTCTTTTAAATGCAAAATATATATTTCTTCAAAATATTGAGAGTATCAGGGCTGAATAAAGGGAAAAAATACATATGTATTTTGATACTGGACAGAACGTTGTTAGATGCTGGAGCAATTCATAGCAGGTCTATTCTCTGCTGCAGTGTCCAGTAAATTGCATGACCTGCTTGTTAGGCTTGACAACAGTGTTTTACCTAACAAAGGCCTCAACAGCTCAGAGCAGCAGAGGAATGTCAAAATGAGCACATTTCACACACAGATCTGTGACCATAATAGTCTATAAGAGGATGCATGGGGTGGAGGGAAGGGGCTTGGGGGGCTGGGAAGGCTAACAGTTAGCAGTAGGGACATGGCTCTACTGGCCACATTTAATCAACCTTTCTGTAAACAATTCAGCATTTTCATTGTTCTCTGAAAACTAATAAAGAGAAACAAGCACTTTTCATTCATCTTGAAGTAATTTTCTGTCAGGTTGGAGCCCCTTGTGGCCTACAGCTTGTGCATTGCTGGCTGTGTGATGCAACAACTATTTCAATTTATTTTACAAACTCTGGCCATTCACATGTCAGTTAGTGTTCACCAAGCCAACATCTGAAATTGTGTAGTTAACGAGTTTTACAACATTTCTATCAAGAGAAACTGTTTAGCATAACTGACTCTTAAGGAGTTATTATACCTCTAAAAATCCATTTTAAGGGGCATTATTTAAATAAAATAGAAAAACGGTTCACTGCCTTTTAAAGGGGCTACAAAAAAAGTCAATCAGATCCAGTGCAGTAATCCTCAGTTTAAAGCACTCTTGAGAGCACTTCTGGGAATTATCAGCATAATGAAATGTTTTGTGAAATGTCCAGATAGATTCCTCTACTCAACAATTTTACTGCACCATATTTATTTTCCTCCTAGTTTTTAAAGAAGTGAATTACTTTTTTGAGGGGATGACTCTATGTTGTGCAGATTAATCGAACACATTATTGCCAAAGCTGTATTATAAGGGAGGGGTTCACTCTGTGTGCAGTCTATATGCATTTGCAGGGGAAGGAAAAAAAAAGTCAAGCCATTTATGCTATACTCAGATTTAAAAGGGTTAAACCACAACGAGGCTTATGGAGATTTGCATTTCTCTTGTGCTGCACTTTTCCCATACTTTTAAACAACTTTGTTATACAATGGCACCTGTAAAATGCTTTATTGAAAACAACTCTTAAGTTAATTAAACAAACAAAAAAAGCTTATAATACAGAAATTTGCTTTAAAGTGCTCTGAAAAGGAGAAGTTGATGAATTTTAACTTAAAGAGTAGATGTCTATCTATTAACTGCAGTGACCAATGATCCAAAACTGCTAATACTGAGAGTCCATAAGGGTAGAAAAACTGCAGCATATGAGTCAATCTCAGCGTATTAAACCACCTAATGGAGTAAAAACCATGTCTGCCATGTAAATGAGTGAGTGTTTCCACCCAAGAAATATTACGTTACAGTACAATTACAGATGCAGTAGGTACAATATCCAGATGTATATATATAACGTGCACAGACACAGTGGCAACATATGTACAATGGCCTATCTGGCATTATTTGTTTAACATAATTTCTGTCTAGTTCCGCTGAAAGCCTCAGGACCACAGCCATCAAAAAAAAAAAAAAAAGTCCCAGGTCTTGAGAGTTTTTTGCATCAATCCTAAGACAGAGCATCCAACATTGTAAGTCCTGGAGACTCATGGTTAGATGATCAATGACTTTGATCCACCAGACACCTGGACAATAATTTGTGGTCTTGGCACCTTCTCAGGGCAAATCTACAACCTTTCCCAAGGGTATAACCTTTCCACAATCACTGTACTACACCAGCAGAGGAACTGTCTCCCAGGGTCTACCAAGACAGGAACATATGCAGGATTGCTTCCAGGTTGGCAAATCTGTGATTGATCAACAATGTTAAATGAGATGGTGGACACTTTCCTAACAAGTTTTTGTCAGGATGCTAAGTGGGTTTGTTTAGGACTGAAAGCTTTGCTGGAATGGTGACATGCTCCTTAGCACTCTGCTGCAAAACTTAACACAGCAAAGTACATAAAACAGGAGAAAAAGGAAAGAGTTTTAAACAAACCAATGTTAGAATCAGTGGAAAAATTTAGCTACACTTAAACAACGTATGGGTGGTTGGATGACTGATACGTAGGGAAGGTTGAAGGCTGTGAGATTCCTGGATACTAAAGATTTTGGAGTGTGAATTTTAAAGCACCCACTGTACAGAGAAAATGTGCATTTGACTCCAGAGAAAGAAACAAGGAGGGACAAGACTAGAAGGGAATAGTAATTTTATACAAGGTTGATTATACAGGCAAAACAGTTGAAGCAACAAAAGAGTGAGCTGAACTTAATCCTGATAACACTTTCCAATCTTATGCACTCGGGCTTAGTTGTTCCTAGCTTTCTGCATGGTCAACTCGTAGATGCTGCAGCAGAGGCAGGAATGGTCTGCTGGAAGGAGGTGGAAACGGGTCGTTAAGTTATCCTACATGATCCTCCCGTGTCTATAGAATGCATGCTCTCCTCTTTACAAACCCAACTTCTTTCTCCTTCTTGGCCTGAAGACAGCTTTGATGGGAAACTCAGAGCTGTGTCTACAACGAAGGGAGCTCTAAAATGAAAAAGAATGGGTGATCACAAATTCAAAGATCTCAGAGCAGTCACCTTTGCCCTGTGTTGGGGAGAAGAGAAAGATGCATTTGCCTAAGAGGAATAAACAGATAGCAAGTGGCCTGACCACAGTCGTGTACTTCAGCACAGCTAGTTACAATCGTGTATTTTCCATGAGTTCAAGTATTATGGCAGCAGGATTTCTTTGTCCACTTGTTATTTGTACATAAGTATTTGACCAAAACATTGGTAAATATTTTTCAAGTATGCACAAAGGTGTCACGGATTTTCTGTTCCGCAGTGGAAGGTCTTTTCCTTTTGGGGAAACTTCTATGTAAAGCAGAAAAAGAAAAAAGAGGGTGAAACAACCTTGCAGCCAAGCTCTAACTCCGTCCCCTTGCAGCCTGGTGCAGGGAAAGGTCCCTGCCAACAAGCCGTGGGTGGGAAGGACCTTGGCTGAGTGTGTTTGTCCTTACCTCAGTGTTGCTGGGAATAGGCTGTTGCTGCTTCATTAGTTATTCCGCTAAAAACTAATTTGGCTATCCATCTCACACTGAAGTTTGAACATCTCAAAGCTCTAAAATATGAGAGAACATTATTATTTCAACTCCGTACCCATATGCAGAGCCAGTCTTTTGGTTCATATTCCTCTACATTGCTAGGATAGCTGTTTTCTATCCTTATTCCTGAAAAACACTTCCCTTGTAAGCAGGCAGGAGCATGGTCAGTGGAAAGCTGCATAAGTGCACTCCACCTCTCTCGGGGGGTTGTTGTCCTGGTTAAAACTTTTCCCCTTTAAAGAAGGCTTTGCAACACCAAGACAATAGCTGCAACACCAAAGAATAATGTTAATGGCATTTGAAACAATTAAGACTCCATAATTTGAGTTCAGGTAGACAAGTCTGTCTTCAAATTATCATTTAAAAACATTCAAAATCATGTAGAAATAAAACAAAAGCTGAACAGCCACAACATCCAAGCTGGCACTGCATGGTGAAGAAGATATTTCTTTTCACAACCTCTGTCTCTATGTTGGTGACAATCTAAATGCCAAGTTCCCTCATGTTCAGCAGAGCTATGTATCAGGATAATGAGATGCAAGCCCATGTCAGTTAGGTACTAGTAGTAATAGTATCAAAAACCTTTGTTCTGAAATACTTGGTGATCCTTGATAGTCAAGAAGAAGCAAAATCTGAAAAAAGAAAAAGTACATTCAAAGAAAAAAATTCAAAACTTTTATTTTAGCTCATGTTTTGTATATTGTTAGGTGACTTAGGCTGACTTTTCTTGGCTTTTTGGGGTGTGACGGCTGTTTGTGTGAAATCCAAAATTCCAGTCAGAGACATTTAAAACAAATTTTATTTTGCCTAATAAAGTTGAGGGTCTCCTCTGTGAGAGCCAGAGATGCAGCCTGCTTCTATTAGTGCCACGGCTGCCTATTAGAAAAAGGCATAACAGTAAGAATTTCCCTTTTGTTGATTTTGTCTACTCTAGCTTCCAAGAAAAAGAGTTGTTTTTTTTTTCTCACAGTAAGGTGCTGTACATGTCCTGATAAGTTTTGAGCTCATTAGCTAATTGCAGCTGAATTGCTAAGATGGTGAACCTAGAAGCAAAGTGAGAAACTGTTTGCACTTGTACCTCATCATGGTCAGGAACATTCAAATGATATATGTGTGTCCTGGGTCCAGCTGGGATAGGGTTAATTATTCACAGAAGCTGGGAGGTGGGCATAGCCAAAGGGATATTCGATACCATGCTGAAGTCATGTCCGGGATACAAGGGGAAGCTAGCCGGGAGAGGGGCCTCTTTTGTGAAGCCCTTGGTGGTGAGATTTTCATTGTATCAGTGTCTCCGTTGTATTCTATATGTTGTCTTATTGTTATATTCTCCTTTCTTTTGCTTTCCTTGTGTGGTATTATTAAAATCTGTTGTTATCTCAACTCACGAGGTTCCGCTTTTTCTTATCCTTCCCCATCTCACCGGGAGGGGGCGGGGGGTGCGACCACATGGTGGTGGCCCTGACCCAAGACAATGTGACAGGTTATTTCCCATCCCATAATATGCCCGTTGACTTATTAATATACAAGTCAGCTGCCAGATGTTTTCCCATTTGTTTCTGGACCACTGGTTTTGTCCATGGTCACTTCACCTTCTCTTCCTCTTCCAGCCAAGCCCAGCACCACCTGCAACAAATTGAATCGTTTCAGCCTCATGCTACCAGTGGCCCTAAAAATGCAAGACTGGGCTTGAATTCACTCAAAAGCATATCACTTGCTACCTCATGAGCATGGAGGTCTGATTATTTTTAAAGGATGGTATAAAAGAATATGTAAAAAAACATGCTTCTGTAACCAATGGCATCAATCACAGACAGTAGAAATAACATGTAAATTATTCTCACTAGCTAAAAAAAGTCCATGAACACAACCTACCACATCAGGCTGTAGAAACAACTCTATAAAAGTAGCGATAAAAAGCATAGTGCCTGTTATCCTACAGAAGGAAAAGGTAAGTGAGCAGAAGAAAGAAGAGGAAATATCAGCGTCCACCTTGTGAACCTGGAAGGTGACTGGGTAAACTGGAATCTGGGAAAAGACCAGCACCTCAGTTGACAAAAAATTTGCAGATTTTTTTTTTTTTTGCGAGAAGCATTAGGGAAATTTTTCTGAGAGACAATGTCACACAGGGCTAATGGTCCTCTGTCATCACATGCTTGTGGGTAATTTGACTGTGGGTTGGACTTCCAAGGGGCAGCCTTGGGGTGGGGCCAGAACCACAAGTACAGTCAGAAAGGAAGGCTTAAGACTTGTGATTTAATAGATTTCTGTCATCAAAGTGATCTGGGACCTGTCCTGGTGTATGAGAAACTTTTGACAGCAAGTCAGAAAGGAGACTGAGCCACGCACTCCTGGGGTAGACCAGAGCCTTGTCCTTCCTTTGTCATCTTGGCTGGCATAAGGACAGCTGAGATACATTTCCTTGGGGAGGAAAACACCCTGTTTGTTTGGGCATTGCCATTTGCTTCAACTAAACCACTATTTCTGCTTTCACCGAGCAAGGGATTCACATGCTTTCATCTATCTGTGGGGAATTTCCATCATATGAATAACAATGGCATCACTGATACGGTGATTTGCTTGGGAAGGTCTTGCAGCAGGTTTGCGAGTCAGACAGAAGCTCTAGCTAGCAATCACTGGGGCAAAAAATAGTATCCTTAACGTCCTGGAATGCCAGTACTTGATGTTTCAGGAACAGCTTTTATTTATTGTTCTGTATGTCACCTACCTACCTCAGATGACAGTGTTAGCTGTTGTTTCCAGACAAAAGGCAAAAATACAAGTCTCGCATATCCTAGAGGCACTTCAAACGGATATTTTCATATTGTTAAATCCACATTGCCTCTAAAGTAAAAACCTGAACCAGAGGAGAGAGAGGACACTTAATTAAGATTTGGTGACATCCTGTAGTCAGTCAAAGCCTATAACCGTTGCCACATTGTGCCACGGCTCATGTGGCAAGCTCCGTTTTGTGGGACCTAGCCTAAAACTTAAGAGGAGACTGTCCTTCATGCAATATGGAGCAGTGCAAAAGAAAAGTGTACAGAAATCTGTTACCACCTGTTCTGCTACTAAAGTTCACACTATAAGATTTGGGTGAACTTGAGGCTCATGTCTCAAGTGGTCCGATCACATCAAGGCCAGCAGATGTTGACTTTGGTGGATTTAGACCAGATTCCTTTTTCTCTCCCAGTGATATTAGTAAATTATCTCAGGATTTACTAATTTACTAATCTCCTAATGATCTGAGGTCTTTAGTGCACCAAGGAAGAGGAGAGAAAGGGAGGGTAGAAAGATTTTCTGAAAATGGTTCTAAGCGTATTTCTTTCACTCTGAGATCTTGCAGCATTTCATGTGCTTTTGCACTAGTTTGGCTAAGGGTGGATCATGTATTTGCAAGATTCACCTGTGGCATATGAATGTAGGAATGGAGTCTATGTGTTAGAGCTTGAGCAAGAGGTCAAATTCAGATTTCAGAATTTCACAGGTGAGAGCTAATCACAACACAAAAAATTCAGGACAAACCTAACAACCAGAAGAAATCAAGTAGTAATTTTTTCTGTCAAAATAAGTAAGAGAATTGCAACCTGTAGTATTTTTTGTTGTGTAAGTCCAATTTAAAGGCCATAGGAAAAAAAATGCTCATTCAAATATTAGCATATAGGTCTTTGACACGGGGCTATCTAAAGTGTTTTTTCCACTTCCCTTGTGCATATTTTCCATCTGTGGTGTCCCGGGTTAAGCTGAGATAGAGTTAACTTTCTTCGTAATAGCTAGCAAGAGGCTGTGTTTTGGTTTTGTGCTCAGAAGAAAGCTGATAAAAGGTGATGTTTATGTGGCTGTCAAGGTCTTTCAGCTTCTCTGGCTGTCCACAGAGCAAAGAAGCTGGGAGGGAGCACAACCCCAGTTACTAGCCCAGGATTTGATCTTAGGTTTGGGATTGAGACCCAGAGCGGCCAATAATCTATTCCATAACATACACATCATGCCCAATATACAGGTGAGGGCTCTCTGGAAGATCGTCCCTTTTGGTTCTGGATCTCTTTTGCTCCAGGTCATCTCGCTCCAGGTGGTTGCTCTCCCAAGGCCTTTCCCCCCACGCCAGTCAGCTCTCAGTCTGGGATGCTCGGACTGTTATCTCTGTTCTGTGTGTGCAGTTTTGGGACTCTCCCTGCTCCGGGATCGTTAGCTGGGAACAGGTTGAGCCTTGGGCGTCGGGTAGGGGGGCAGTATCACTGTGTATCACTCTTTTGTATATTTGTATATAGTATTATTTTCAATATTCATGTAGTTTAGTTATTAAATTGTTCTTATCTCAACACATGAGTCCTTTTTTCCCTTTACCCCTTTAATTCTCTCCCCAATAATTGTGTGTGTGTGTGGGGGGGATTTGGTGAGTGGGTGTGTATGGGTTGGTCCCCAGCCAAGGACAAACCCATCACAACACCAGACTACTCACAATGGCAAGCTATGCTACAAATTTATCACATCACACAGTACTGTGATGCCATAAGTAAAGTATGTGCTGATGAAAGTTGTTCTAAATGAGCACTCAAAGATGGAGTCACTTTCTTAAATGTCCAGATTCTTTCCTCAGATATTGCAGTGCTGTCCATGTGCGAAATGTGCACACGTTTACCTCACTTATTTTAAGTTTCTTTAATCAAAATTATGCAAATACTTCAAGTGGACTTCTAAATAAATTCATTCTGGGTTTATACTAATTTATTAACTTGGTTAATTACTAAGTTTTACTAGATTTTTATGTAAACAAATGTGTTCTTAATAAGCTTATTAAACTGGTAAACAAATTTAAAAATGGCAGTTGCACTAGTGCAGCTTTTATTTAACATAAGACAAGGTCAAAGTTAGGATACATCTAGAAAATCAAGTGGTAGCAAGCAAATACATATCCATTGCCAATAGATCCCAGTTTGTGTTTTTTATCACAACTGGGTGCCTGTCCCTGTATGATATTGTTTACCACATAATAGGTCCATTCAGTGTGTAAAAGGTGGATGCACAGATTTCTCAAATTCCTGTGCAATAATTCCTATGCGATCTCTGAAAATGTAACTGATAATATGTCAATGATTGCTATGCAAAGAAGTTAAATATTACAGCTAATTTTCTCTCTGAAATCCAATCCAGGGATTAGCAACAATGGGGAATCTGTTTTATTTGCATTTAATTTGTACCTTCACACTATTTTCTCCCATGTTTTAGTTTCAGGAAATGTGGTCTCAGGCTATTATAACCACATTTCATGCTGCAGTTGCACTGTTATTTAAGCTCTATGCTTGGAAACGACTTACTGAAAAAATAAAGCCAGCATACTTTATTTTAATTATACTAGAGCTATGTCTACATAAAAAAAAAACAACTACAGTATATATTTAATATGGAGCACAGATTAACAGTTTTATGAGACATAAAATCTATCTATATCATTTTCTATTTACAAATCAGTTATATATCTTTCAACAAAACAAATGCCTATAGTGTAAAAATGAATAAGGAGAGCGTCAAACCAGCAATCACATAAGCAGTAAATAATGTCTTAATTGGCCCAGAATGCCAGAGTTTGATTTTTTGGGGGCTAAGTTTTATTTACTGATCTATGTGGCGTATCTATCTTCCAGTGATTTGTACAAATCTATTCCCTTTTCTCAATATAGGATCCATGTATGGTTTTATATTGCAAATCCCATCTGGGGAAAGAGACAAGTAAAGTGCAGCACTGTTGCTTCTGGAAAAGCCATCCCTTTAAAAGCTTTTACTCAGGCAAGAGTAGCTTCACAGACATCCTTCAGCTTTCATACTTTGTTTTCTGACAAAAAAAAGAAGGGGACAGAGGGAAAGAGAAGAAACGCTGCTATTATGCAGTTGTCGCCCAACACATAGTTCAACAGTCCTTTACTCTTTGCTAGTTTGGTAGCAGGGAAAAAAAAAAGAAGGGATGTTGTGTACACTGGGAAGTATCTTTTAAATGCCCATGTTCCATTTACCAGCGAGGCTAGCAGACAGAAATGGATATGGCGGGCTTTATACATTGTCTGCAAGCTCCTGTTTTGTTTCTTTTTAGGTTCATTTGTGCAGATTTGTTCATAATACTGCTATCATGTTTCCAGCCAAAGTGGCACATCGCCCCACACGTTGCACTTCGCCATGCTGCTGAGAATTGGCAAACTCAATCATCCTCAGCCCAGGTGGCTGACAGGGCACTCTCCTCCCTGCTAAAACATAGGTGTCTGCAGCTGAAATCAGCACCGGAGGAAGAAGGAAATCTGTCAATGACTCTCTCGTGCATTATAAAAATGTTTGCTGGAAATGTCACCCTGGAGACATCGCTTAGTTGTTTTGCTCATGACTGTTAAAGACTGGTCCTTAAAAGTCCTTCTGCTGTTGGCAGTGGAGGAAAAAAGTTTACAAATAACAGTGTTGCACTTGCTTGACTTCTGCTTTTGTCAAATTGCTTTTATAAACAAAGAAAAAAGATGGTGCTGCGTTACCTGTCATTGCTCTGGTGCAACCTTAGCTGACTGGAAATGTGTTAATGAAATTTTTTTTTGATGTGTGTCTTTTAGAGAATACATTTGCATTTGACATAATTAGTGGCAGGCAGATCCAGCTACATCCAGCGGGAATCTCAAGACAACTGCTTTGCCGACTATTAGTGCCTAATTTCTGAATGTCAAACCCTGCACATCTTAATTTCTACAGAATAAGCTCAATTGAACTTGGTCCCCAGTTATGCAAAAAACTGCCTAGATAAAATGAAGTGGACACCAGTGTAATGAATGTGGTTATTAAATTGTTTCAATTGAAAGAACCCTATTCTTACATCATCATAATGGGAACAATTTATCCCCACTGATCGACCTTTCTCTTTTTTCTGAGCTCTCTTTGATCTTGAAGCATATTGCAGTGGTGTGTCTTATTGAAAAGCAAAACTGGGGCAATTTTAATGCTTTTGTACCTTACCAGTGCTCTATTTTTTTGCTGTTTAAAAATAGCTGTTAATTATAAGTGCAGTTTAAATGTCTCAAGTGACCCAGAAATGCAGGTTGGAATGAGACAGATTGTATGTCTCGTATAAAACAGATGTACTTTCACAGAGCAGTCTGAAATTCAGCCCTCAATATATATCTTTCTCTAAGGTTATTTCAGTCAGGTATTGAGCTTGTCTAGCACTAAACTATAAAATCCCACACACTTTGAACAATGAAGAGAAAATTGGATCTATATTTACCTCAAGAATAAAAAGCCTTTTTTTTGTTGTTGTTGTTGTTTTTTTTTGGTGTGTGTATGTGGGGGTGTGTGTGTGTGAGCGTATTTTGCTGGTAGTGGTTGATGGGATTGAGGGCATTTCCCTTCGACTCCAGAGACCCAGGAGACCAGATGCCTCATTTAATCTCCACCTCTTCTGCCTCTTGACGTAATAAGCCCATGCTTTTAAAGAACATTTAGCAGCAGTAAACTTTCAGGAGCTCCTCTTATTTTGACTGGATTAAGCACTGCATGAACACCAGCCATACTTTGCAGATATGAAATTTCAAAATTTTTCCTGTGTTCTGAGTGGCTTGATGAAGTCTTTTTTTTTCCTTTTCTGCCAACAATCCCTTTTAATTCCTGTCTGTGATGAGATTCATAGAGAGAAGTCTGAAAAGTACCATGGAAATTAAATTAAGGCATGTTAGTGATTTACTGGAGGGCTTGAACAAATCAGTTATTTATATGTCTATTTATTTGTATGTTGTCAGACAGCAATTTACAGATGTTTCAATTCAGCGACAAGACTTTGCTTCAACTTTCAGATTAGAATAGGCTGTCGAGTGCAATGAGTTTGATGAACTCTCCCCTGTCCCCGAAGATCAGTGATACACATTTCACAGCCACCACCACTTCATAAAACTGAATGGTCTAATGTCGAAGGAAGCCAAGGGTCAACTGAGCTTGGACTGTACATTCAGATCTCACTCGTTAAGAGAGACTGACACCTGGTTAAAGGGTGGATGCTGCAGGAAGGACCAGTCCGTGAGTGTGGAAGAACCTACCTGCTCTGCAGCTGAGCAGCAAACCTGAGCCAAAAGAGAATTTTAAACTTTTTCCTCTCTGCATGCTTATTAAGCGTCACACACCTTTTCTTCTTCCTGACACCTAAGAATAAGGCAACAAAAATTACAAACAGGAGAAAAAAAATCGCCCAGCATATTTGATTCTTTAGCTCACAAAAACTTTTTCTTAATAAACGGAATTTTGAGGATCATACTCAGACACTTACGTCCTGACATAGTCAGATATTCATGAGATGAATAGAGAAATACGCCCATTTGATAGTGGGAGTAAGGGCACTACTTTGTTTTCCACACTCCTGGAAATAATCATAGAATCACAGAATCATTAAAGTTGGAAAAAGACCTCAAGGATCATCAAGTTCAACTGTCAACCCAACACCATAAACCCCACTAGACCATGTCCCTAAGCACCACATTTTCAATGAGAGGGATTTTAGGAACAAAATTTTTATTTCTTACTGTTTTCAGTGCTTAAGAAAACATTTTCTGAATCTCAGAGGATTTTAAAAGAATAAATTGGTAACAATACATTGCAATGCTGTGAGTCCAACATCAAGAGAAGCCACAGACCTCACCAGTTTTGAACACCAGTCCCCAACAGACCACAGTGATTATATCTGCCTTTGGGAACTTTCTAATTGTAGAAACAAAAGCACTTCCTTTAACTATTTCCACATTAACAGTTAATGCTACCATGATGGAAAACACGGATTTGATAGTAGCTGAAACAATAACACATCTATATTTGAAACAAGAAAACTAGCATTTGGGAAAAAAAATATGTTCATCAGCTATTGCTTTCTTTCCACCTCTTTGGGATGCCATTTTGGCATATAAAGGATTTCTCAAGACAGTGATGTCAAGAGAAAATTTTCTACTGAAATTCCACGGGCTTTGCTTTAGCATAGTTATTCTGTGAACCACCAGGACTGAACCTCAGCTTGAAGACATGCGTGAGTTAACCACTTCTTTGACAAAGCAGAACAAACTCAAGCTCAAACATACACTTAGAATTTAGTGCTGATGTGGTATGGACCCACACTTAAAAGTTCTGCATTACTGAGACCTTTAATTTGAGTTTAGGTGGAAGTATTTTAACAGCTCTCAAAATCACATCTCCTAAACTGAGTTGAGCAGAGACAACAAAAGGAGTTGTGTTCAGTGCAAGAAAGCTTCATCGCAGTGGTGCTTTGGGTCTGGATAACTTTTTGTGCTTTAATTTTAAATTTCCCTCCTCTACTGGGTCAGAGTGCCTATGTTACTCTACTAAAATCAAAGTCTTTTGATACAGGAAGCAATGACTGGGCTTTTTTTTCTTTTTCTTTTTTTTTTTTACAGAAAGAAAGGGTTATCAGCTTAAAAAAGGTTTTAATGTTTTGCTTTTCACACAAATAGGCAAACCAGAAAATTTATGTCTCTGAAATGAAAGAATAACCACATGAAAGCAGAGTGGGTCACAACATATGAGGAGAAAATACGAATATGAAGTACTCTCCAAGGAGGTAGAAGTCATAAAGTCTTTTCTGAAATGTTCAGACAAGACCGTACAGATCACGTAAATAATAAATCGGTAGTGAAGAAGAGCAGATTGCAAGGTTAACAGGCAGCAGTGATGGAGAACTCTGTTGTTTTAGGTCTGCCTTCATGGCAACACTTCTCTGCATAAACCAGCCCTTGAACAGTTACACTGGTTTTATGGATCAGCAGTTCTACTCAGGCTTGGCAATGTTCATACAATGTTCACAGCATAGGCAGGCCAGGAAGTTCCTGTAATGTGTTGGTGACAACTTCCTTCTCCAAGTCATAGAGGAGCCAACCAGGAGAGGGGCTATGCTGGACCTTGTTCTCACCAACAAGGAAGGGCTGGTGGGGAATGCAGAACTTAATGGCAGCCTGGGATGCAGTGACCATGAGATGGTGGAGTTGAAGATCCTCAGGGCAGTGAGAAGGGAACACAGCAAACTCACTACCCTGGACTTTAGGAGAGCAGACTTTGGCCTCTTCAGGGACCTGCTTGGAAGAGTCCCATGGGATAAAGCCCTGGAGGGAAGAGGGGCCCAAGAATGCTGGCTAATATTCAAGGATCACTTCTTCCAGGCTCAGGGGCGATGCACCCCAACAAAGAGGAAGGCAGGCAAAAATGCCAGGAGGCCTGCATGGATGAACAAGGAAGTCCTGAGCAAACTCAAACAAAAAAAGGAAGCCTATAGAGGGTGGAAGCAAGGACAGGTAGCCTGGGGACAGTACAGAGACACTGTCCACGAAGCCAGAGATCAGGTTAGGAAAGCAAAAGCCCAAACAGAATTAAATATGGCCAAGGATGTTAAGGGTAACAGGAAGAAATTCTATAGGTATGTCAGCAATAAAAGGAGGACTAGGGAAAATGTGGGCCCCCTCCGGAAGAAAGTGCAAGACCTAGTGACCCAGGATATACAGAAGGCTGAAGTACTTAACCAGTTCTTTACCTCAGTCTTCACTGGCAAGAGCTCAAGCTACACTGCCCAAGTTGCAGAAGGCAAAGGCAGTGACTGGGAGAAGGAAGAACTGCCAGCTGTAGGAGAAGATCAGGTCTGAGACCATCTAAAGAACCTGAAGTTGCACAAGTCCATGGGACCTGATGAGATACATCTGCGGGTCCTGAAGGAACTGGCAGATGAAGTTGCCAAACCACCATCCATCATATTTGAGAAGTCATGGAACTCTGGTGGAGTTCCTGCAGGCTGGAAAAGAGGAAACATAACCCCCATTTTGAAGAAAGGAAATAAAGAAGACCTGGGAAACTACAGGCTGGTCAGTCTCACCTCTGTGCCTGGCAAGATCATGGAGCAAATCCTCCTGGAATCTATGCTAAGGCACATGGAAAACAAGCAGGTGAAAAATGCTGTAGAACTCTATAACTCCATATGGATAACAAGCAGGTTATTGACGACAACCAACACGGCTTTACCAAAGAAAAATCGTGCCTGACGAATTTGGTGGCCTTCTACGACAGAGCCATGGCGCTGGTGGATAGAGGAAAGGCAACTGACATCATCTACCTGGACTTGTGCAAAGCCTTTGACACAGTCCCATATGACATCCTTGTCTCTAAGTTGGAGGGACATGGATTTGACGGAAGGACCACTCGCTGGATAAGGAATTGGCTAGACAGCCCCACTCAAAGAGTTGTGGTCAATGGCTCAACGTCCAAGTGGAGACCAGTGACAAGTGGTGTTCTGCAGGAGTCAGTACTGGGACCAGTGTTGTTTAACATCTTTGTTGGAGACATGGACAGTGGGATGGAGTGCCCCCTCAGGAAGTTTGCTGATGACACCAAGCTGTGTGGTGTGGTGGACACGCTGGAGGGAAGGGATGCCATCCAGAGGGACCTTGACAGGCTGGAGAGGTGGGCCTATGCAAACCTCATGAATTTTAACAAGGCCAAGTGCAAGGTCCTGCATGTGGGTCGAGGCAATCCCAAGCACAAATACAGGCTGGGAGGAGAATGGATAGAGAGCAGCTCTGAGGAGAAGGACTTGGGGGTATTGGTGGATGAGAATCTCAACATGAGCTGGCAGTGTGCGCTTGCAGCCCAGAAAGCCAACCGTGTCCTGGGCCGCATCAAGAGAAGCATTAGCAGCAGGTCAAGGGAGGTGATTCTCCCCCTCTACTCTGCTCTCGTGAGACCCCACCTGGAGTACTGTGTTCAGATGTGGGGCCCTCAACATAAAAGACCTGGACCTATTGGAGAGAGTCCAGAGGAGAGCCACAAAATTAATCAGAGGGCTAGAGCACCTCCTCTATGAGGACAGGCTGAAAGAGTTGGGGTTGTTCAGCCTGGAGAAGAGAAGGCTCTGAGGGGACTTAATAGCAGTCTTCCAGTACCTGAAGGGGGCCTACAGGAGAGATGGGGAGGCACTCTTTATCAGGGAGTGAGGGGACAAGGAGTAATGGGTATAAGCTGGAAGAGGGTAGATTTAGACTAGACATTTGGAAGAAATTTTTCACTTTGAGGGTGGTGAGACACTGGAACAGGTTGCCCAGGGAAGTTGTGGATGCCCCATCCCTGGAGGTGTTCAAGGCCAGGCTGGATGAGGCTTTGAGCAACCTGGTCTAGTGGAGGGTGACCCTGCCCATGGCAGAGGGGTTGGAACTTGATGATCTTTAAGGTCCTTTCTAACCCAAACCATTCTATGATTCTATGATTCTATGCTGACTTTTTGTGTTGGTAAGATTAATTACACCTTTTCTTTTTTTTGTTTTACACTTGTTGATAAGCAATCTTTTAGTAAATTCCTATTTGTGAGGGAAAAAACCCACTGTGTCAGGGAATTTCTTGTTTGCTGGGAGTAGTTCTGTTATGATTTGTGCTCTTAATTCAGACATAAAACAGAACAGCTGTACGTTGCATATCAGACAGAACATACACATGCATATAAATTCTATCTTCAGCCTTTGAATTTTCTGTCATGAATTGTAACAAGTGAACCTCAAATATTTGGAGACTCAGTTTCAGAGAGTGACCCAACGATTTAAATATCTAGGATCCCTCCCATGAAGCCATCTTTCCACTTAGCATTAATGAAGCTTCTGCTGTCATCTTTTATCTCATTTCTGACACTAAATAACTGAGGGCCTTTGGAGAAAGTCCAGAGGCTAGGAGCAAGGACTACGGTGGGGAAACATGAGCCATGAAGAAACCAAGGGTGTTCAGCCCATAGAAGTGGAGACTGAAAAGGGACATGGTCACAATATGGGGATGCACTTGAAGCGTTTACAAAGCCTTGGACTTTATTCTCTCCAAAGTACTTTCTACATTTCCCTTCCCAGTAATCTTTAATCCATTGCACTGCTTCTTACTGTAAGACTTTCAGGTAAACATTTCTTGTCTTCCAAAAAAAAGGCATTTATCAGCTTGCTGCTTCTTCCCTCTCCTTCCCTTTCCCTTTTGCAATTTTCATCTCTCCATTGCAGCTATCCATAAAGACCTAATCGACAAACCAAAATAAAGTGAAAAAATAGAATGTGAGGACGTGATGGGAATTTTTTGTGGCCCACCAGTGTCTGTCTGCATTTGTGTTTACAATTCTCTCATAATCAGCACACCTATGATTTATGTTTTGTGCTTAAATCCAGATGGATGGCCTAAAATTGGTGCCAATGTTTGAGCTGAAGCTGAAGGCATCTGAGTTTTGTAATGGTAACTACTTTTTGTTGTATTTTCCTATTGGGACTAATATTTTTCTTTCATTTTTGCCCACAAGTTCCTTGGCTTTTACAGTGGTCTGGAGCTTGAAGACAATTTCATGCTTATGTTACAGTAATCCCAAAACCGTCTCATGTGAACAAAATAAGCTGTCTTTAAAGGAGGGACAGATCCAGGATCCTTTCCAGACAACATCTTAATGGGTAAGCTTTTGACAGTCTCTTTCCTCCTCTTTTCTTCCTTTGTCACACTTTACCTCTTACTACTCTCTGGTTTGATGAAATTCATGATGGGTGATGGAACTGCTTCAACAGGATGAGAGGGAAACATTCTGATTAAGGGTTTACATGGTAGATAAGGCACTTTTTCAGGGTTATGAAGATGAGAGGCAGAAAATGGACTTCAGATGGGGTGGGTTCTCCCATCATTGAGCTATTGCAGAGACAGGAAAGAAAACCACCTCTCCTCTGGTTTAAAAGGAAAGAATGAAC
The DNA here is from genome assembly GCA_011057875.1 of Pterocles orientalis. Lineage (NCBI taxonomy): Eukaryota > Metazoa > Chordata > Aves > Pterocliformes > Pteroclidae > Pterocles > Pterocles orientalis. Next base: position 578,190 of record WKFP01015492.1, read on the forward strand.
ACACACTACACTTTTATTTCTAAATTATTATATTTATTTATTTATTTATTTTATTTATTTATTTACCCCAAGCCTGAGTTACTGGTTGCAGTAACTCACATTCACAGAAGTTTTAGGAGAAACCAAATCAGTGATTAACTGTACCGGTGCATAGGCATTGCTGTCTCAGGTACTGGATGGAGGTCAACGCCATAATTCTGGACCATACCAAACCACATCTGGGGTTTGATTAAAAATATATTTAGGTACATGCATGCTTTCAAATTCTTTTATGCAGTGGATTTATAACGAACAGCTTACTCCCATTTCCCAGGGCTTGTGCTTTGTGGTCCCAGTCGTTGCATCCCATGGCTGCTACTGCTACCCAATTACGGTGACATCAGCCACGTGTTTATCAGGTGGAGAGAGCTGTGGGCAGAACTGCCAACCAGATGCTGCTTATTACCTCTTTTGTTGTATATGATCTATTTGTGAGCAAATCTGGAGAAAAATACTTCAATAAGCTGAATAATGCTTTTGTAAATGATATTCCATTCAAAACAGCCAAGCAATTTTGGCTGCTCATGTTTTGTGCCATGCTGTATTTTGAGACAAACTAGTGTAAAGCTAAGGATGTTTTCCTAGGTTCTAAATCCACACTAATCACTAAGAGGATAGGAAAGAAGGAATCTGAGTTTCTGTGATTCCTGACCCTTTACTCGAAATCTATTAATACACATGGATTTAGGATGATTGGACCTGCTGGCAGCCAAACTACCTTGGAAAGGAGTTTAGACATAGAAAAAAACAAAAGCAAAGTGGTTCTACTTTTATGAAACCAGCAGGGGTTCAACTACTGAACCCTCAGAAGATATAACTGGGGAGTTTTTTCTTCTTATCACAGAGGTAGCTAATTGCAACAGAGCTGTGGTGAAAATAATGAGAAGCTTGGGAAGATCTGATGTGACAGTGTGAAGGGAGACTGAAAAGATCAGTTAGAGGGAAAAATGAATTAAAGCTTGATCTTGTTTGGCCTGGAGTCAATGGCAAAATTCTCATTGGCTTTATGAAGCATGAAGATCCAGATGCAGAGTATGACCAGAAAGTACAAACTTGTATGCATGAATAGACGGTGTAGTGGCAGTCAATCTCTTAAGGAGAATAAGTGGCCCATCAGTGAATCTGCAATGCAGAAAACTTAAAGAAAACAGAAGACTTCCTTATGCAAAATCTCTTATGGTTCAGTGCTACACAAACACCAACCAATCAAAAAGGTAAGAAAGCTTTCAAAGGTAAGAATATCCTCAATAGCATTAAATAGAAATGTCTAAAAGCTGAGAAAATTGGCATATTTGGACATGACTTAAACATAGAATTGTGTAGAAACAGCATAGAGTTTTGTAGAAACTACTCTAAAGACAAATTGTCTATTTTGAGACTTCATGCAATGTTATCTATCTTGCCTCTATCAAGGTCTGAGAAGACAATTTCATCTATCCGTTGTTCTCATGTGTCCTTAAAGTCAGTGGGCAGTGTTTTTCTTTTCTGTTCTTTTCAGATAGTTTACGTATAATGGATTATTCCCCTTTATCAACAGCAGGAGGTATGACAGATATCAGAGTTAGAAAAGCAGTAAGGTGACTTACTTACTATTTAATTATTTCCCATGAATCACTGTTTGATTCCTACACAAACTTTTCGTTTTTAGCTTAACTCTTGAAAGATGTTGGTTTGTGTTAGTGTCATGGGAGCTTGGATCTTACAATTCAAACCTCTCAAAGTCTGTGGGACTGCCACACAGCCAGGTATTTCCGTACAATCACTGTTACATTTTCTCTCTGTTGTGAGGATGATAACATCTGAATCAGATGCTTGAATTGGAGTACAGGAAAACAGATGTGTCCTCCAAAGCATTATTTTATTGCCTTTGGATTTTTCCCTTTTTAAATTGCTCAATAAAGTTTTAAAATATTTTTCCTGCAACGTTTTACACAAAGAAATGTTTTTCTCATGTAATTTGTACATTGAAGGGGATCAAAAACAGGCATGTTTTGATGACAAATAAAAGGGCAGTGATAACGCTTTGGAATTATATTTGTAAAAACCTTACTGTGAAAGTTTTTGAATTGTTTGTGTGGGAGGAGAAAAGAAGAATATTTTAACTATTAGTTAAAATGAAACTACTTGAGCATCTGAATTATATATTATTCATCTTTATGACAAAATTCCAGAACTCATTGCCACAGAGCATTGTGAAGTCCAAAGGTATAATGGAAATTTGATAAACTTGGTCGGAATTGACTTGGTAATGGCCACCGAAGGTTGAAATTTGCAGATTTCAGAGTCACCCAGGTGATCCTAGATGCTGGATCGTATCATGGTGAAGGATGCCTCTCCTTACTCTGCTAAACTCTTTCTGTAGGGGTCTGGCTGCTCTTGGAGAGGGAATGGTGCTCTGCTTGAGTCATTACAATGCTTCTTAACCTCTGATATTGTACAGTTTGTAAGTCCGTTGAGACCTGAATCTGCACAGGAATATAGGCTCAAGGATGTCTGAGGGGAATGGGCAAGTGGTGGAAAATAGAGACCTAGCGGGTTATCTGGAGAAGGCAGAAAGCAATAGTAGACTTGAAGAGCATGTGGTACCTCACGTGAAGGAATAGACTTGAAATGACAGAATGAGCTTGGAATAATGTGTTCGTGGATTTTGGATAAGCTCTCTCCTTCCCTCTTTCCTCTCTAGAGTTTGACAGTCTTTAAAGGAGAGGGTATCAAATGCACAGGGGAAAAAGGGGGAAGAGTCACCTTGAAAAGGATGATATGCAGAATTTTACAGATGAAATATGTGTTTAAACAGATGAAGAGACACAAACACTCTTCTTTAGCTGTAGAGAAAGGCTAGTATGTTTAAATTAAGTGCATCCTGTCCCAGAAAGTGTAAAACAAAAGCAAGGACAATGTTTTTCAGAGAGCAGTGTATTGCAGTCAGAACACCAGACCGGTGTGTAATCAGAAAATAGAGATGGAAAATAACTTCATAGAAGTTGTCTCATTTAACTAGTCCTATGGGAAATGATCAGGAGTTTTTGACAAGTATAAGCAAATCACTGTGTCTCAATTAGTTAGATAGTAGAGTTAGTTAGGTAGTTAGCTTAGATCCTCCTAAGTATGACAAGCAAGCCAGCTGAGCATCCAAAAAAACACAATTTGAAAGTGAAGGCAGTGCTTCAAAGTGATTCTAGTATCTGTAATGCTAAAGAATTTGTTTTACATAACCCTGCTCATGAACAAAAGAAATGAAAACAAAGTCCTTCTAGAAATAGTGGGACACAGTGGGCACTGGTGGACTGATTTTGCAGCCTTTGTGAAACCAACTTCTTCACTAAAGCCACACGAATATGTCAAAGACTGCAAGTCTGGGACTTCAGGAAGAATTGGAAAAGTAATGGGAGATACAGATGTAAAGAATCCTCAGTGCCATTCTCAAGACAGAAAAATAATGGAAAAATAGTACTAATTTTTTACATGGGAATAATACCATCAAAACTGTGGGGGGAAAAAAGAACGTGCACAAGGCAATCTGTGTTTGTGAAAAAGCAGGTAGTGAAATGGGAAGTCATCACTCATCAGAAGTCATGTCATTCTGGTACGTCATTTCTCTTCTTTCAATAAAAATAATAAATGACTGCAATATGGGCTCTGACCCTGATGCACCTTGCTGCTGTACTGGTTTTATAAGGGTGCAACTCATCTGAGGTGGCCTTGGGTCAAAAATGACCAGCTTTCATTTCTCTGTTATCTATTAAAATGAAATGTTTGCAACTCAGACTTAAACATTGTACGATCTGATAAACAAGCTTTAACCTCAGGTCTCTTGTTAATTAGGATATCTAAAAATTGTTGTTTCAGTCAAAACAGCCATCTTCTGAAGGTATTTGGGGACCAAGTCTCATTCCAGGAAATATTAATTCAGTGCCTAATGACTTGGAGGGCAGAGGCCACTGGCCATACAACGAAACTACAACAACTCTTCTCATAAACCCCCCTGAGTCCTTTAGCATAGTAGAGGCTGACCCAAATGCCTAATGAACTTACTCTTTTATCAGTACATTTCTTTACAAATTATCGGTACCATTCAAACTGCATTATTGCTCAGAAACGCTTTAGTTTAGCGACATGGTATTCCACAAGAGCTGCTGGGCATGGGCTAGACCTGCGAGGGGAAGATGGAGATCTTTGTGTCTTCTGGGGGGAGTGGTGGCACACTTCAGGGGACATCTGGGGCAGGGGACAATGAGTGGTGATGATGGCAGGGTGCTGGCTGTGATTCAAAGCCTAAAGGCTAGGCAAATGGAGACAAAGTCTTGCTAAAGTTTTTCACTGGATCTCTACTTTTACCCGGTAGTAAATGGGAAGGTGAAGGGTTCCCTTTCTTTGCTGAGTAAGAACCAACTTGAATCACCCTGTATTTTATTCTGACCACGTACAGACCTGGTTGTGATGAAGTGGTTGCTGCGCTGGAAGTTAACAGGAAAGTCTACCTGGTGGTAAGTTATTCATACACTCAGGTCTTCAGTTGTCGTCATCCTGAAGGTGAAGATCAAAACAGCTTGGCACTGTAACTGTAATGTTTCAGTCATGTTAAAAGTGCATTTTGGGCTGTGCAAAATCCTTGGTTTATTTGTTTACTTATTTACCTATTCACTACTGACTAGTATTATTAAGTAAACTAACAGATTTAAACCAACAGAGAAAAAAGTAGGTGCTTTCTGTAAGATGACTATTTAAACAGAAATTCAAAACTAAAAATCCAAACCCCAGTACTTTCTTTTTTTTTTTTTTTTTGGGAAATTTACATTCCTTTTGGCTGTTTAAATGACAGCCAAAATAGAACTGCTTAAAACAATATGGAGTAAACACAATTTCTTTCAAAGCTATACACTTTCAAAGACAATCCCCTTTACCTCTGTCTATGAGGAATCTTCCGCTTCGGAGATCTTTCTTGGATTTGTCCAGAATAATTCAACTTATTTGCAAGTGACCTGTAACTTTGTTAAGGATATGAAGGTAATTCGATAGTACATTTACCATTCGATAAATTGAGAAATGTATTCTAGCTATGTAAATATAGCTGACTCAGCACTTTCCTTCCCACTTTTTCCCTTGCAATAAAGAAAAAACGAAGCACTGGTTTCATATCATGCCACAACAAGCTTCTTGCAGTTTATTTGAAAACATGAACTGGAGAGCTTGTTGAAGGGGAGGAGGGATGAGCACCACCAGCTGTGACCCCACCACCCAGGGATGCCAGGAATGCCAACCGAGCAATGAACAAGATTTACTGAGCCAAACCTGCCCCCAAATTGCTGGCCAGATGAGACACATCTGGACCCCTGCCCACTGGAGGGGGCACTTAGAGATATTTTTTTTTTTTTTGGAATGGGACCAAAAACATCTTCTGTGGGAGGAAATGAGAGAGGAAATGGCTTGTTATTCAGAAAAAGAGAAAGAAAGAGGGTAGAGAAGTGAGCTGTGAAGGTGAGGATATGGCTGGTGAGGAGGAGAGGGTTCGTGTACAATATGTGGGGAGGAAAAGATCTGCCTGAGTCGGAAGTATCAACGAGCCAGCACAGATAAGGAGGAAGCAAAGCCCCTTTGGAAGGTAAACAGTTCATGGTGGAAAAGCAGAGCCCTGCCAAGAATAATAATTTACAGATAATTAAGGGAAAAAGCTAGCATAAATATGAGAAAAAAACTACAAAGGACACAAAGTGGACTTAAAAAAAAATCCCCATTAACCTCACGATTCAGCATGTTACAGTTGACAGCAAACAGGAAGAGGAAAGACAGACATTATATAATTAAGTCTCAGACAATCTACCTTTTAATAAATGTTATCAGTCAATTTTTTATGTTGGCTCAGGCAGGAGAGGTTGCTTTCATACCATTATTATGTTATAAATTGTTCAGTGCTGGAAATTACCACTTACCAGGAAAAGCTGTAGAATACTACTGGGACTTGCATTCAGGGAATCAGCAGAGTACTCTAAAATCCTTACATTTTTACACAGAGGTTCAAAAAAAGAGACAAAATAATTTAGGCATTAAGGGAAGACAAATGTTGCCTAGAAATACGTGTTCCAGGTCCATGTTAAAATATTAAGAGGAAATTTATAATTTTGCACCTGATCTGTAGATGAAATGGATAGGATTTCGTTCTCTAGTGCCCCTTCTCCAGTACTGAAAATTGCAAAAAATTGCAATAGGTTTTGATCAAAACAATTTGAAAAAGGCTGAAATGGAAGGGAGGCGCATCAGCAAGTAAGCTGGAGAGCTTTGTATGTCTCTATGTTCTCTACACTGTGTAATCGCTGCTCTACAGGATAAAGGAATGCTTTTACTGGAGCAAGTGGCATAAAACATGGTGCTTGGACTCAGCCCTGCCCAGTGGCCAGGCCTTGTTCTTTTACATCTAGAAAGTCTCCTAGAATAAATAAATGTTGTCATGAGTGATTCCCTTAGGATGTTAACAGAACTAAACTGAATCACTTTCCTTTCCAGGAGGACAATCTCCTGTTGTTCACTAAAATGAGCATCCTTACAGCATTCTAACAGGAAATAAAGACAGAGGCAATTTCTGTTAATATTTCAATGTAAAAAAAAAATCTGCAAAGGTTTGTGGGACTGAATATATACATGCATACTTTTATTAACACACCTTTTGACCTTTTAGCAAACAGCTACCTCTTCCTACACTTTTAGATTTCATTGGTGCTTAAAGTAAGGTTTAATTCTTTTATCTCTGAGAGAAGAGGGTAAAACCATTTTCTGACACATGCATCACTTTTTGTGACATCTTAAAAAAACGTATGGAAGAAAATGTGAGTATGAGTATGTCAGTGACTTACCTGTGTTACCTAGCATTCCCCCAAACCAAATGTAATTGGTATTTTCCTATCAAAAAACATGATAAAACCACTTATTTTTTGCATGTTGCAGATAGAAGGTTTGGTGTAATTAATACTTATCTACTACTGGTGTACACATGCTTGAGCTGCTTCGCAGCCCTCTTTCGTGTTCTTTAGGATGATAGCTAGAGGCAATCAAATGGGGGCTAATAGCACAATGTCCCTTTGAACAATGTTTCACAGAAAAGACATCTGTTGTACACACAATCTGTCTTTCAAGGGCTAAAAGAGGTGTTGCCAACATTTCACTTCCTTGTACAAATCTCTAGGTTCCTTAAATTCCACATATACACCATCATAAATAGTATAGTTTTCTTTATGAAGACACACAGCTTGATTTGGGTATTAAAGGCATCTTGAAATTCATACATCCGGGCTGGATAAGATGTTTCTTCAACAGTAGGGCCTATGTAAACATTGTTCTAGAGGAGATTCAGCTGAACCAGCAATTGGGAAAACTGAGTCCACCAAAGGCAAACGCATTTCTTATTTCTTGGCTACAATATTAATAAGTGAGGTGTGAAATTCCCCTTTCATGACATGGTATTTGCAAGTAACTCAAAGCAAAATATTTGCGCTACGTTCTGTTCACCTTACTCACTCCATTAGTCCTACCAACTTCAAGGAGGCTCGCGTTGTGCATGCAGCAAGCTGGATTTGGCTCTTTCTTTATTCTACTTCAGCCTGCTGCCGTTTGATTTTGCATAATGACAGACCAGGGAGAGAGATGCACGCATTAAATTTATATTGCATTAACTTTCCCCTAGCCCTAGCTGCTGTTAATGTTAACGTTTGGGTTTCATGGTGCTGTAGTCTTGTACAGGAGTTTTGGCTTTGGAGCTAGACCTAGTTTTCTGTTCCCAAAACACAGTGGCATCAGAGGGGTCCTGCTCTTCAGCCACCTTTAAGCTTACATCGTTACCTACCTGAAGACAAAACCTGAGTGCCTCATTTCTTCAGGGCCAGTGCTAAAACAGTGTTATGACAATATATAGGGCTCTGCAAGCTGAGCAAGACAGTAGTGCTACAAGAGAAATCAGAGAAACACCTAGGTTTAAGTGAGCAAGAGGGAAAATATCAACCCCATGCACAGCCTGCTACTGACAGACACACGTGTGTTTGCAGATTCAATGGAGAGCAGTGGCCATTTGGTTAGTCCTGCTGTTAAAAAAACATCCAATACGACCCATTACTAACACAACCTTGTGTAGGGAAAAGCCAGCGTTATTGTAAAGACTGAATGCACAAAACTGTGTGTCTTGTGGACAGGCAGTGCTTGCTTTGGAAAAGCTACAGCTTTCTTATTAAGTAATAATTTAAAAAAAGTTTTTACCCCCTGTGGGTTTCTGCAGCATCTCGACATAAGTTGCCAAAGATTTCTTTTATTAAGGCGCTTTCCAATACTAATCTACTTAGTCAATATCTTACAGTTCTGCATATGTATGTGAGGGTTTGTAATTTTGGCTTTAAGTACATCTAAAATTTATTCTGACTTTCCTATCGCAGCGCTCCCTCTCTTCAATTTTCAGCTGAGCGACTGTGGTGGGTGACTACTGCTGGGACATGCTGCGATAAGAGCAATGGCTGCTGAGCCTTTCAGCGGAAAGTGTCTCTAAGCCGGAGCTGCACGAAGGAGCCGCAGCTCGGATGGGCCAAGGTGGCTGACTCATGCAACACAATTTGAAACATCATTATAATAATGAATTCAGATCTTGAGCAGGCTGACAGCAGTGGATTTGCAAATCCCTTCTAAAAACACACACACACAGATTCATGCTGTACTTCAATTAGCAGCATGGTTGATCTTGGGCTTCCAAAAGGGTGGTGATACAGTGTGCTTAGATGTCGCTAAAATAAATATCACCTTCACCGCTCTTCAGACTGGCCAAACAGCCTGGTTTCCAGGCTGGCTGTTTGTCAAGCCTGCAGCATTTGGTAGCTGCCAGTAATGTATTTTTTGTTTATTCTATGAAGAGCTTCATTCAAACACTTCGAAGAGCCTTGGCAGCACTTAAGTGAGCGCAGCTCACAGTGGAAAAATGAAAGTCAGGCCAGCAAACTGTCTGGGTGTGCCAACAGCCCATGAGTTCAGAGGATTAGAAACTCCAAGGCAATACTTTAGTTGCTTCATTGTAATAAGAAATAATTCTGCAGATCTAATCTGAATGCAACATACCGAAATGCTAGTGTGCCTTTGGGTCTGAAGAATTCACAAAAGAGTGATGCTGACATTGTGTCGGCAGAGACATTACCTACATTGTGATTTTCACAAACACATTCATGGGGGTAAAAAAAAGATGAACTGATTCTTCTTAAACAGGAACAGGCTGTACTTACTTATTACAAGTCTATAGGCATATGAATGATCTTCCTCCTCTGATTCTTTATGCACTTTAATAATCCTCATCTCCTCTGCTTCTTGAGCTGGCTGAGCTTCTACACTGTGAGCAGAATATATACCTTAACTCCTACCCCCATTTCCCAAATTTGCACTTTGAAACTAGCCACCTAAATTAATATTTAGACATTCAATTTCCAAAGCCTTATAGCCTCTGAAAAACACTTCTACAATTTTGACACCAGGTTGTGTGTTTGATGCTCTTCAATGTAGAAATAAAAGTGCACCGTAATTCGGGTAAAAATACAAATTTGTGTGACATTACTTGTCATTACTGACTTCTCCATCAACTGTTTCCTGGTGAGGAAAAATGAAAGAAAGATGATAAAAATTGTTAAAGGCAGGTACAATGTGCATATCAGTTAACAATTCATGTTGAAAGTTGACCATCCCCACTCACACACTTGCTGCTACCATCATTGACAGTAACATGTGCAATAATGGGGCACAAGGTGAGATGGTTCTGGAAACCCTCAAATCCTAAGTGATGCTTCCATGGCTAGGAGAACAATTAACTCAGAAGGCAGTGCCTATGGTAGTCCATCCCTTGCTGCACGTGGCCTTTGCTACTCTCAAATGCTTCTCTACCAGGTGTGTCACCTTAAAAGTTAACAAAAGGACCAGTGAAGAACAGGGACTTTTTTTTGCCAGAAAGCTGCCTTCTTTCTGAATATATACACACAGCCCTTGACAGGGTGATGTGCTCCCCTCCATTGGAGTTTCCATTGTGTAAGCTCTTTCGGCAGTTTTTAAAACGGGAGGGGAAATACAGCCTACTTCTCAAACACCGACTGGACACATATATATAAAATATACTCAAGAAGTCTTTACAGATCCACTGTATTTAATAAAGGATTTGGTTTCACACACTCCGCGAGGTCAAAAAGCAACATCAAAAGAGAAAGCTCCTTCTGGGATTGTGTCTTCTGCACTGAGCATTACCACATGCAGGCAAATAGTGGGTGACTCATACCTGCTGTTTCTTGACTCCGGGTTAAACTTGGAACATAAATTATGTCAATCTGCTCACGTAAATTTTCCACAAATCATGGCTGGTTTGAGTTATACAGCACACTTTATTTTCCTGAACTGCAGGTATATTTGAATTCAAGTAGGCTGTCAAGTAAATATTTAAAGGTGAAACGTACAAATGAAGACAAAGCACAGCCTTTTTTTCACAGCGTAAAAGGCCGAGACTATAATGCAAATATTAAAGGGTACCTTGATTAAAAATAACGTGTGCTGCCATAGGGTATCTTGAGCAGTGACTAAAGATCTCTCATTTGAAGGAATTACAGTTTTGAAATTTAAAATAAAACATTTTTCAATTAGAGATTGTCTTCTTTGGTTCCAGGCCGTAATTATATCGTTGCTCAGGATATTACATATGACAGAAGATGCAAAAGAATTAAGAATCAATTAACTATTAATAAATTGTATTTGTATTTTAAGATTGTGCAATATTGAACGTATAGAGTAAGAATTGGATAGGAATAATAGTGAAGTAGAAATTGTTAAAAAAATTATTTTTTTTGAGACTCTCTCTCTTTTGCTTTTTGATCATAGGCTAAGTTACAGCCATCTGTCTGTTTCTGCATCTATCTAAATATGTGCCTGAACATATTTTGGGGGGTTGTGTCTAATTTACCAGGCCAGCAGAAAACCACATCCACTCTAGATGCGTTCAATTCTTAAAGCTTCAGATAAAGGGGTCAAGGTCATAGCTGAGCCAGCTTGTAGAATGAGAATTGAATCACAGTAACTTTCCTAGGTTGAGAAATGTAGGCAGGAGTTTTGCTCTGTGATTCATTTCCTTTAAAGCACATTCAGTTCCATCTCTCACGCTTAGAGAATATTTTTAAGTTGTCCCTTTGTTTTAGATCTTCCTCAGCAAAATTCTGTGTTAGCTCTGGGAAAACAAGAATAGGTTGGGTTTAAAGGTGTTGCTGGAGGTTTCTGAGCGCCTTGTTCTCTATTTCAAAGAAAAATTCTCACAACAGATTCTTGGAGAAGTGATGCTTAACCATGCATAAAACACTTGTGTTTCCAAAGGAAGCATTCCTCTTAATTAGTAATGCTCAAAAGTCCAGCATAAATGAGGATTTTGGAAAACTCAAGTTCCACCTAGCTTGCAGAGGTAGATTTTACCTGGTAGCCAAATGGTTCTCTTCTGTACTGCATGGTACAAAATGAGGACCAGTTGTCAATTTGGAAACCATGTAATTTAATATTAAAGGCTTCCATAAACAAAGGTGAAGTACTGAAGTTATTATGCTGCAAGCTTTTTCTGTAATTTAGTCAAATATATAGTCTTAAATTAGGACAACAATTCTAGATATCAAAATTTCACTTTTTTTTTGAAGCCTGCCTGTTGGAAGCCATGTGAGATGCATGACTTAGGTATCCCAACTTGCTTTCCTTATAGAAATGCTAGCACTGACAAGCAGGAACCACAGCTAACACGGGGTCCCAAGTTGTTAGCAATGGAGAAATTCCAACAGGGACAATTTAATTAGTAAGACATTCTCACTTTACAGTTCCAGGCAGACCACTCAGAATCAGTAAAGTTGTTGTTGACTTCACAGGAGGATAATGTAAAGGACTGGGCACCAGAGGGTCGCGGGACATACAAATAAAACACACAGTTAAGTGGATTGTCAGCCAGGCTTCACAAATCTACCTTATTTGACCATGGCAAATTCACGAGGAAAAGAGTGTTTCAGTGCCAAAACCCACAAAACACAAGAAGTTCCAAGAAGAGGGGTTCTACAGGTACTTAGGCAGGAGGAGACAGGCGAAGGAGAGTGTTCCCCCTCTGATGAAAGGTAATCGGGAGCTGGCTTCTTTAGACATAGAAAAAGTTGAGGTACTTAATGAGTGCTTTGCCTCAGTCTTCACCGATGGTCAGGCTTCTCGTATCTGCCAGGACCCTGAGCCTCTAGGTGAGGGTGTGGGGAGTGGTTTCTGTCCCACTGTAACGATGGAACAAGTCCGAGTCCTCCTCATGAAATTGAACGAGTATAAGTCCATGGGACCGGATGATATCCATCCTAGGGTTCTGAAAGAGATGGCTGATGTAGTTGCTGAGCCACTATCCATCATATTTGAAAAATCCTGGCTGTCTGGGGAGGTCCCCGAAGACTGGAAAAAGGGAAATATTACTCCCATTTTTAAGAAAGGGAGAAAAGAAGACCCGGGCAACTACAGGCCCGTGAGCCTCACCTCTGTGCCTGGGAAGATCATGGAACAGATCCTCCTAGAAGCTATGCTAAGGCACATACGAGATAAAGAGGTGATTCGAGACAACCAGCATGGCTTCACCAAGGGCAGATCTTGCCTGACCAATCTGCTGGCCTTCTATGATGGAGTGACGGCTTCGGTGGACAGGGGAAGGGCAATGGATGTCATCTACCTGGACTTCTGCAAAGCCTTTGACATGGTCCCTCACCACATCCTTCTCTCTAAATTGGAGAGGTGTGGATTTGAAGGATGGACTGTACGATGGATTAGGAATTGGCTGGCCGGTCGCAGCCAAAGGGTTATGATTAATGGTTCTGTGTCAGGGTGGAGGCTGGTCACGAGCGGTGTCCCTCAGGGGTCCGTCTTGGGACCGGTGCTCTTTAACATCTTCATCAATGACATAGACGATGGCATTGAGTGCACCCTCAGCAAGTTCGCGGATGATACTAAGCTGAGTGGTGCTGTCGACACACTGGAAGGAAGGAAAGCCATCCAGAGGGACCTGGACAGGCTGGAGAAGTGGGCCCGTGTAAACCTAATGAGGTTTAATAAGGCCAAGTGCAGGGTGCTGCACTTGGGTCGGGGCAACCCCACGTATTTATACAAACTGGGGGAAGTTCTCCTTGAGAGCAGCCCTGCGGAGAAGGACTTGCGGGTCCTGGGGGACGAGAAGCTGGACATGAGCCGGCAGTGCGTGCTTGCAGCCCACAAAGCCAAAACTGTGTTTTGGGCTGCATTAAAAAAGGGGTGGCCAGCAGGGAGAGGGACGTGATTGTGCCCCTCTACTCAGCTCTCGTGAGGCCCCATCTGGAGTACTGTGTCCAGGCTTGGGGCCCCCAGCACAGGAAGGACGTGGAGCTCTTGGAAAGGGTTCGGAGGAGGGCCACTAAGATGATCAGAGGGCTGGAGCACCTCTCCTATGAGGAAAGGTTGAGGGAACTGGGCTTGTTTAGCTTGGAGAAGAGAAGACTCCGGGTAGACCTTGTTGCGGCCTTCCAGTACTTGAAGGGAGCCTATAAACAGGAGGGGGAGCGACTGTTTACGAGGGTGGATAGTGATAGGACAAGGGGGAATGGTTTTAAATTAAGACAGGGGAGGTTTAGGTTAGAGATTAGGAGAAAGTTTTTCACCCAAAGGGTGGTGGCACACTGGAACAGGTTGCCCAGGGTGGTCGTGCATGCCCCATCCCTGGAGGCATTCAAGGCCATGCTGGATGTGGCTCTGAGCAGCCTGGTCTAGTGGTTGGCGGCCCTGCATATGGCGGGGGGGTTGAAACTAGATGATCACTATGGTCCTTTTCAACCCAGGCCATCCTATGATTCTATGATTCTATAAGAGGCATCCAATGCCATGTGGGATTATTTTGGTGTACAATTGCTAGTCATTTGCCAGTGGACTTTGTACATAAGCAGACCAGCAATTTTTAAAACTTCAGTCTAAGGCTGGTAAAAGTGGATCTTAAAAATGAAGTAAGAGAGCAACTGGCTCATCTGCAAAGCTCTTTGTTCACTGACAACTACATAACAGTTTCTCCTCTTGAAGGAGATCATAGAATCATAGGATCTTAGAATGGTTTGGGTTGGAAAGGACCTTAAAGATCATCAAGTTCCAACTCCCCTGCCATGGGCAGGGACGCCCTCCACTAGACCAGGTTGCTCAAAGCCTCATCCATCCTGGTCTTGAACACTTCCAGGGATGGGGCATCCACAACTTCCCTGGGCAACCTGTTCCAGTGTCTCACCACCCTCAAAGTGAAAAATTTCTTCCTAACGTCTAGTCTAAATTTACCCTCTTTTAGCTTATACCCGTTACCCCTTGTTCTCTCACTGCACTCCCTGATAAAGAGTGCCTCCCCATCTCTCCTGTAGGCCCCCTTCAGGTACTGGAAGGCTGCTATTAATTCTCCTTGGAGCCTTCTCTTCTCCAGGCTGAACAACCCCAACTCTTTCAGCCTG
>WKFP01015494.1:0-19400 GCA_011057875.1 Pterocles orientalis
GGGAGAGGAGAGGGAGAGGAGAGGGAGAGGAGAGGAGAGGAGAGGAGAAGCCCCCCTTACCAGCTGTTTGTCATGTGCCTCCTTCAGGGTGATGATGCTGTGTCCCTTGTGGCTGCCCGCGATGGAGCAGAGCGCGCAGACAGGCTGTCCCTCGTCCTGGCAGTAGCACTCCAGCAGCCTGCCGTGCTCCGGGCACCTCCGCTCCTCCGCCGCGCTGCCCGCGCCCACCTCCACCACGACGTGGTCCTGCTGGGAGGCCTTGGCGTTGTGTTTGTTCAGATGGGCCTGGCACAAGGACGCATCGCAGGTCAGGCAGGTTTTCACTGCCAGCTGGGCCGAATCCAGGCAGAAGTCACAGGGAATCACCTCCTCCTTCACTTCTGCAGAGCCCTCGCCCTGTTGTCCTTTGGAAGAGGTGGCCAGAAATGCCTCCACAATGCTGCACAGCTGGAAATTCTTCTGCAGCTCCAGGATGGGCCCCAGCTGGAGCTTGCACATGGGGCAGGAGTAAGGGACCTTGGCCTGCTGCTGGGCACCGAGCACCTTCTGGATGCAGCCCTTGCAGAAGCTGTGACCGCAGCTCAGCGACACTGGGTTCCTGTACAGACACAGGCAGACGGGACAGCTGAGTTCGTCCTCCAGGCTGGAACCCCCTCCAAATTCTTCCCTAGATTTTGCCATGGCTGCAGAAGTGGCGCGTTAGCCCATCTGCGAGAAATGAAACTGAAAGGACATTCTTGGCATTGAGCCCCACTGCAGACCCAGCCCAGAGGCAGCCAGTCCTTCCTCTCTGCCTTGTGACAGCAGATACACTCCCCATCCTGGGCTCCACCCAGAAACAGCTCTGCTAAGCTGTGGCAGCCACTTTTAGGCATTCGCCCTCAGAGTGAGGCAGCGTTGCTCTGTGTGTGAGCCTGAAGCAGGCTGGGGGAGCAGTGGGTGCTGAGGAGGGCAATTCTACATCCCTCTGCCCTCCTGGAAAAATCCTCCATCCCATGCCAGGGGCAGCAAATTAAAGATAAACCCTGGCTGAGAAGAACATGAGCCTGGGAGGGATAAACCAGGAATTCCCTCTGCTTTGTTTGCTTCTTCTCCACAACAGATAGAGGTGCCAGAGAACCCCGGGAAGAGTTTTACTGGGACTTGTTGAGGCTGGTCTCCTTCCTTCCTGCAGCCATCTGACAGGGAAATGGGGGCTGGTAAAGGCTCTTGGAAAGGCACTCTAGGATAGGAACACCCCTGTATCATGTCATGAGCCTTACCTCGCTTTGTGCCCGTACCATCCGAGGCCAGGCAGAGCAGCAGCTGCTGCAGGTGCATTCAGGAGACCCAACTCTACCCACATGCTTTTCTGTATCATTTTGGTATATAAAATCAGCATAGTTTGGGTTGGAAAGGACCTTAGAGATCATCTAGTTCCACCCCCCTGCCATGGGCAGGGACACCTCCCACTAGCCCAGGTTGCCCAAAGCCTCATCCAGCCTGGCCTTGAACCCCTCCAGGGATGGGGCATCCACAGCTTCTCTGGGCAACCTGGGCCACTGCCTCACCACCCTCACGGTAAAGAATTTATTCCTAATATCTTGTCTAAATCTGTCCTCTTCTAGTTTAAATCAATTACCCCTTGTTCTGTCGGCTACATGCCCTTGTAAAAAGTCCCTCCCCATCTCTCCTGTAGCACCCTTTCAGCCCTGGAAGGCTGCTATAAGGTCCCCCTGGAGCCTTCTCTTCTCCAGGCTGAATACCCCAACTCTCTCAGCCTGTCCTCGTAGGGGAGGTGCTCCAGCCCTCTGACCATCTTTGTGGCCTCCTCTGGACCTGCCCCAACAGCTCCTTCTTGCACTGGGGGGGCCCAAACCTGGACGCAGTACTCCAGATGGGGTCTCGTGAGAGCAGAGTAGAATGCAAAAGAAAAAACACAGCCACTTTCTTCTAAGACTGAACAAGGATTTCTTTTAGCATATGCAAAACTGTAGTGTCCCTCAAGGTCCTTCACTGTCCCTGTGGGGGTGAAGCGCTCCTGCCTGGACCCGGGCTCTGTCTGAGGGCAGCAGAACCACAGGCAGCAGGCAGGAATAGCATCCCTTCCTGTCCCAGGCGTTTGGACAATCATAAGAAGGAACCAATCCAGGCCCCATATGGCACAGACTAAAGGCACAGGAGTTTTCCTCTTTATTTCCCCTTCACCATGCAATTTTTGCATAGGTGAGGAGAAAATGAAAAGTGAGCCAAGAACTAGGTAAGTGATTTCTCAGAGAGCTCCCGGGGGGGACAGCAAGAGAGCAAGGGAAACCAGGTGTCTTACCACCTAGTCTCTACTCGCCACCCAGGCCAGCTTTGCTTCTGCGATGGCTGGCTGAGGCTGTGCAGGAGGGGTGCAAGAGGGCAGAGGTGCATTCGAGCAAAGATCAGCATTGCTGCTGCTTAGCAGCTAATGTAGTGCTGTCAACTTTTTTTTATAAACTAAATTGTCATTGCGTTTTGCAAACAAAATTACTTTAATAACATGCAGCCATTTGATACAGCCAAGCAAAAAAGCACAACTTAAAGGTATTTCCATCATGAGTTAACAGAAGAAATAAGATAGGAGCTCTTGCAGTAAGCAGCAGTGTGCTGTGATATACCCCGCAGAGGCCCTGTCCTCACAGAGATGAGCTGTCACAGCAGGCCAAAATCCAATTTCTAATATGCTAGCTTAGCACAGCCTCCGTACGGCAGCAGTCCCGATTCTTAGGCCTGGAAATACAAAACAGCACCTGGTCCCCGCATCACTACAGGAGCTTCAAAGTGCCATAAGACACACTGAAGGTAGCATGGGCAGGATAGTTCAAAGGGATGCTTACTGCCTCTACAAGCCTGAGCCTCTCAGCAGGATCTCCATCCTCGACAGACGCATTATAAAATGACAGTATTTTTTCTGCAGTTTAGCTTTGACCACCTTGAGGGCTGCAGGAAGGTGCTTTGCTGTGATCAGTGTTTCATGTAGGAACACACGAAGGCAACCACGAGACATTTGCAAGTAGCACTCAAATCTGGGATGAACGATTCCAGGCTTCCAGCATGTCTCACTGGCGGTATCCATGTAGCAGACGTGACTGCCCAAAACAAAATGTTGCTGGCTTTGCATATGTTGGAATACTATTGCATTTATTAGAAACCCCAAGATTGGGAAGTACTGAATATGTATGTGGGTGCTTTGCCACTGTTAGCAGATCCACCTCCTTGATGCATTGAAAAAGGCGGAGGTTCATAAACTATAGAAAGAAAAAAACAACATTATGATGAACAGATAATTATGCAGATTTGCATACATCCCCATTGCTGAAAAGTGGATTTTCCAATCCAAGTCCTCACATTCAAGTCCAACCCACCCAAGTCATTAAAAGCATATGTTAAGTGAAACCTTCTGCACCTCTCTTAGCTGCTCCTATATAATTCTTGAGGGGGTTGATATCACATTTCAAGAAATGCTGCTCTTTCACAATTTTAAAGTGTCTTTTTGCTTTTTGCTTCCAACTACAGCAGCTCTTAGATTTCAGTTTTCCAACACTGTCATGCAGAGATCATTAGGCATTTTTAAAAACTTCCTGGATTAATGTCCATGTACAAGAAATGCCTGTGAACAGGAGCACAGCCATTTTATAAACACTTATTTGCTCAGGATCATTGGAAGTTATTTTCTAGAGCTCTCAAAACTTCCTAGCATGGCAAGTCACAAGAAGTTAATGCTACATTCAGGAATTTGCAGAATGTTTTTATTCAGACCTTCTCTTGCATGTAATGCATTTCAATGTTATGGCATTTTCTGCTCTGAAGATTACTCCTTCAGGAAACTGAAACAGCAGCAGTGACTTGGGCAACTAACCAGAATTGCTCAGACAGCATAGACAATGAGGAAAGTCTGGATCTGAGGCTTTCCAGCCAGAACAGGGCTGGACTGTGCTTACAGGGATGGTAGAGACTGAGCTCAGGAGTGGCCACGAGCATGGTGTGCTTCTTCGTGTGCCCAAGGCTGTACGGATGGCAGCACACTGTCGCACACGCTCTGGACAGAGCCTTCCCCCCCGCATCTGTCTCTCAGCCTTGACCCTGGGCTCACTTGCCAGCAAGGGCTCAAGCACCATCAAGAGAGCAGTAACAAGGGAACTCTAATTTTTTTAGTTCAGTTGGACAAGCATCCCACAACACCAGGAGTGTAGATTTACCTTACAAAACATTACAAAAGAGTAGAACTATTTACGTAGAAAGAGTAGATTATTTACATTGTAAAACAAACAGCTGCTGCAGTGATGAGGCCTCAACTTTCCCCATGCTTTGAATCAAAGTGATGCTACAGACAGAAGACATGTTGCTATTCTCGAGGTACTTGGTATATTTGGTGTCTTAGTCCTTTCTTAAATATGTTTTCTTAGCTTCTCTGTCTTGCTTGTCACGTAGTGAAATGATCACTTACCAGGTGGTGCTTCAAATAAGGACTGCAGGTCTGAGAGAAATTTCTGGAAAAGCCTTAGAGCATGGTCTTCTGTTGATTCATCCAAAATAATGAGTGGCGCTGGCAACTTTACATGAGCTTTGTTAGGAACTGGCTCATGTTTCCTAAAACATGCAGAAAGACATCAGAAGAGCAGCAAGTCATCAGAAAACCATCGCTGAGCCCATCCCTGAGCCAACGACTGCATCGTCCCCTCCAGACCCAGCCTCGGTCGGGGATACAGAAAGCAGCCTCTTCACCCCTCCCTCTGCAGCTTTACCCTGACCAGTCTTTTCCCAGGACCCCAAAGCTCTTCAACATTGTCAGGATGAAATTAACTCCATGGACAATATCAGCCCCAGAGGACCTTGTCTCAGCCTTCTCAGCCCCACCTTTTGCCAGGACAGACCCCAGCATCACGTCTGCGGTTGCAGTCCTCCAGTCCCTGCAGCAGGAGCTAATGAGGTGGCAGGGGCAGCTGCTGGGACAGCACACGAGTAGTGCCACGTTATCACAGCCAAGGGACAACTGCTGCCCCTGAGCTGCAGGGCTGGGGACAGGCCGGGCTGGGGCAGGCTGTGTGCGCAGCGGTGGGCTGTGGGGAGGAGCAGCGCTGGGCAGGCACTGGGGGAACGACTCGGGGGAACAGCCATGAACATTGTAGACTCGTGACTTCACTGCATATTTTGGCTCCTGACACATTTGCTTCTTAAAAGCAGAAGACAATACAAAGTGGAGGATGGCTCAGGGTATCTAAGCTCATCTGTCCTTTGCACACTTACCCAGGGACCTAAATACTCAGGAACTGCCCTCAGAATGGGTCTTGATAACAGGTGTGGCGAGTACAGAAAAATAAGCCACAGTGTATATGCAGAGTCACCCAGGAGACCTCTGTTAATATTCTGGGGCTTCTGCAGGGCTCTGACGAAGCCAGGCTCTGAGTGCAGCCGGGGTCAGCCCAGGGAGCTGTAGGGGGCTAGCAGCAGCCCCACACCACTGGACTATCTGTCACCTGAAGCAACATGAAATGCAACAGTAGACCACCTCAGGAAGAGCTTACCTGGCATGAATCACTGTAAAAGCCTGTAAAAGACATTGTGAAAGTAGAATTAGCATAGCACAAGCAAAAGACTGCTCAAGAGCTGAGTATCTCTGGGAAGGGAGATGCTGTTAGGTACCTTGGTGAAAAGAATTGGGTCTTTCTGATCTCTCAAAGCCTTTAGCTCCTGGACATCATGGCTGGCTGCGTCCTTGCGCTCTTTGTGTTCTTGTAGCTGTGTCTGAATCTGAGAAAGCTCTTGCTCCATCCTGTCACTGAGAGCTTTCAGGACCTGTTCTTTTTTGTTACCCAGCTGCAGATGCAGCTCTTCAAAGAGGTTCTCCAGCTGAGCCCTCGTCAGTCTCTCCTTAGTCTATTAAGAAAACACTTTCATAGCTGTTAGGGACTGGATCTTACATTTTCAATGCTAACTCTCACTCAGAAAAGAGCCTGGTCTTTTCCGGGCTGCAAGAAGTAACTACTAACTTAGTGCCTCTCCATATGACAACAAAACAAGATGTCCCACTGACAGGAGAAGGGCCAAGTGACATAAGTGGCCTTCCTCAGCATCTGGCACCTGCCCAGAAAAAGATGAAAAAGTAGTGCTTCTTGCACGATGATTGCTGAAGACTTTCCACTATGCATACATATATTTCCTTATTCTGCATGGGTATTTTTTGACAGATACATTGCCTTTGGTCCTTTTAAGGATGGGTAAGGAACAACCATCTCTCTGCTTCCTGCCTCCACCAAGCCTCCTTCATTCTTTGAAAGCACCTATGCTGCCCAGCAGGCCACTGCCAACAGGTACAGTCCAGGACTTCTAGTCTCATTTTTACTGATGAAGGAAGGCAAGTGCCAGTTCTGCATAAGCAGAATGAACCAGGATTTGGAGACCTGCATTAAATTCTCTGCTCTTTCAGAGCTTTTAGATAGGTTTTTATTGGGAGCAAAACCCAGACACTTTGGGAAAATCTTTTAGCCTCATTCCTACCAACTCCTTAGAACCACAGGCTAACCTAAAGTGATTGCTTGTTGTAAAGAGGAATAAAATCACTATAACATGGTCTGTATCTTTTCTATAAATCAGATAGAGTCTGCAAACTTAATAAGGTTGGGGGGAAAAAAGCCAACCACCATGCACCAATCAGGAGGCATGGACTGAACAGCAGCTTTCAAGCTCAAAGGTCCTTTGTAAACTAAGAATGTACTTCCCAGACTGAAAAGAAAGTTGTTTATCGTCCTCCCTCAAAGAAGAAACCTAGAAAATATCTGAGAAACCACCCAGGAACTAAAAAAACCTTTGGAATCCATGAACTGGGGCAAAATAAAACCTTATCAGCTACCAGCATGCAACCGTCCCCAAAGTGAAATGGGACCTTGGACCAAACCTCTACTTCGTCCTCTTGTCTCAGCAGGTCTGATATGCTTTGCTTCAGGGCAGCTTCATGTTTTTTCACTGTTTTCAGAGTTTCAGGAAAAACATTCTATAAAAATAACCAGAGGGAGATAACAGAATAGGACCAACGTACGTGCACAAGATCAGCAATTTTATGGAAGAGGGGGTTAAGCTAGACCTGGAGAAGGTCTGTTCACTGCATGCTCTCAGGATAAATCAATACATAAAGGTTTACTGGAAGATTTTATCCCTGAACAAACACCGCAATTATGAGCATGGGAGAGACATCTTGAAATCAAAACTGTTCATGTGCAACAGCCACACATAAAGCTCCTTCCAGTGCAGACAGCTTCCTTTTTGTTACTCTGTCATTTATTTTCTTTGCATAAATGCATCTCAGGCTGATATTCCAGCTTGAAATTGCACTGAGGACTAAAAGCATAGCCACAAACACTCAGTCCCACCAGTTTGGCTCCTCAGGATAGGAAGAAAGTGTTTGTAACATCTTACTTCATATCTGGAGGAACAAACCCAGAGGAAATCTGGAGCCAAACTAGGAATTAAAGCCCAATATCCCAAGATGGAGATTTAGCCCCATCCAGAGTCTGCAGATCCGAAACTCGGGAGATGTTTCATGCCTGTGCTGCAGGCAGCTCCCCATGCCACAGACCCTCGTGCTTCTCCCAGTGCAATCTGTGCCCAGACCACTGTCCTGGCAGCCTCTTACCTGCGCTTCGCCAAAAGCCTGCCCCAAAGTGATGATCTTGTGCTTCTTGTGGGAGCTGGCCAAGAAGCACAGCAGGCAGATGCAGACCGAGTCCGTCTTGCAGTAGATGTCTAGCAGTTTGCCATGCTGGGGGCATCTCCTCTCAGCCAAAACCCCAGCACCACAGGGCTCAACCAGGACATGGTCTTTCAGGTGCCTCTTCGAGCTGTGCTTGCTCAGGTGGGCTTGGCACAGGGCAGCCTCGCAGCTCAGGCAGGTCTTCATAGCTGGCTGGGGCTCCTGAAGGCAGAAATCACATGGGATCACCTCCTCTTGCTGGCCCGAATCTTCCCCCTTCTTTTCGCATTGCACTCCAGGATGCTTGTCCTGCTCTTGATGAGCGGAAGGATCCAAAACCTCCTGCACCGTGCTGCGGAGCTGGGCGTTGGGCTGCAGCTGGGCAGGGGGCTCTGCCGGGGTGCAGCACTGCGGGCAGCGGAAGGGACCTCCCGCGTTGGGCTGGCGGCTGAGCGCCTCCTGGATGCACCCCTCGCAGAAGCTGTGCCCGCAGCCCAGCAACACGGGGTTGCTGTAAATGTCCAGGCAGATGGGACAGGTCCGGTTCTCCCACAGCTCAGCCATGGCGCCCAGGCTGGCACACGGGGCCGGGGCCGGAGGGAGGGTGCTGCGGGGAAGCGAAACAGAAAGCAGCAGCGCTGAAGGCAGGAACTGCTGCGTCCTCCCCCTGCGAGGGGAAGTCGTCCCTTGCCTCCTCCTCATCCACCGGGCTGGAGGAAGCTGTGGCCGTCGCAGTGTTAACTGGCAATAAAGAAATTAAACTTGTAACTCGGGGAACATGTAAACACTCAGATGGTGCTGGGTCAGTCTGGCCTTCAAGACAGTGGGAGTGATTTACCCCTTATCAGCGATTAGGGGAGTTGCTGTCCTTGAGGTGTAAAATATGCCAGAGCATGGGAGCCTGTGTTATTACAAGTCTTGAAACCTTATTATAATATGAAGAACACGCCTCCAAGTGCTTGAGACCCCTCCTCAAATTAAGACCTCCCACTTAGGGAGCGTGCATAGTGAAATTAAGAATAGCTGTACCCTTAAATCAAAGTGGGAAAAGAGCCAACAAATTGCAGTTAAGAAGCGATAAGACCTAACCAATTATAATTAGAGGGATGGGGCAAAGAAGCCACAACTAACATTTTGAACTGTATAAATACCTGACATGACTGTAGCCAGGTGTGCTAGCTCTGTGGATTACCCACTAGCATCCATCTCTGCCCAGAAATGCAATAAAACAATATCTCAGCTCTATGTGTGGATGGACTTGTTGCACACTGGGTGACAAACTCCAGTTTTGGACAAAAATAGGACAAACCCCAGGCAGGCACTGGGAGCTTGGCCACTGCAAGGAGAGCAGGGCAAATAGTCCACTCCTGCTTCAATGGGGATTGAAGCAGACAGGGACTGGAGCCATTGGCTTCTGTCTGCGCCCTGTGTAATTTTTCTTTATCCCAGTCCTCTTGTAGATTATTTCTTGAGATAACATCTGGCCATCCTCTATCCTTAAAGCCTGTCCCTGTGTCCACTGGTCCTTTTCCCTTCTCCAGCACTGCCCACGTTCTGGGCTGCCCTTGATAATTGAGTGCAAAGAAGAAAGCAGAAAGAAAAAAATCAAGTTTCCCTTGCTGCCCTTCAGCCAGGTGGGTGTACCACAGCCCAGCCCTCCCATGGGAGTTGTGAGAGGGCTCTGCTCAGGGCTGCTCGCTCCTTTCCTCAGAATTGTTAAGACTTAGACTTTCATTTCTCCCAGAAACAGGAGGGAATAAAAGGCTCCTTCATTTCAGGAGCAGGGCATAGAGGAGGATGGAGGCAACTTGTTTCTATTATTTTAAAAGCTACTCCTTTCTCCGTTCTCTCTGTCCTGTTATTCTGAGAAGCTGTTGAGAAGCTTCTGAGAAGCTGTCAGTACAAAGCGCACTCAGTAAATGTCCTAATGAAAGATGGTCTCTGTGAGCACCCTGTGGCAGAGACCTTGCTGCCCATGGTGGTTGCAAAGGCTGGTGTTATCGGACTGCTCTAGTTGGTTCTGGGTTCCTGAGGACTTGTTAAACACGTATTACTTGAACCAAGCGAGACTCCCGAGCTGCTGTCCAGGCAAGGTCTCTGCACTTGGCTAAATGCCCAGAGGAGCAATAGTTATTTTAGTTATTTTACAAGAATTCATCATACAAATCTCTTCCTGACAGTACTGGCCTCTCAGTCCTCTCTGATATTATGCACCTGTTCTGATATTATGCACCTGCTGGGGGGAGGTAGAATTATTTCCAAGCACATTTTCAGCTTGCTGCCTATTACCTACTCCCTGATGCTTTTTTATGACCTTGGCCCACTGAATGGGGATGTTTCAGATGTTGACTGTACTTTCCAAGTGATGTTTCTTAGTCTCACCCCTAACCACTCTGTCCCTTTCATAATTATTTTTCTCCCCTCCATGGGGTTTGTGGCATCACACCTCTCTACTGCTAATCCCTCTTCCACAGTTGTCTGGAACGTGACTAACACTGTACGCAGTGCTCACCTGCCTTTGCTGCTCCCCCCAAAACACATGAAACTGCTGCTTTCTGTTGTCCTTCCCAACCTCCTCCAGCATGGCAGAACTTGCATTTGCAAATGCTGCCCTTAGTGCAGGTGGCACTGGCTGACTGCCATGCTGCTGCAAGCATCCCAACCCAAAAACCTGCTGCAGCACAGGAAAAATCCTGTTTCATCTCCTCGGAGCCTATGAGGGCTGCAGAAGAGCTTGGTCCCCATGGGAGCCTGTGGGGATTTTGTGGATCACTCGAGGTTACTTACTGTGTCCTGCTTCAGACACAGGCTGAGACAAGCTGCTGCTCCCCTGCTGCATGCTGCTGTGGCCAGCTGGAGCCTCACTGCTGCGCGTGCTGCTTGCAAATCACCTAGCCTAAAATCTTCTGTCTTTACCCTTCATTAAAGTTCTTAATCCTTTCATTAGAGAAAAATGTATTTCCTTAATTTTCTTCAGGGTTTGGGTAGCCAGTAGATGCTGGAAGCTGCAGGTAATGGCCACTGTAAATAATCTGCTGCTATCTCCTGGGCTGCTTGCGGGCAGCCCACATAGTGAAATGGTGCATGGCCACAGCCAAACAGGCGTTAAAACTCTTCCCTTTGGCCTCACAGCTGCAGTGATGTGGGGGTTCCCCCCCACCAACAGCACTGAAGGGAAGGTAAATTCAGTAGCAGGGACAGAGCCTACACCAGAAGCACTGTGGAGAAAGTAATAGCCAGTTGCCAGATGCGTTTATTTTTCTGTATGATTTCTAAATGGCAGCTCTCCAGTAGAGCAAACCTGGCCTTCCGTTTCCTGGAAGTCAGCTTGAAGGTGAACTGAACCCCAGAGTGAGGATGCTCAGAGCAGCTTCCCTTCCTCCACTGCCCAAGTGCACCAGGGAGAGCCCCATGTCCCAGCAGGGTTGCATGAGTTGTCTTTTCTCCTTGGACTGCTGAGTTGCTGCCTGGAGCCGCCTTTCAGTAGCTCGCATTGATGAACGGAGATGTTGGTAGTGACAAAAGCCAGGGCTTTGACCCAAGAGTTTGCCCATTTAGCAGTGGTGAGCCAAATCCTTTCCCTGCCACTCTCCAGGCAGACACCGCTATTTTGTGGACCCACTGCAATGAAGACTCAAGTGATCCAAACCCAGTGCGAGCAGATACAGATGACAGACAGCATGCACTGGGCTCCAGGGCAAACTCCTCTCTGTGCACTTCTCTAGCAGGTTCTGTGTGGGCAGTCAGTCTTCGGTGTTTCAGGGCTACTGAGAGCTCAGGGCGTCGTGGGCTTGTGTGCACTGCTGCAGTGTGCACAATTTTCCTCTAAAATCATCACTATTATTAAGGCAATGAGAAGGTGTCTTCCCTCTGCAGGGAGAGGGCACTTCATGGCAGCTCTGAGCTGCCCGGCTCTCTCCATCCATCTGCTCTTCCTTCAGTGCTCAGCCTCTGCCAGGGGAGCTCCTTGCTCGTGGTGATCAAAGCACAATTGCAAGAGCAAGAGGGGTCCTTGGGGATGTCAAGCTGGAAAGGAAGCAGAGATGCTTAGACAAGTAGAGAGGAGGCAGCCCCGGCACTGGTGCACGGAGCCAGCTGCCCCCGCAAGAGCCCTGCACCAGCACCTTGCCCATCACAGCCACTACTGGGGCAGGTTTGCTGCTGGTGCCCTGCTCACCAGAGGGTCTGTTCAGCCAATGCTGAGTGTGCCCCACTGCAGGCAGCAAGAGCCTCCAGAGCTATGGGGCTAGAAATGTTCCCTCTGAGTCAGCAGCGGGGAGGGGGTTGGGGGAAAGGGGTTAGTGCTAGAAAAGCTACTGGGAAGAGGATGGTGCCTTCTTACCTACCTGTAGGAGGCTGCGGAGAAACACAAGGGTCCAAGTCTGAGTTTGAAAAAGTATTTGGAGGCAGAGATAGCATATGAAAAATTACAAAATATCCAGCCAAGGCCTGAGACAGAGAGAGAGAGGGAACAGAAACTGCAGGACCCAAAACCAGCAGCACCTGGAACAGCCTCTCCACCGGCATTTAAAGACCCATAGCAAGCACAGGTGGTGGGGGATGTAGTGCCTTAAGGGGAGATGCAAAATGTGAGAGGGAATGGGAAGGAAAGTGGGAGGAGTCCCTCATGGGCAGTGCAGTGGGACCAGCAGACAGTGAGGTCCCTGAGCTATCAGGGAGCAAAGAAACCAAACTGGTCCCTGTTCCTCCCTGCAAGGACACCTGGACAAGAATCTGGGACTGATAAATGCTGAGAGTGGGCAATGCACACATTACTCGAAGTATAGCCTCCAGAGCCCCCTGGACAAACCTTGAGTGGCCCAGAAGCTGAGGTCTGTGTTGGGGAGAGGGGAGCTCCTATGCTTGGCAGAGCCCCAGGCAGGATTTGATGTCAGTGCCACTGCCCAGGGAACGGGTGGGAGCTGAAACTCCAAAGGGAAGCCCAAGACAGCGGAAAAAACCCCAAGTGACAGGCATTACATGCTGGTCGGCAGCATGAGCCTGGCATGGCATTTGCAGGCATTGCCCTGCTGTGCCCCTGCCCAGCCACAGGCCATTCTGTGGCCCTTGTCCGTGGGGCTATGGGGATCCCACCAAGCTGGGGAGCCCAGGGCAGCCGTGGTCTCAGCCAGGCAGATGGGGGCACTGCCTCGCTGCCCACGCTGCCCACACTGCCTGCCAGGTGCCAGCCAGCCCAGGTCAGCAGCAAAAGCTGTCCCTCTTCACAAAAGCCCGTTATTGATTTATGTTCCCCTCCCACAAGGCACGGTGTGCCTAGCACAGGAGATAACGCTGTCTCCCTTCCCTCCGGCAGCTGGAGAGCAGCCATATGAGCTGCAACAAAAGCAGCACCTGGCTGTGTGAAAGAAGCCATTTTATCACAAAGTTATCCCAAAATGAAGAACTGTCATGTTGCTTTTTTTTTTTTTCCCAAATTGCTAGAAGTAATTGCTGGGACTAATGGACCTTCCAAACTGGTGTTCACCAACAGCTTCCTTTCGTCTCTAGGTCTGCTTGCAGGGTAATACTCCATAAAGGTACCAGTCCTTCATTTTCCAGGAGGGCTGTCTGCCCGGGAATGCAGCACCAGGCAGTGCTGGTCAGGCTGGGAGGACAAGCCTTTGGCTTCCAGTCTGTCCCTTCCCATGTCCCACCTTCATGTGCCCCCACTCTGTCCCAGAACCCTGCCGGCTGGGGACCCCGCTCCCTTGCCTCTCCTCCCGCTTGCACCTGCCCCGGGCACCCCAAGACCAGCCACGTCCCCACATTTCCTCTTTGCAATTAAATGTTTTAATCTATCCTGGTGCTGGCAGAGTCACTGTGCCCTGATGTATCTTAGAAAAATATTCCTGTTTGGTGGCCCTGAAGCTGTTTGTTGGTTTTTTCTGGACAGCAGCCAGGCAAGGGACTTCCTGTCAGTTCTGCACTCAGGGTGCAGCAGTTGCAGGGCTGTGGGGCTGGGTTTGGGGGGTAGGCTGGTCCTGGCGCTGTGGCTGGGTGGGGGGACCTGTGCTGGGCTGCCCAACAGGCAGGTCTAGGGCAGCTGCCTAAATCGGTGCAAATCAGCAGAAAAAAATAGCTGGGACAGCTCAGCATCTTGCAGACATCCTCTTTTCAGGCCGCTGAGGTCCTCCTGCCTGGCAGCATCACCACGCTGTTCTCTGGATAAATCCACTGCAGCATCTCCAACCTGGCGAGCCCCCGTGGGGACAATGGCTGGCGCTGGGGTCCCATATGCTGGGTGCTGTGGCAGAACTGCTGCTGCACTGTCACCAACTCCCTTGGCTCTCCATCCTGTCCCTTCTGCAGCCTGGGCTCCCGCGATGACCAGAAGGACACCAGGACAGCCTGTGCTGGGAAGCAGTGGCTCGGCCCTGCCGCTGTGTCTCGGCTCCTGGGGGACTGTTCTCCTGGTGCTGGGGGGACTATCCAGGTGCCATCCTCAGATGTACGGTTGCTGCATCACCACTGAGTCTCTTCCACACTTTTCCTTGCAATCCAGAAAGAAAAATTTAAGGTGCGTGCCCCGCTTCATTTTTAACCCCCCCCCAGTCCAGGGGGTTTCTTCTGCAATGGGTCTTGCGGCAGCGGCACCGCTCCCAAGGTCCAGAGTACACAGCCGAGGCTTTTCCTGCACGAGTTAAACTAAAAGAAGCCACACGTAAAATAGCAATATACAGGTATATTCCCCTCACGAGAGCTGCATCCCTGGCAGTGGTACGGTGCTGGTGCAAGCAAGCTGGGGGCTCTCCCACCCCCCAGCCCCAGCTGTGCCCCCAGCATCCCGCTACTGGCCAGGCAGATACAGGAGAGCACCTTCTGCAAAGCAAAATGCCTCCTCCCAGACCAGGCTTGCACAAAGAAACAAAAGTATTAGCGGCACAGACATGTTGCTTTTTTTTTTTTTCTTTCCACTTTATAGTATAGATGTTATCGTTTATTTATAGGCAGATCACTTCACTATTTACAGTACATGAGCGTAGAGATTCTACAGTCTTTTTGATGTAAACAAGTAACTCCACGGCAGGGGAGTCTGGAAAAAGAAGCCAGTTCTGAAGTATTTACACAATTTAAAATAGAACTTTTATACCCACTGGATAGATATAGATAATACATTGAGCGATTTGGTTAAATTATCTATGAAACTATAGAATCTGACAATGTAAAAATACAAGAAAACGTTCTCTCGTTTTAGAAGGTAGACAGTTAAATCACACTAGAAATAAATCTCTTTTTTTAAAAATAATAATAATAAAGGAAAGGCATAAGAATCCATGCCATCTTTTAAGGTTAAAGTATATTACATAAATAAGGACACAACGGAACAGAAATGGGGAAAAAATTAAGTGAAATATAAAAAACTGCTACCAATTAAAAAAAAAGACTAAAAACTTGATTCTTAATCACAGAGGGATCAATTCTGCTTCTTTTACTTACTCTGCAAGTAGAAAATTGCAGTTAAGTAGTACTTACTCAGCATGAGGAAGTGAGGCAGAATTGGCCCCTAATAATTATTAGCAGTGTCCTTTTACTTAAAAAAAAGAAGAAAAATACAGAATTTAGCTTTTTTTTTATAAATAACAAAGCAGATGTGCCCCTTTTTAGGTGAAATTCTTACACCTTTCTCAAGAAATGCATCAATTAATCTTTCTCTCTCTTTCTCACATACATACACACACTCCCTCCCCAACTCAGTATTTACCACGGTGTGGCTCTTGGCTCGCCACTGTGGCCATGGCCGTGGCCGTGGGCACTGCAGCCATGCTGCTGCCACTACCCCTAACCCCAAGGTGGGCGAGGGAAGAGAAATGACACCCGGAGGCTGCATTGGGCTCTCTATTGCTTGAGATTATCGGGGATGGGCTATGACGCTTAGAACAGAAAAGGGTGTCAGGGCTCAGCTACAAACAGTGATGTATCTCAGTATTCAGCATGCCTCCAAAAGGAAAGGAAGAAAAAAAAACTCAAAAGAAAAAATAAAAGGAAAAAAAAAGAAAAAAAAAAGAAAGTGCTGGTCTGCAATTGCAATGCTCCTTTGCATGGACCAGTGCTGAAATCAGACACTCAAGACTGGAACGTGGTGACTGAGCTGCCACTTTGTTAAAGACTATGTGCAGCCCAGCCAGCTGCGCTGAGTAGGAATCGGGATAAACCTTTTATTTCGGGCAGCACCAAACCTAAAACTTGGGATTGTCCTCTGCATTCAACCCAGACACTCAGAAACATTTGCTCCTTCCCACGGAGCCCCGGGGACCCGCTGGATTCCAGACAGAAACCCAATACCCGACCCTGAACAACGAGATTTTCTGGGGCAAATTTGTGCAAAAAAAAACCAAAGGGGCCTTTTATCGCAAAACTTTTCACATTTTGCGTTTCCCCACAGCATCTGCAGGAAACTCCTGGGGGACATTCTATAGTTATATATTTTTAAAAAAATAAATCTCCTCCGTGCTTATTGCCTACCATAATACACCCTTTTGCTCCCAGCTTCTCTTTGAAGTAGCTCTCCCCCCTCCCCACTGCCCTGGCCCTCGCAGGCGATGGGGGGAAGCTTCCTGGGGCTGCCCCAGGGGCTGGGGTGCCAGGGTTCCCTTTTTGGGGTGCCCAGCTCCGAGCTGCACCCACACCGGGGCACCTGTCGCAATGCCAGAGGCTGGACGGGAGATAGAGCTAATCCTGGCGAGGGGCAATCCCCACTCCCTGGCTGCAGCAGCCCCTAGGATGAGGCTCCTGCAAAGCGCTGGGTGCCCCCGGCTGCCCCGCACAGCACCCAGCACCGCTCTGCTCCTGCCCATCTCCCTGTTAGCATCCAAAACAGTCACAGGCTGCGAAGGGAGGGAGCTCTCACCTGCCCCTTGTGCGGACCCTCCTGCCCCCCCCTTTTCAGGGTTGAGCACTTTGAGCTAAAGACACCTGTATATTTGAATTAACAAAAATTAAAAAAAAAGAAACAAAAAAAAACTCCCACAAAATTCAAGTGGAAACTTATTTTTCACCACAAACCCTGCATAACAGCAGACTGTCACACCTGTGCTTCTTGATCTGCACACCCTCCAGGCTCAGCTAGTCCTAAGAGCCGGGGAAAGTCCCCAGGGGCCAGCAGTGGGTGCTCCCAGGGCAGGCAGCACATGGGATCTTGCATCCCTGCACAGTTCCACCTCTCTGCTTTGCATACCTCTGCATTCAGTGCATGAGTCCTGGATAAATTTCTTGGGGAAGGAGAGAAAACAAACTATTCCAATCTAATGGGAAAAAAAAAAACCCAAACCCCCCCCAAAACCCCCAAAACCAAAACAACCCACCCCAACCCCACTTATAGGCTTCAGGCACCACAAAGACCACTTATTGCATCTCCTCCTACCCTGCGGGTGCAGTGCTGATGGGCTCTGTGCAGGATGAGCCCTCCCCTTCCCGAGCACCAGCCTCCCTGGGACATGTAGGAGTTGGGCACAGGCAGGGCTGCGGGCTGACCTGGGGCGAAATTTTAGACCTGGGTACACTGAAACCAATGCTTGGGAAGCCAGTGAGTGATCCCCAAGGGGAGGGCTCCCCCGAGCTGCGGAGCCCCCCAGCTCTGCACTAACCCTTCCCCTCCACCATGCTTGATGCATCCCCAGCGGGGTCCGGCCATGGGGGCTCGGTGCCCTCAGCTGAGCAGGAGATGGAAGAATTCCACTTACTTTGATTTTTTGTTTTGTTTCGGGTTTTTTTTTGGATTGATCATTTTTCTGCAAAACATCAGCACAGCACAGGACAGTACTACCCACCCTAAATGTGTCGCTATATACATTCTACATAAGCTCTATAGCAATCACATGTAAACATCATCGTCGTGAGGAAATACTAGGACAGAAAAAGGCAAAGCTACAATGAGGCAATTGCCAGTCACAGATGCTCAGTCTCGGCCAGAGCTACTTGCGTTTGCTAAGGTGGGATGAGGAGGGGAGCTTGTGGCAGGAGAGATGCCGAACCTTGCTGCTGAGGCTGAAATGACACAAGGACTGTCCCCTCAAGGTCATTGTCACCGGCGGCAGGTTGGGGACCCACAGCTCAAACCCCGCAGCAGCCCATGGGCCCTGATGCTGCCGGGCTGGCTGTTGTCAGAGCCATGGCTTCCTTGACAGCGCGAGAACTAGCCAGGTAGCTGTGCTGGTATCGGCACTGCCGGCATCCCTGCTCCTGCCAGAGACCAGCTGCAAAGACGGCCCCGAGCCACGGGCCACCTCAGCAGCGCTCGGGCTCTTGACATCGCATCTTGTGCAATTTTGGAGGCTTTGGTCATACTCCCTGCAAGACAAAACTGTACCCGCGCCAGGAAAATGAGAATAAAACCCCTAAGTCATGGCGAAGGGAGACCCCAGGAGACTCTAATCTATCTATTGGCAGAGTTAAGGCTATAAAATTCTATCTACAGAGGATGGCTGAATCCCTAGTGGTCTCTGGGTCCGAAAAATAAATGGAGACAATGGCGATGGCTTGAGCAGCAGCAAGACTCCCGCTCCCTCGGGACAAGGGTGCCTCTGGCTGGCTCGCGACGGGGTGTGCTCCAGCCGGTGCTCCTGCCTTGCCTGGAGATGGAGAGCAAGCCTGCAAGAACATTTTTTGGGAGGGGTTTGCTGCTTGAGCACGCCTTAAATCCAGCGCTGCCGGGCAGAGTGGGCGAGCACGCCACGGGGCACCAGCGTGGGGGATGGATCCGGGGCGCCAGCAGGGTGCTGGGGACATGTATGGCTTATCAGGTACCAGGCAACGTATGGGCAGGGTGCTGGGTGCGGCAGATGTTTGGCACGGTGGCCATTCCCCCTCCTGCCTCCCTGCCTTGCTGGATTTTGGGCTGGCGGCCAGGCAGGGACCACAGACAGGTCTTCTCGCCCCACTGGCTTTGCAAGGTGGGGATGTGAGTGGTGAGTGAGCCACTCGGCCCAGCTGCTCTCCCAGCCACACAAGGAACCAGAGAGAAGCCAGTTCCCTTGCACGGACCCGGAGGTGCCCGTCCCCCAGGCTGGGCTGGCGGATCAAGCCTGGCCAGCTGCAGCCCCTGAGCCTCTCTCTCCCGGCTCCAAAGGCAGTGGGGGGCTGCAGCAGCGATGGCTGGCAGGCATTTCCCCACCACTCCCCGGGTACTGCGTCCTCCACCACCCCTCTCCTTCGTGCCTGCAGAGCTGCCTGTCCCCACGGTGAGACCACTGCAGGGCTGGTTTGCCCCACTGCCTGCTGGCTCCGTCACACGCCAGGACCGAGCTCAGCATCTGGGTGCTGTGAACCAACCGGGCTGGGGACTAGGGGGGTCTTGGGTTCGGGGCACATAAGCAAGAAGAATGGCTTTGATAGCAAAGTGGGCGACCCCGACACAACTGCTGAGCACCCAGGTTTGCCGGCAGGGGAGGCAGGTGGCTCTGCGGCCGATGGGTGAACGCTGGCTCCGTGACTCTGCTCTGACCCCCCATTTGCTGAGTGGCAAGTGCCTCATTACAGTGCATAGTTCAAAATCAAGGAAGCGGTACAATAAATCTGAATTACAGTACATCTGAGCCATAAATACATTTTTTTAAGTATATACTTTTTTTTCTCTTCTTCTATTAAAAATTAGTTTATAATCCTGATTCTATTCACAATTAACAATTTCATCATCACACACTACGGACAAAAAAATGTTATGGTGAACACAGCTGCAGCTCCGCGGCGGGAGCACGGGGAGGGGAGGGCA
>WKFP01015494.1:19420-66103 GCA_011057875.1 Pterocles orientalis
AGAGGGGGCCGGGGGCTCCTAGGCTCACCCTGAAACAACCAGTCAGAAGCAGGAGGACTAACGTGTGGCAGTGAGACAGCAACACCATGGGGACTCACAGACAGAAGCAGCTTTGTTCAATGTAAACATCGATCGGAAGGGACAGCAGTCTCTCTCTCGCGCGTGCGTGCTCTCTCTCTCTCTCGCTTTCCATAGACTGAATAATTTCTTTGAAAACGTAAACATATTGGAAGTGCCTTGACTGAGGTATTGAGGTATTCCTCCAAGGTTAAGGCTGTTACCGATGCAGGCTCAGCTGGGCCTCCTGCAGCAAGCTGTCGAAATCCATGGTCTCATACTTGCTTTTCACCGGAGCTGGGGAGGACTCCTCCACGCCACAATCTGGGAACGGCAGGGACACAGGGCAGCCGGGTCAAGGAGCGGGGCATGGACGTGCTCCCTGCCTGGTGGGGAGGGAAACTGAGGCATGGCAGGGCACTGCTTGCTCCCTCGCTACCGACATGCTGCACCCCAGCACAGTGAGCCAGCCGGGACGAGGTGGTGATGGCAAAAGGGAGGGAGGACGGTGCTGGCTCTGCCCCACTGAAAAGCGGCTGTTGGGCAGAGGGGCTGCAGCAGTGCCCAGCCTGGCCAGTCACACACCACAGACACCCATTCCCAGGTGTGCAAAAACCTGTCAGATTCGTGCCGATTGTGGGGAGCGGGGTGTCTGCCTGCTGCGCTCCCCAGCCTCCATCAGAACCTGAGCACACAGTGCCACCGCAAAGCTGGGAAATCCAGCAAATGCCAGAAATAAGGCTGCCTGATTTAATAGCAGCTGTACCCTCTTGAGTGTGTATTTTTGAACAAGCCAGGAATAGCATGGCTGCATTTCACCTCTGCCTGTGCACTCCCTCTCCATTCCACACCCAGGCGAGCAGGATTGTAGGAACGGATTGTGCAGGATGGAGTGACTGCTGACCTTGCAAAAACCTGCAGGTGAGGAGCGTTGGGGGGGGTTCTCCTGTGCAAGGGGCAGCTCTGGCCTCCCTCCTCGCAGCACTGCATAGCCACATGCCAACATCCTCATCTTGGGGTGCTATCTGTTTCTTACCTTCACCATGCCCAAAATGAGAGGCCCTGTTTACTCAGATGAACAACAGGCATTTGTGCCCACAAGCAAAGTCAGAGGGATTGCAGCTCTGAGCAGACGAGATATTACAAGGTGATAAAGGATCAGGCAATACATGTGTCAAACTGGGCTCCTAGAGACTTGGGGCTTTATTTTCTGGGCCTGTCTTTCATGCATGAAGTGGGACACTAGAACCACTTCACCCCCTGTGGAGGGTACAGCAATAAATGTGTGGTGTTCAGGAAACACCTGCAGATCACAGCAACGGGGGCTGAGTGAAGCCTGGGTCCCATTTCCTTTGCAGGACACCACAGGGTTTGCTCCTGTCCTGCAGCTCAGGCTGCAGCCCTACCCTGCATCTGTGGCAGGAGGGGGTTTAACGCGGTCGCTGAGGGAGGCAGGAGGTCGTGCAGAAGCCCGCACAGCACAGAAAGAGTTAATGTGACTGCAGCACAGTTCAGCGGCATCAGTGCCTGTGCAGTGTGGTGAATGTGTCCTGCGGCAAACCACCCAGAACACTTCTTGGGCTAATGAGGTGTCACTCTCTGCTTTCTGTAATGGCTGAGAAGGGACTTCTCTGCTGGGAAGTGTCCAGCTCTATGTGGAAACGCAGCGGATACAGGACAGGATGTGGTCAGCTGAGACCCAGCAGCCCAGAGCTGTGATGCTACATTTCACAGCCAACACACTCCGAGTCCTCACGCTAGGTGCTTTTCTCCTCTCCCCCCAGTTTCCCAAGCCATCCAGCTGAGCTAAGAGCAGTGACATGAGCCATGGGAGAGCCAGTGGGCTTTCCCTGCAGGGTCTAAAGATCCTGCAGGATCCTTGCGTGACAATGGTTCAGCAGTGCAACATGCCGTTATGGCTCTGTCCTGATAAGCAGGACGCTTTGGAAAAAGCAGCTCCTGGTTCTTACCCAAGTCAGCGTATCTGGTCCAGAAGAAGTGCCCGAGGCCACCAGAGCTGAGCTGGAATGAAGGCTCGTTCCTCTTCCTTAGCGAGGTGCCATTCTTCAGAGATAAGGCGGCGTGCTCTGAATACCGGTAGGTGATGAAGCCATATTTATTCCCCCTGAGCAACCAGAGAAAGAATTCAAGATACGACGGGCCCTGCAACCCTTCTGATGTGGCTCTGCCCAGCACTGCACCCCTGTCCCTCCATCCCACTGTCCCTCCATCCCACTGTCCCTCCATCCCACCGTCCCTCCATCCCACTGTCCCTCCAGACTGCCATCCCTCCATCCCAGTGCCCCTCCATTCCAACCGTCCCCATGCCCTCGGACCTCGGACACGTTGCCCCTCCTTGCCCAAAGCACCAGGATCGTGGGCTGGGGGGACCGAGGGGGTTGGAGTGGTGCAAAGCACTTCACCCGCCTGGCACAACAGCATCCCTGGCACAGGCACAGCTGGATGCCTGGGTGACCCTACACCACCTGGCAGAGCTGATGCTGCCTGGGGAGAGGGGTTGCCCATAGCTGCTGAAGCCCTGACCGCAGCTCGCTCCCCACCCACCTGTTAGTCCTGGACAGGACCTGACACTCCACGATTTCACCAAACACTTCAAAGCGTTTCTTCAGTTCACTGGAGCTCATGCTGCTGGAGAGGTTTCTGATGTACACCACCCGGCCTTCCCCCTGCAAGGCAAGCTCAAGGTTTCAGGCTCCGAGACCCCACCTCTGCGTTGCTAATGGGCACTTCAAATGAGGAGCTGCAGAGGAGCCCCTGCAAGCCAGCACTGGGAATCAGGCTGCAGAAGGGCAACACCGCCGCGGGCACAGCCTGACATCTCCAGGGTCTGGCTATCTCCATCCCAGCCAGCTCACGGGTAGCCTGGTGTTGCCCCCAGGACACCACTGCTGCAGGGGACAGCCAAATCCAGGCTGAAGCGGTCACCTTCCTCTTCTTCTCTTTTAAATTCCTCCTGCATTCCTGCAGCTTTTTCACCTTCTCCTGGTAAAGATGCCAGGAAATATTCCCAAGAATTGCTAGGGGCAAAATTCAATTACATTTCAGGAAAAAAATGCCAAAGAGGCATGCATGAGTGTGTGTGCACAACAGTACAGAGGACTAGGTTTTTTCCCTGCACACCCAATCCCCCCAGCTCCCACCCATGGGCACACACAGGGCTCCTAGTACATGGGGCTGCCTCTGCAGCGGGACTGCATCTCTAAAGGCTGGGTGGCTTCAGGGATTCCCCAGCTCACCCTGCTAATTGCCGATGCCAACTGCGCTGAAGCACCAGCGTAGGATGCTCCAGGCATTTCTGTGCCAAGGACTCCATGTATTGCCAATCGCTGGTGGCTTCCGCTTCGAGTTTTTCTCTCTCTCCTCCACACCCACGTCCTTGTTTAACACTGGCCTCACACCAAGGGATGCTGAAGCCAGGGCTAATGGGCTCCATGAGATGAACCAAGGGCTGGGGATTGCTTTATCCCAGGATGGGGTCCCTGCTCACTTACAATGGCCTTTTCCCGTCTCTTCTCCAGCTGGCCCCGGTGCCCGCTCCTGCCCTGACACTGCTCGCCGTTCTCACACCTGGGAAGTGAGGGAGAGGAGGTCAGCTCGGGGGGTGGGGAGATCCTTCAGGGAAAGCTTCAAATGCCCAAGAGAAGCTGGGTAACATGGCAACTGCAGCAGCAGTTGGGCAGGCACTCCTGAGCACCAGCAGCTGAGGGGAGATGGGGGTCTGCAAGCACTGGAAAGGACACTGTGACGTCCTTTCTGATAGATGTTGGGGAGGGGGTTTCCCTTCCCAGGCACTGCTCCAGACCTGCCCATGCCCTGTCGCTCCCCGTGCCATGCAAACCCCTGGCTGCTTCACCCGGTGCTGCTTTCTCTGGCCACGACTGATGTTTGCAGCAGCTGCTGATGAAGTACCAATTATTTCAATGGCTTTTCTTCCATTAATTAGCATCTTTATTACTTGGGCTAGCAGACCAGACAAAGCTGGGGCTGCCACACACAGCGGCAAAAACACAGAGGGCAAGAACAACCCCAAGCTCCCCCCCCCCGCAGCCCCTCTGTACCTGAAGGTGCGCCTGCTTGCGGGCGATCGGGACCGGCAGCATGAAGACCCCGAGCTGGACCTGCTCCGGGAACAGTAATGCAAACTGCTCCTGGAAAGGGGGTTTCTCCGCAGGCACAGCTTGGTGTTGCTGTGCTCCTCCTCCTCCTCCTCTTCTTCCTCCTCCTCCAAGGGGGAGCCACTATCGCTGCAACTGTCTTCAAAGACAGTGTCGTACTCAGGGGTCTTGCAGAAGACCATGTCCTCGTCATCGAGAGCACTGTCCAGAAAGCCAAAGTGCTTCGTTAAGCTGGCTCTGATCTCCTGGTCTCTCAGCTGCTTGATGCCATCCTTCCACAGCATCTCGCTGCCTGTCTCCTTGCTGAGGTCCAGCCCCTGGTAGTGGGCAGCTGGGACCCTCCTCTTGTGCTCCATCTCCACCTGGCTTGGGGGTTCCCACGACTTGAGCACCTTCCTCTGCAGGGTGGCCTCGGGCTTCAGCACCTGGCAGTAGTCATGGTCCCCGAAGGAGCGGGAGAAGGGCCGCTTCAGCACGCCCTGCTGCTCGGGGAGCACGGGGCGCCCGGCGGCTCGGCTCAGGTGAGCGAAGAGCTCTGTCCTCTCGGGGTGCTTCTTGGGGGCTTTCCGAGAGGCTGCTGTGTCCCCTGCGCCCCCGGGGCTGGGGGCTATCCCATCCTCCTTCCCTGGCTCCTGGGGGATGTCTGGCTTGTACAGGTCCTCCTCAGCAGGCTTGTACGGTGGAGTGGTGGGTGGTGTGAGACCTGAACCCCCCCCCCAAAACAAAGGGCAGGAGTCAGCTCCGTCCCCGCCATCCTGCCCTGTCCCACCCCAGCACGTGGGCTGCACCAGGCAGTTCAAGACAGGGAGGCTGCTCAGCCCCCACAGTCTCATCCATCCAGCGGCACTTGGGAATAAAGGATTCCTGACCCCAGAAGGGACCAGAGTACTCTCCCTTCCCTCCTGGCTCATGCAGAGGCCCCCTGAACTGCTCCCCCCATTCCAAATGTGTCCCCCCAGCACTGGCATCTCTGAAGGCTGCAGCTTGTGAGCTGCTTGCAGTGCTCGGATGCGAAGGTGAGGCAGTGCATGGGAACTCCCCCACATTTGGGGTGCAACGTGGGGCTCCTGGGGTGGGGGGTGAACATGCCTGCTTGGCTGGGCTCAGCTGGAACCAGCAACTCCAGACTGAATTTAGGGTAAATTTGCCCCCTCACAAAGGAGGATTTTTGCAAAATTAAAAGAATTAGAATCCTTTCCTACCTGCGGTCCCACATAGCTCCACAGTCAGCATTGGCTCAAAGTTTCTCTTCCCAAAGGTTGAGTCACTGGAGACGAGCAAAAAATAAGGAAAGAGAAGGTGTTTAGTGCAACCACAGCCCCCAAAACACAAATGAAAGCTGAGAAAACATTGCCTGTAAGTGAGCCCTCCCACCACGGCTACTGCCTGATGGAGTAACCCCACGAGGGGTGCGAGGGCAGCGGGGCAAGCAGCGTGCCCTCCTGTCCCAGCCAGAGCTCCCAGGTACATTGCCCCTGGCACGCAGAAACGCCCTGCCCGTGGCCTGGGGGTCTCGGAGCTCCCTGCACCCCAGCGATGCCCGCAGCTCCCCACAGCCCCAAGCCCAGCTGCATGGCTCGGTCTGCTCTGCAAAAGCAGCTTCGCTCGGTCACCGCAGCGGCATGCCCAGCCAGCCAAACCAAGGGGCAATCCAGCCCCAGCGCCGTTCCCTGAGCCCCGTGCGCACTTACGTTTGTGCCAAGGACAGCGTGAGACACCTGGGTGTTTCTGAAAGGCAGGGAGAGAAGCAGGGTTACCAGCGGAGCTGGGCTCCCTCCAGCGCCCGCGGTGGGAGCTGGGGTCCCTCAGCCTCCCCCGGCCTGCCAGGGGGCTGGGGATGGTGGACTTTGCCCGCCGGTGAGGTGCCAGCGTCCACAGGAGGGCTAGCACTGCTGAGGGTGAGCCATTTGTGCTCACAAAGCACTGGTGGACAGCTGCGATTTTGGGGCACCAGTGCAGCTGAACCCCAGTGCCCAGGCACAGGGTGAGCCCGCACGGGGGAGGGACCCGGAGGGATGGGGCAACCTGGTCCCTGCTGGGTTAGTGCCACAGCGACTTCTTCATCTCATTACATGGATGGGGAAACTGAGGCAGAAGGCCCCCATGGATTGAAACAGTAACCCAAAACCAGAACAGGGCCCCAACTCGCCATGCACGGGACCTCACAGCCATCTGGCACATGGCTGAGGGCTCGGCTGTGCTTGGGGCTGCTCACAGCACCAGTGCCGGGCACCTGGCCTGCAGCGCTGGGACAACACGGGTAGCGTGGGCACACAGGGGAGGGGCGAGCAGAGCGACAGCCCCCGGCCCCCCTCACCTGCTTGCTCCAGGAGGGCACAGCGCTGTCTCTCGGCCCCATCACCAACCTCTCTGTCCCCAGGGGAGCCCAGGGAGACGGGCTGGGGCTCTGCTGGTGGCGCTGAGCTCCTGCCATCTCCCTCCTCCGTGCCTCCCACCTCCACTTCAGCTGCAGGTTCCTCGGCAGGGAAACCCTCCAGCGTTGGGCACGGCGCAGGCTCCCTGCAGGCCAGGGCATCCTGGGGGCCACAGCGGCCGTCCCCTGCCTCCTGGGGGACGGACGGCTCAGGGGGTGGCTCATCAAGGAAGGAAAGCCAGTGGCCCAGCTCAGGGTTGAGTCTCTTGGACCGGCGGACGGTGTAAACGGTGCTCTCCTGCTTGCGGACCAACTTCCCCACGGCTGCACCCGGGGCGCCTGCATGCTTCCCAGCATCGTCCTCAAAGCTACCCGGCTCCCGCAGTGCCTCTGCCTCGGCCCTGGGGCTCTGCCGTGGCTCGCCGTTCTCCGGTGCCGTTTTGGCTCTGGATGTGTAGGTCCCACCAGTGTCCTCCCTGTCCTGGCCTGGTGGCACAGGGGAGCAGGAGCCGGGTGGCCGGGCCAGGGCGGCGTACACAGGCTTGCCCAAGCGGTATGGCTTGCTCACATCGCACAGCAGGTCCCGCGCCAGCAGCTCCTTCAGGATGGAGAAGGATGCTCCAGGCTTCTTGCAGCCCCCAGCCACCTGCCAGGCACAGCCCGGCCGGCTCTGGGTGCTGCCGGGGGGGCTCGGCTGCACGGGGCAGTCCGGTTTGGCTCTCTTGAAAGGGCTGCTGCAGGGCTGGGGCTTGGCATCAGCGGTATCGCGGGCGGGCAGCTTCCGCGGCGGCAGGCAGTAGGTGTGCATGTAGCGGATGAGCTCCACCACCGAGTGCATCTCCCCCTCGCAGGAGAACTGGCTGCCAGAGCCATCATCCGCCGAGGACGGGGGGGTCACGGAGTCGCTGGAGCTCAGTGAGTCCTCACTGGAGTCACTGTCGTCCTCAAGGTGGGTGCAGTTGCCCGGGGACGGGTGGTGGCGGTTTCTGGGGCACTCCTTGGGTGCTTGGGGGGCTTTGGTCTGGGGGCAGGAGGCGGAGGAGGTGAGGTGCCGGTGCAGCTCGGTGCAGCTGCGGCTCTGCGCTTGCGGGACACTCGCCCTCCTGTCCCGGGGACCCTCCACCTGCAGAGAGGAGAGAGGAGAAGGTCAGCCCTGAGCCCCACAACCACAACCTGATGCAAGTCCCAGGCATGGAGGGAGAAGTCCCCTGGGCTGACAGAGCTACCCCACACCCTTGAACCCTATGGTCCTAGCCCCATCCCGACCTGCCTGGGGGTCAGCCCCAGTCGCCGGGGGGCTTCTACTGGGCAGGGGTGGCCAGTAGCCCAACCGCTGCCCCTCTAGCAGCCGGCACGCAATGACGCTCCTTCTCCCCGGGAGGGGTTTGCTGCTCTTCCCAGGCAATCTAATTTGCTGGGACTAATGCACCACACAATTACCATTAGCCAAGTAGAAAAATCTTTCATGGCAACTTGTGCTGGATTTCAGGAGATTAGCTGGAGCGCTGGGGTGGGCTCTGCAGGGCGGCATGCAGCCCTGCCTGCCGATGGCTCCCGGCTCGGGCTGTGAGTCAGTGGGGAGGGGACGGCCATGGAGCACGTGGGGCTTTCACAAACCTGCGCTTGGGGAAACCTGGGGAGGTCTGACCCCACAGCGTCCAAATGAGATCGAGACGTTTCTCAGCCCAGCACGAAGCCCAGAGGTTTTGCTGAGCCCCTGTGCAGGCAGGGATGGGAATGCTGCGTGCTGCTCTGCCAGCAGTGACAGTCCCTGCCTGTCCCCAGCCCTCGCCCAGCTCAGAGCCTGCCCATGCTCCCCGACACCATCCTTTGGGGATGTCCTTTAGGATGGCTCCCAAAAGGTGGGCACAGGATGTGCTGGAGCTCTTCCTGCTGAGGAATTACCTTTGTGCAGGGCCGTGCGGGTCGGGACTTGGGGGTCCCCGGGTGCCGGGCGCTGCCGTCCTGCTGAGCCTCGCAGCTCAGGGACACGTGTGATGGAGAGAGGAGCAACTTCTTCAGCTGCAAAGAGAAACGGCAAGAAAAGGAGTCGGCATCGCAGGGAGGGCAAGAGCATCAGCAGGGCCACAGCCCCTCGGCTTGTGCCTGCGCTGGGCACAGTCATTGACCCAAAAATGGGGGGGTGGGATAAAAAGCAGGGAGGCATTTCCCACCTCCCCCTCCAAGGGGGTGGGGGCCATCCCTGCAGCATCCACCCGTGTCCCCAGCAGGTCGTGGTTGTGGGGACATGAGGGAATTGACTTCCCAGGGGCATCCCTGCTCCGGTCAGACACATGGGAGCTGTCGTGGCATCCAAACCTCTCACTCTACCAAATCTGCCCTTAGGTGGCAGAGACTTTACACTGGCATGAGTGACAGCCTTGGACAGATTGCTTGGGTCCCTGTGCAAGGCTCATTTAGCCTAAACAGCCGGAGAGGGCCTGGATTCACTAACGAGCCTGGGAGGCGTTTTGCGGATGCCAGCCCCTGTGGGACCAGCTGAGGATTCTCCCCAACACGCTCTGCCAAGCCCACGGGCGGTGGGAGCGGGGTTCTCCCTGCGTTACCCACAGTGCCACCGCTTCTGATGGCAAGGTCAGCATGACATTTTTCTTCTATTCAAAACCATTTT
This sequence comes from Pterocles orientalis, assembly GCA_011057875.1. NCBI lineage: Eukaryota > Metazoa > Chordata > Aves > Pterocliformes > Pteroclidae > Pterocles > Pterocles orientalis. The sequence continues at coordinate 28,620 of WKFP01015494.1, forward strand.
TGGTTAGGGGGTGGAAAAAAAAGAAACCCCACACCCAGCAACAGCATTTCATATTCCACCCGTGTCGTGCTAACAACCGGAGGCGACACAGCTCAACAGCAAGACGGCTGCGTAGGCGCCGGGGACTGCATGGAGCAGACAGATCTAGGGCTTCTGCGCTGGCCGGCGGGCACAGAGCCCCAGGGCGAGCACAGGGGGCTTTAAGGGGTAATAGAAGTAAGGGGTGCCCAGGTCAGGGTCTGCTGGGAAACATCAACCAGGGCACCCACAGCTTTAGGCGTGCAGCTCCTGTTGGGGAAGTAACCAGCACCTTTTCCCTCCCAGCCCTGCAACGTATACATCCTATATATACACAGACATATTGTGTGTGATATATACCCCCCGCGCAGGGCGTGGGTGGTGGAAATGCACACTGTCACCACTGGATGTCACTCCTCCCCGCCACAGCCCCAGCTTTTCGGGCGACCCCGGGGCCAGGCTGGGGGTCCCTGGGTGGGACTGTGAGCCCCAGGAGGGAGCGGGCTGGGTGCCACTGTCCCAGGGGAGCTCCCGGGGCTGGCGGTGTTTTGCCGCAAATGCTGCCAGTTAGTCCGGGCCAGGAGGGGGAGCCAGGCTGGAGCCCCGACACTGAGGGGAACCTGGAGGGATGCTCTGGTCAGCAAATCTGTAGGGACTGGATGCCACACAGCCCCTGGGGGGGGTCGTGGTGGAAGGCATAGGGGATCAAACCCTTCTGCTGAAAGCTGAGGGCATGGGCTGTCTGACCCTCCGGCCAAGCCCCCTCTGTCCCTCCTGTGAGAGCAGCGGGGAGCTTGGCCCGGAGGCAAAGCCAGGAGGGGAGTGGCCACCATTGCTCATGGGCACAGGGCTGGGATACTAGGTACTAGGGATACCCCTGGGCAGCCCCACATCCGCATGTCCGATTAAAAGCAGGTGTGGGTCTTGCCAAAGCAGCCACCGCCCCGTTGACACCCGCCCCCACCCCCTTCACATATATATATTTGTATAGACACAGCTTGTTCCCGTGAGGATGGTGATGGAGGTGACAGCAATGATGTAGAACATGTATACGTATACAATACAAGTATATGCTTTGGTATTGACGGTTAAAGAGAGTTTTAAGCCTAGAATGAAAAAATTCAGACCTTTGCTTCCTATCATACCCATGCAGCCGGCTTATCAGGGGCTCATCCAAATCCACCTTAAACAGTAGGAAGTGGGTTCTTACTAGAGACAGCTCATCAAACTCGGGGGCCGGGGGCGGCCCCCCCGTGACCGGGGCGGTGGGTTTGGGGGAGGGGGCAGGCGAGGTGTAGGCATGGATGAGCGTGTCCCCCTCTTCCATAGTTCGGAAGGCAGCCAGGCCCATGTCATCTCCCTGTATATCATCCAATGTCTCGGTGAGGGCTGCCAGCAGTGCTTCGTTCTCGCTGTCTATTATCTGAAAGGAGCAGAGAAGAGAGGGGGGGGTTAGGCTGGGCACAGGGACCGGGGGATGCTGAGCAGGGGGCAAGAGGGGCTGGCACTGCCACACCAGCACGCACACGTCCTGGTGACTCCGCAGGGGACCTGGCAGAGCTCCTCTCCAGCAGAGCACCAGGATGGGACTGGGGGAGAGAGACCCAACTGGAAAAGGAGCATCAGTCTGCCCCCCTGCACCAGCAGGAAAGCAATGAATCAGAGCATCTTCTCTCGCCATAGTCGCCTCCACCCCACCATGAGGCAAACAGCAGCAGATAAAAGATCTGGGATTAAAAGGCTCCTTGCCCAAATCTTCCTGACTCTGGGCTGCAAGCTCCCCCGGCACTGGCTGTCACAGCACTGCTGGGAGCAGCATCCAGCCAGGACAGGAGCCCGGGGAGGGGGCAGGCACAGCCCTCACCTCTGCGGGGCTGGGGAGGCCCGAGAGGGCACGGCCGGCTATTTGCAGCTCTCCTGATGGGGAGGGCAAAGAAAATGTGGGGGAGATGTAAGCCCAGCCCAGGGCTGCCCAGCGCACTAGACGGCACAGACCCCAGGCAGGAACCACAGCCCTGGCTGCACTGCTGGCCAGATGCCACAGCTTGTGACAAGCAGGACCGGGTTTTGTTGTCATCAAAAGCCCCCAAGCTCAGGCACCTCTTGCTCGACGGGGGCTCTCAGCACTCACGCTGAAAGCCACTGAAAGGTACAAGGGACCCTATCGACAGAGCCCAACCCCACAGCGAGATGGCCCTTGCATTCCAGCTCCCCAATCTACTTTTTTCAGTGAACAGCATGATCTGGGGATGCTGGCGGGAGGTGTGCAAGTATCTGGGGTCGTGCTGGGCCAGGCTGTGCCTGCCTTCTCCCTGCTGCCAGCCTGACCTGCCCCCTCAGGCCCCTCCTTCCATCACAGCTTCGCCTTGGATGATGCCCCTCCAGCCCTCCCAGCACCGTCCCAGTCCCACGAGATTCCTTCCAGTCTGCAAATATGGTGCAAAAACCCAGAAGAGGATGCAGAAGCTGAGGAATGGCTGAAGTGAACCAGAAGATACTTCTCTTTGGTCCTGCTCCATCATTTTCTGAATGTAAACCACGTCCAGCAAGAAGCAGGCTACCATCCACTATAAAATTAGCACAAGGGTAAATTCGGGCTCAAAAGGAGGGCTGTTGACTGCACACAGCCTCCCGTGTTTCTCTCAACTTGTTTGAAAATTAAATATATTTTGTTCCATGCCCTAACCTTGCTCACAGTTGCTAGAGCAGGCTCCAGGGAAAGGCAGCAGGATGCTCCATTTTTGGCTCCATTTCTTTTCCTCCTGTTATTGGCACAAGACTGCTGTGCATACAAGTTCAGTGGGATACATTTCATCATACTCCACTGCTCCTAATGGGCCTGTCTTTTGCATTTCTTTTCTGTTTATCTTTTCCCCAGGAAGTTCAGCGGAAAATATGCATCTCGTGATGAAGGTCCCTCAGCTGGACTGGACAATTTTCAAGCACAGCATCAGCACAGCATAAAAGCCAGAGGGTTGTTATTATGGCCAGGTTAGAAAATAATGGGGCTTTTTATATTTTTTTTCCCCTTGTTTAAATACAAATCCTCCTCCCTCCCAAAATGTAATCCAGAGTTGGTGACTAGCAGGCACCAGTGGGTTGTCCGACAGGCTAAAGGCCTGGGCGCTGCTCAGGAGGGCACAGAGAACCCACACCCTGAAGATGGGGCACATCCAGGGCATGGCTTGAGTTTTGGCAAAGGCGAGCGGGCCCCCCAGCCTGCTCTGCGCCCGGTCCCTGGGCAGCCTCTCCATCTCCCTGTGCTGTGCTCACAGCCCTGCCTGGTGCCATGGCCCCACAAGATGCTCAGCTCCTCCGCAAGGAGAGGCAAAAACATGCCAAGGGACAAGGACCAGCCCTGCCTGTGCCCAGGAGCATCCTCTGCCCCAGCACTGCTTTGTACCACACGGTCCTGGGTGCCAGCACAGTGCTGGGTCCATCCCAGCACCACGGCGAGAAGAGAGAGCAGCCACCCCCTGCCAGAGGGACCCCAGCCCCAAACACAGGGAGGATGCCAAACCTGGAAAGGCAGGGGAAGTGGCTGCTTTCTGCTCCTGGGAAATCAATACTCCTGTCCCACACCACAGCCCTGAGACCCCGGCATTGCCATCCTGGCACACTCTGCCATTCCGGGAATCAAGCGGGACGCGCTGCACATTAGCTGTAACTCCCTTTTAATAATACATCACAGGAGGGCTGGCTCAGCACCCTCCTCTGCTCCTCCACCTTCTCATGAGCTTTACTCCATTTGCTCCATTTAGAACCAGCGTGCAAATTAATGGAGCACCAGTCACCTAGGGAGGAACTAATAATAGTTGTGTGTGTTCCCTCCTGCTCCCCCTGCCTCTATCCTCAGATCCCCTTCGCCAGGAGGATGGGGTACCTGGAAGAGCTCGGAGTCGTCGGTGCTGTACTGGCTGGAGTCGGTCTCCGAGTGCTCCCCGCACCACTGCAGCTCACTGAAGCAGCTGGCCGAGTCGAAGTCGCTGGCATCCAGCTGAGACAAATCGATCTCTGGGAAGTCAGAGTAGAGGTGCTCCTCGCCAGACACCTCGTACTGGGGAGAGAAGACAAAGTGGGTGAGCTGGCCGCCATGCCAGAGGGGCAGCAGCCAGCATCAACACTGCCTGCGGAGACGGCCGGTGTCCCCGTGTGCTGTCGTCTCTGCTCAAGCCCATTACTCAGACCCTCTTTCAAATAAGCTTTGGCAAGCAGCTCCAGGAGCATGGAGAGCACCTCTGGCACTGGCACAGCTGGTTACTGAAAGCTGCCCCACAACTGCCACCAAAGCCTCCCTCCTCCATCCCGCGTGGCGGCAGGGGTGGGAACAGCAGCATCTGCACTGGAAGAGCTTCGTCTCCTCCGGGGAGCAGCAGCTCAGGACACTGCGCAGCCACCTGGACCGAGGCAAAGCAGCTGCTGGTGCTCCCAGGGGAGACTGAGGCCATCCCTGCCTTTGGTGCCCTAAGGGTGACATCCAGGGTTATCTGGCTGCACCGGGGATCTGCAATAACACAGTGAGGCAAGAGACTTGGGTGCACACAAGACAGCAATGCCTGGGGCCAGGCCTCACGCCTGGTCAGCATGGCTGCTCCGTCGCCTGTCCCTGTCTCCACCACGTGGCACTGAAACACTCAGGCACAGTCCCTCTGGGGAAGCTGCACGTCCTGGCACATCCCCACCCACCGCCCAGGCCATACAGACCCTGGGCCCCGCATAGCACGCACAGGATGAGAAAAACGGCATGGGAACGAATGGATGTCCAGCTGTACGCAGGGCGACACAAGCTCTAGGAACCGAACTGAAAACCTCCACTGAACCACAGAAAGCAGCTGGGACCGGCCCCACTGCTGCTGGCTCCCGGCTGCTGCCCAGACACAAAGCATCCAGCACCCACAGGAGCAAGGGCTGGCACCAGCATGGCCCTGCACCACCACCCGATGCCTGCACCACCACCCGATGCCTGCACCACCACTCCCTGTCTGCACCATTGCTCCCTGTTTGCACCACTGCTCGCTGCCTGCACCAAGCCCTCAGGTTGCGCCTGGATTTGCCCTTGACGTCCAGGTTCAAACGTGGAGGGGAAAGGTCTGGTGCAACTCCTCCCAGTATTGACTTCCTGGGGGGAGTTTTCTGGTGATGAGGGAAGCAAGTTTATTTACAGAGCAAATGGATTTTGGAGCAGGCAAACATCTGAGCATGGGAGAGAGGCTGCAAGGGCAGGAGAATCTGGGGGCCTCCCCTGCTGAAGAGAGGCTCCTGCGACATGCAATGGGAAGGAAAAGGGATTTCAAACTCAGCTGCAGGAATGGAAGAGCCAGCGTTTCTCTCTCTTCTCTTTTTCTTTTTTTTTAATTGGGATAATCAGGGATTATTGATTCTGTTCCCATAGGCTGAAGAGCCTGTGTGCCAGTGCTTGGCACCAGGTTTAGGACGCCCTGTGCCACACCAAAGAACACTCCTGTGCACGCACCTGCTCCCATTTTGCATTTCTTACCTGCCTTCCGCCCCATCCCATCCCAGGGCAGTAGAAGAAAGGGCAAGTCGCTGGGCTGACGCAGCGAGGGTAAGGGAGAGCAGCTTCATGGCTTACTACAAGCCAGCGCCGTGTCCTGGGACAGGACTGCCAGCTCGGCCATGCCCACGGCAGCAACGGGGCTGGGGGCTGCGGGGAGCTCCCAACACTGCCCCAGCCCCACCGGCACAGGCACAGGACTGCGGGGCTGGGGAGCTGCCCCCGCGCTGGGAGGATGCTCTCCCCAGCACCCTCCATCTGCCCTGCTGCTGGAGGGAGGCGACATCAGGGTGACATCCACAAGCGTGCTGCCACCAAGTAAAATGGGCACAAAAAAGTCAATGCAAACCTTCAAACAGATATGGGATCCAGATATGTCCCCTAAAGCTGGGGCTCTTCAAACCTGTCCTGCAAAAACCTTCGCTCCCCTGCTGGTCAGAGGGCACGTAGCAGGTCAAGGGTCCCCGTCCTCATCACAGCCCACTCTCTGGGACATAGATGTTACCTTGCCCCCAGCTCTCCTGCCCTCTGCTCAGGGCCATCCTGGGCTTCTCTGGGATCAGATGTCCTTTGGCCTTTCAGATGTGTCCTTTACCTGCTGTGGCTTGTCCCTGCTTTTCTGCCACCACTCTTGCGCCTGCTCCAGAAAACATCTTGCAACAACTTTGGCTCTCCCTTCTCCCCAAATCTTCCCATGGGAACACAGGCAAAAGCTTTTATTTTTAGAAAAGCCATACATACATATATATATGTGTGTGTGTCTGTGTGTGCGTTCCATTAAAAATAGCAAAGCAGTCAAATTCTCCTGCTCCTTTTGATATGCCACAAGGGAAAAGATCCTGGTGCTGAGATCACAAGGAGCAGCTGACACCAGTTCTCGGGATGTCTTTTGATCAACTCCACAGATGTGACATGTCCCCATTGGCAACAGGGCTGGGTAAAAATAAACTCCCTCAATCTAATGCTGCTGAGCTGCCCGCTCCAGGCGTCCCGGAGGCAGGAATGCCCCGGCACTACCACGCCGCATGTAACCGTCCCAAGGCAGTGACTGGCCACAGATGCTCCCAGGTTCCCGGCTAGTCCAGGTCAGGAGTGCCCGAAACTCAGCTCTGCCTGCGTTGGTCCTCCTCCTCCTTGGACAAAGCAGGGAGAGCCTTTGCTCAGCACAGCTGCCTGCCCGGGCACCGGCAGGGCATCTCCGCATGAGGCTGTGGCTCCAGCCAGCCCCCTCTGTGAGGCAGGGACATCTAACCTGCCCAGCCACCGACGACTTGAGTCTCTGTAGAGAATCCATCACTTCAAGCACTGCTAGCCTAAGCACAGAGCGCTGGGAGCAGAGCCCCTCTGGGCTGGCTGCAGGGGGGGGGGGAGGACCCAGACCCCCGCCCAGGTAAGGGGTGGCAGCGGCAATGGGGAGGCTTCCTGTGGGCACTGGACCTCATCTGCTCTGACTTTCCCTTTTCCCACCCTTTGCATTTCCTGCTGCCTTGGGAGAGGAGTGAACTTTTGTTCTAATTTTACTCGGGAGTTTGTAGGAAGATCAGCCATGGGTTCTTGGTGTGCAGCCAGCAAACACCCATGGAGACATGCTGAAAAATTTGGAGGCATCCTCCAGCCCAGACACCTGGCCTGCGCGCACTGCTGCGTGGCTGTGACCAGAAAGCTGCCGGCAGCTCGTTGCAACTTCTCTTGCTGCAGGGAAGAGGGATGCTCAGGCAGCTACACAGGTGCCCCCATGCCACACACCTATATCCTTTGGGGGGCCAGCAGCCCAAGCCTGGGCAACCCCTCCCGCAGCAGGAGCACCCGCAGCACCACCACGGGGCAGCTGCACCTGGAAGCTAAAGGTGGACATTTGGGGGGACGGCTTCTGTTCAGAGACATGCTCCTTGGCTTCTTTAAAGCAGGAACCAACTCTGACCTCAGCCCTAGCAGAAAGGCAATCGCAATTACAGGACAAAGAGGCAGCTGATACTCGCCTGCGTGTTGCAAGGATCTTTGCCTCTGCAGAGGCTTTGTTCACCAGAAGGAGAGAGCATTCACATTTTCATTCTTTTACTGTAAGCTCAGACAGCTCTGCCCTGCTGCAAGGGGTTTATAACTCACATGGTGGGAGCAGGGGTTGCCCTGGGAGGCTGGCAGGGACCCTCACGCCGAGGGTTTGGGCTCGTTTGGTGCCCCTGCCAAGGCTGGCTGGGTCCAGCAGCCCATAGTGCCCGGGACAGCCTGGGGAGCAGGAGGGCTTTGTGCCCGCCCGGCCGCACCGCCCTGCGGCCACCCCTGTCCACATCCACCACGGCAGAGCTGGCAACAGCAAGGAAGCACGAGGGACAGTCTCCAAACCAGCAGTCAAGGACGTCCAGAGGTCACCTCGACAACTCTCCAGTTCCAGGGAGCCTCGGCTGCACCTAAACTTTTCCAGACAAGCAGCAGCAGGGACTCTGCCCAAGCACTGCAGGTGAAGAGGAGCTGGCAGCACCCCCCAGCCTGCACTGTGCCTTTTGCAAACCCATGGGAGCAGATCGGTTTGAGAGCTTCTGGTAGCTCCTCACTCAGCATCCCTCTGTCTCTATGGTCTGGAGATGGAAGAGCTCCAGGGAGCTGTGGGGACCGCACCCACCCGGGCACCTGCTGCTCTGGCTCCCCGTCCCTTTGCAAAGCCCTTGATCTTTGTCCTTCCAAGGGCAGTGGCAAGGTGGAGCGGGACAAGGAGCTGACATGGGGGCCAGCTTCATCTCCTTGTCCGATGATGAGGGTGGCCGATGAGAGCAGCTGTCTGTAGTGTCCCCAGCTGCTCCAGCACGTGTCCTGGGCTGGACTTGCAGCAGAGTGAGGGCAGCCACTGGCTGGAGCCACATCCAAGGGTGTCCCATGGAGAAAGGCTCAGTGCTGGCTCCTGACATCGTGGGGACAGCAGGTGGGACATTTCCCCTTTCAAGTCTTTCTCTCCTGCCTTGGAGCTGCACTAACTCTGGTGCAGGAGCATGTGCGGTCTTATCTCTGCAGAGACATGAGGTTCCTCTGCAAGCCCAACTGTAATTCAAATATTGGATTAACGAGACAGGAAATGTTTTCCTCTTTTTCAGGGTCACCTTGGGCTCCCCAGACTAAACCCCCAGTCCATGGGGCTGGAGAGGCTGGCTGGGGCTGGGCTGCTGGCTCCCAGGCAGCCGTACCCACCGAGCCCCCCGAGAGCAGACCCTGCTGGCTCCGTGCGTGTGCAGGGAGCTCACCCGGGGAGCAGGCAGCTCCCGGCCCTCCTGCCTGCCAGCCAAAAACCGGGCACCTGGCGTTCAGCAGCCCTCAGGCAAATGCTGATGCTTTGGGGTTATGCCTTCCCTGCAGCAAGCCCAGCAAAGAAGCAAAGGGGTGATGCCACCTCCGGACACCATCCTGGAGGAACCACAGCCCTGCTGCCAGGGAATACAACCTAACCCAGGGCAAGCAAGAGAGCTCAGCTGGCCATTGCCTGCAGTGCTTAACTGGCTCAGAGGGGCTGGGGACAGGGCAGTGACCATGACAAAGACACCTGTAGGTCCTCTCCTCAGTCACACCCCCCACAACAGCACGGGTACAAATTTCCCTTATCTGCAAACCCCCTGCATCCAGCCCCTTGAAGTTGTGGCCAAGTATTTTGCAGCGAGGCTCTGAGTGCGCCGGGCGACGGCACACAGATCATGCTCGTGCTTAGTGAGGCTGCAAAAGTTTCAGCTTCTGAAGTCTGCCGGCATGAAAGAGCGGCTGGATGGCCGCAGCGCCTTCACGGGAACTTAATCCTGTTTAAACCTGGGAGGCTGGATTTGCCTTGCTGCCTGCCTACACAGCCCCAGGATGCCTTGCAATTGCCTTGTCACTCACATGCCACTTTGCTGGATGGAAAAAAAGGAAGGAAAGTGGCAGCTCCTCAGAGGGGCTGGAGGAACCGGCCAGAAACAGGCAGTTCATCTCCTTGGCTGAGGAGACCAAGAGGTGACAGCCCTGCACAGAGCCTCCTCCCTCCCCACAGCCCAGTGCCCACCCAAAGCATTAAGGGATAAATATACATCCATGTGCGCTGGAGACAAGAGCCCCAAATTAGCCAGTAGCGTTTAGGCTGGGACCCAAAGCAGCAGAAGGTGAGAAATGCCGAGAGGACACAGTGCCAGCTCCTGCCAGCCTCCCTCGGCAGCGCGGGCAGCGCTGGCTCCTGGTGCCTGCATTTGTGGCGTCAGGAGTTTCCCCCTCCTCACCCTCACCCCGCGCTTGTCTCTAAAAAGGAAAGAAAATCCTTGGGCAGGGTTTTTGGAGAGAGCCGTCTGGGCTTATGTGGGAAATCCATAATTACAGACTGCTTGAAAGGGGGATTACAGCCATGCAGGGGGACGGTCACCGCACGGCAGTTTCACCAGGATGAGCTCTTCCCTGGGCAGGCGGCAGCGGCTGGCTGGTGCAGGGGTGTCATGTCCCCCCCATCCCCTGCTGTGGTCAGGGAGGACCCTCCCTCGGGCAGGCAGGGATGGGTGCCTGCAGACCCACAGCACCCTTCCAGGCCACCCCAGCACTGGAGGGGGGAGGCGATGGGGACACACAGCCACCACGACCCACGCCGGGGACAAACCCAGCCCCATCCACCCACAGCCCCATGCCACCGGGGTGCACCCTGCCGTCCCCACGGGCACACAGTCCCCATGTAATCACAACACCAGCACCCGGGGGGTGAAGCTGGGTGCTGCCAGCCCCTTATCATCCCCAAGAATGTGCCAACTCCATCCCAGCCCAGAGGGACCCCTGTGGGGCGGGCAGCCCCCCTCCAGTTCTGGGGAGGAGGGCAGAGGTGGGGATGGAGGAGAAAGCTATAAATAAGTGTAAATACAGCAAGGAGGCACCTGGCCAGAGCTGTGAAGGTCACTGGAGCATGTGCCAGCAGATAAGCAACCCCCCTCCCCACTGGCATTTGACAAAATGTCACTGTGAATGAGGGAGAGATGGTGTCAAGTTGTGCCTTGGCCCGGCCGCCCCTTGCCAGCCCCCCGATATTTATAGCCCAAGAGCCCCAAAGCAGAGGGCGAGTGGTCCCTTCCCGGGGGACAGCAAAGGCAGAGGGGACCATGCCCACAAAAACATGGACCTGACACTGCGGAGGAAGGCACGGGGCGTGCAGAGGCAGGGCTGTGCGGCTGTGTGGCTGTGGGCTGCAGCTCCCTCATCCAGCCCCCAGTTTTGGGAGAAAGGAGCTCAGGAATCTCCCAGGCTCCTGGGTCTGTGCAGAGGTGTGCAACACCTCACTGTCCTGCTGGGAGCGGGGTGTTTTGTCCTCTGTAGTCTGCTATTTTTTAATTTAAAAAAAAAATTTTACTGATCTGTGTTAACAATTCAGCCCAGTCAGCAAGAGGAAAAACCAGCCCGGATGAAATGAACAGCAGGTTGATCCTTTCTTCCACTCTTGCTGCTCAAAACCAGCTGCTGCTTCTCCGCTCCGCCACGGCACGTGGGAGCTGCTGCGGCGGTGCCGGGCCCCATGCTGGATACCCTGCACTGACACACAGGGAGCAGCCGGGGGCTGCAGAGCGGGCAAGGGAGGGGTACGGGCAAGGGGGGGTATCGGCAGCACCATGAACTCAGCCCAGCGGCACCAGCAGGATGAGGGGTGCTGGCGCCAGGCTCTGAGCCACAGCCCGAGCGTGAACATGGTCTCGCTCACTGACTTTTGTCTTACATTAGAAGGGTGTAATTAAGATCAACCACGAGATGCCAGTAATAGGAAATATTAAACATTAACTGCAAACAATAAACACAGACTTGCCAAGGTATCTTTGATATGGAGGAAAGATGGAAGAAATTGCACTGAACTATCCCTGAGTCACAAGACAGAAAAAAGGAGCCTCAGATACTGGTAATAATGCCCTGAATAAACAACGCTTTGCTAGAACACTTTAAACAAAGGTGTGTCAGCTTTAAGAAGAAGGGCACCAGAAAGTATATCACAGGTTACCGAGCTGCATGTTCACACTATACTCCGCAGCTGTTTATTTAAGCTCCAAACTACACAGTCCACTTTATTTCTCCCTGATCCCTGGGATGAGCCAGCCCAGGGCTGCGGGACCTGCTGGTACCGTGGCAGAACCAGGGAGACCTCCCAGCCCCAGGTGCCCCGTACAGAGCCCAAACTCTGCCCCACTGTCGTCACCCTCCACCACCAGCACTGCCACTGCCGGGGCGGCACCGCCAGGCATCCAGCAAGGGCAGAGAAGGAGAACCCATGGCTGTTTGTGCCGTGCAAGGAGAGAGGGCAGCAGGCAGACACAGTGGTGAACAGGCTGTTCCCAAGGAGGGACGCTCCTCTCTCAACACCCGCTAATGGAAACAGCACCTGCCACCTGCGGCTGCTGCTACATGCTGTGCCGTGCTGTGCTGTGCCATGCCGTGCCAGCCACTGCTGCCATGTCCCCAGAATACGGTCCCCAGGCAGAGCGCAGTGCCATCACACTCAGGCACACACAGCATGTTGATAACGGTGTCTCCCATCCCAAGAGAGGTGTGACAGCTTTATCCTGCACCCCTCGAGCCAAACAGCAGCACCCCACACCAACCCTGCCAGCAGCCAGCCCGGCAAACACTCCCCACCACCCACTGATCCCAGCGCAGCAGGGAGCAGCACCCCCAATATGCACATGCCAGCGGCTGCTGCCAGCCCTGCCCCAGTCACCGAGGAGTGCCACTGGTGCCAGCGGGGCTGGCACTGCTCGATGGCATCAGCCAGGCAGAACACGGGCATGGTCCTGAACCCTGCTGATGTTTTCTAAGAAATTCCTTGTTATCTGCCCCAAAACCATAGGCAGGACCAACAGACAGCAACTGGCATGTGTTGAGCCAGGTACAAAAGCACAGTGGGAACTGAAACGTCCCATCAGCTCGGGAGGTCCCCACCCTGCCATGTGAACCCTGGCCGTGGGCACAGGCAGGAGCAGGCAGGTGTTGCTCTCCTGCACGACGCTCGCCTCCCTGCTGCAGCATTTCCCCAGCGAGGCAGCACAGCCTGCACGGGGCGAGGATGGAACAACGAGGTGGCACAAGCCCTGCAACCTCCAGGGACTGCACAGAGGGTGCCCCATGGGACAGGGAGCAGAGGGGCTGTAGCTGAGGCAAGGGGGGTCATCAAGACCCCAAAACTCTCTGGACTGCTTCTACTTGCAGACCCACAGCTGGAGGCGGCAGAAAATGCTGTGGTCCCTGAGACAGGCTGAGGACACCCGGGAGCAGTGATGTCCCCAAGCTCCAGCCACTCCGAGCTCCAGCCAGGCTGCGACAGAGGGGGGCCAGGCTGCGCTGTGGGAGGGGGTAAGCGCCTGACTCACTGAGGAGCTGACTATTAGCCAGCTCTGCTGGTCACAAAAATTCCCCACAATGGCAACTCCTTCCTTTTGAAAGGAAAATATGAGGGGGCAATTATTTTCAGACCTTCCTCTTCTGATGTCCCGGCAGGCAGCAGCCACATGAGGGCTGTGGGCAGAGGGACGCCAGCGAGAAGCCTCCCCCAGGGTCAGCGTGGCTGCAGGGGCCGGAGGAGGAGCAGCCCTGCCCCTGTTGTCTCCAACCACTGGCCCCTTGGGAGGTTTGGTCACCAGCTCTTGGGCTGACGGGGCTCCACGAGGCTCCTTCTGTCTGGAGGATATTGCAAACGTCCTCCCATGGCACTGCCCTTCCAGCCAACCAACTCAGCTCCACGGGCACTGCTCGCCCTGGCATCGGCAGCTCTTCCCCCTCTTGTCTGGCTGCAAGAGCAGCTCAGGGGAAACTGTGATTACTGAGATCTCCTCCTCCCCTGGCTCGGGACACCCAACGCAGGGCTCTCTGGGTGGCAGCGAGTGGCAGGCAGTGGCTCAGCACACAGCCCGGCTCTGCCGCACTCGGCAGGGGGGCCATAACTCCCAGCACGTTCTGGTGCTCAGGTGGAGAGACCCTGCTGACTACCAGACACCCCAGCCTGGTGCCATCCCTGCGGCCATCACGCAGGATGCTCCTCACCTCCCTGAGCCACAGGCGTCCTTTTGGACCTCGCTGATGCTCCCGTGCAGAGCAGTGACTGTCCGGGCATCCTGTCCCCCACCAGGAGCACTCCCAGACCTTTTACCAGGGCAGCGGCAGGCAGGGGAGGGAGGAAAGCATGTGTCCTGCCTGCCTGCAGGATTTGTACCGAAGCTCGGCGAGGTGTCGAGGCTTTCCCCGCCACGGACGACAGGGCAGCGCCCAGCGTGGTTTGGTGCAGCTGCGCTGCTGGCAGCAAAGCGGCCTCTTCGTGCTAATCAGAATGAGGTGGGAGACGGGGAAGGTTCAAGCTGGGGTTAAGCAGGCGCAAGGAGGATCTTCCCGCATTAGCCTGACCTCCCGGCACATCCAGCCCTGACGCTCTGCTGCAGCTGCACCATCGCCCTGCCCGGCTCAGGCACCATCACCAAACCCGACCCACCCTGACCCCCAGCAGACCCCTTCTCCTGCCAGACCCCGGCTGCGGTGGCCCTCCTGGGGGGCCTTTGGGGGACCCCCGGCTGTGCCCAACTCCCATGTGAAAAATGAACTTTTCAGCTGGAGGCGCGAGGCCTCGGAGGATGAAAAACACTGTGGAAAGGGCAAAACTGCTCCAATCTGTCTGTACCCTGTCCACGCGTGCCCGGGCCCATATCCTGGCAGGGGTGGAAGTGCCAGCCCTGCCCAGCCCTCCCTGCCAGGCGGGCACTGCTGGCCGCCCCTCGCGGCATGTCCCTGCCGCAGGGGAAGGGGCAGCGCTGCCCGCTCCAGCCCTCCCTGCTCCCTGCACGGGGCCCTGGCACCCCATGGCATGGCCACACTGCCTGCACCTCGCTGCTCCCCATCACCAGCGTCCCCTGCGAGAGCAAGGAGAGGGGTCCTCCCACCCCTTCTCCTGAACTGGGGGCTCCCTGCCCCCTCCCCTTCGTCTGGCCCATCAGCCGGACACTGCGGTCTCCCTGATTAAATTATTGCCCATTTTCTGTGCAGCGCCTGGAGGTGTCCTGGCCAGAAGAGATGCGTCACCACCCGGCATGGTCACTGCTTGGCTCCGCTCCGGCACGACTCTGCCTGTGCCTCCTGGGAAAGCTGGCGAGAGGGGAGCAGGGAGCCTGGGTGCTGGGGACAGGCATGGTGTGGGCGCTGCCACCTCCTGGGCTGTGCCAGCCCCAGCACCCCAAAACTGCAGAGAGCTGGCACAGCTCCTTCAGTGACTCAAACCACCTAAAAAAGTGGCGGGGAAGGGGGATGCTGCAGAGCTGAGTATTTTCCAGGTGGGCATCACAAGAAATCACAGGTACTAACAGATCAACAGTATGGACACTGTTCCAATCATTACAGTGGGGAAACTGAGGCACGGGAAGGTGAAGGGAGGGCAGGTTCCAGCAGGCCCATGACCGCGGGCTATGTACACAGTTCACAAGGTGGTAGCAGAGGTGTGAACCCTCAGCAACACCTCTGGGGCTGCCGGCAGGCGCTGCCACCACCCGCTGCACTTTCACTGGCACAACCTGTTTGTCCCGGGGATTTCCCAGTGCTACACCGACAGCACCAGGCTCTGCCGCGCCCGGGTCAGCACTGGAGCACTGCTGGTGTCCTGGGCAGCAGCGGGTGTCCCAGCCAGGCCACCTGTCTCTGGGTGCCTGCGGCTGGGGCTCTGTCCCTGCTTTTTTGCCTCTGCCGGGAGCATTTCTGGGAGCTGCAGCCCAGAGCCTGTGCTGCCAACCTGGCTGCTCCTCCGAGCTCTCCTGGGCGCCAAGACCAGGCGCTCCCCCCTGCAAACAACTGACTCACCCCGGAAAGAAACCGCTCTGAGATCTCCAGATAGAAAAATCCCTCCGAGGGCAAAACACTCCTTCAGGAGCACATGCAAACCCAGGTGATTACCCACATGCACAAAGCTTTGCGCTATTCCAAATTCCCCGCTGTGAAGGACCACACCTTTCCCCTCCCCAAAACCCCAGCCCGACAGGCTCTGGTGGGGCGCGGGAGCTGCCTGCCCAGAGGGTGGTCTGGCTGCTACCCAAGTGGGGTGTCGCTTGCCTGCTCCCCAAGCCTTGTTCCCCCCCATTTTTGAGCCCGGCTAATCCAGAGATCGACCTAAAGCCACAGACCTTGGGACAGGCTGGCTTGAAATCCAGATTTGAAACCTGTATCCAGCAGCCTGGTGCCCAGGAACTGGTCCGATCCCACACCAGCTACTGGGTCGGGAGCATCAGAACCATCCCTCCAGTGCACAGGAGCCACTCTGCCCTGGCAGCACCACGGCCCAGATGGGCCCGAATCCCCACGAAGGGCTTGCAGGGGTTAAGGCGCCTGCTTGTCGTGCCACCTTCATACACTTTGAATGGTCCCAGCGCCTGGCAGCAGCTCCCTGGTCATATGAGCAGCTCCAGTTACGGGCCCGCTGCCGCCTCTGCGGCTCGCTTTTATCCCCTCCATCTCCCCTCTCCACGGAGGCCATCCGCCTGGCTGCCTCCACTCCCTGTGTTGGGGGCTCCTGGGTGGGACTGCAGCCAGGTGTCCTTGGGAAGAGCCCCCAGTGTCACCTTGGAGGGAACGGCGACGGCCAGCTGGGCAGCAGCCGGCAGGCAGGGCAGCGAGCCCCGGGGTTGCGCTCCCCACGGCACTGCCAGGAGAACCCTGCGCAGTCCACAGACACAGCCCACGGGAGAACCCGGCTTTGCACCCAGAGGGCAACAAGCCACCCCTGTACCTCCAAGCCCCCCCAACAGCGTGGGCACGGCACGCAGCAAGCAAACTCCTCGGTCCCCCAGCCAGCGCTGCGCTGCCAGTGTGGTTTCCCACCGTGGGCGACGGGGTGGAGCGGCGCATCCCCAGCCCCAGCCGCGCCGTGCTGGGTTATGCAAACCGCAACAGGAGCTGTTTCAACTAGTTGGACGGCTGCCTGGCAGTCAGGTGCCTTCCTCCTCCTCCTCCCAAGACGGCTGCCAGTCCTCCGTGGGCAGCTGCCCAGGCTCCCGCGGGTGCCTCCATCCCCACGCTGAACACGCATGCCTGCCGCCAGCAAGGGGCTCTGCATCCCTGGGGTGGCCTGGGAGCTGGGGGCAGGTGCGGGGGCTCGCTGTCCCCCTGCACGGCATGCTGTTATCCCCCAGCACAGCTGTGAACCAGCTCCGTCAGCGGGTTTCACAGTCCTTGAGGTGTCCTCGAGTGTCCCAGCACTGCCAATGTACACCGTGTACCATGAGAAACCAGAGGAAAGGTTGTGCATGCACAGCTCGTACCAACCTGACACCCATCGTGGCCAGGAGCAGGGGGCCAAGGCCATGCAAGCTATGGGGTGCAGCAGGGGTGAGGAAGGGGCTGGTTGCCCCATTGCTGCTGAGTTTTGCCCAGCACTGGGATGTCCCAGCCTGCCTTCATCGTTGGTGGGTTGTAAGAACCCAAGACAACTGCTCCCTGTGACCTGCTGCTGTCAAAATTTGGAAGGGGGCAGGAAAAAACAGGCCAGGTGCTGTGAGCCACAAAGGAGCCCTGTGGCAGAGGTGGTCACCATGTGTATCACCGGTGGGCTCAGCCACACTCACGCCCCATGGCAACGCCTCAGTGTTTGGCTTTGCCTGGAGAAACTCCCCAGGCTAGGAGGGGAGAGGAGCCAGGACGTGGAGAGCATCTGCTCCAAACAGCCTCCGACATGTTGCGAAACAGGGGAAAAATGCAGATCCGAGCACCAGGCATCTTCATGCAAATACCATCCTCCCCAAGCCGGTACCAGCCTTACACTGGGACAGCAGGAAACCTGCAGCTCGGTGCTGCACAGGGCTTTTCCTCCTTTGCACAACACTTTGGCTTCTCCTTAAATTTCAACATGGATGGCACAGAGCTTCATATGCTGCTGACTGAGTCAGCGGAGGCCCGGCAGCCCTGGTTTCAGCAGGGAAATACTCCCTAACCAGTCCTGGCTTCTCCCAGCAGCTCCAGCTCCACAGCCAGGGCAGCTGGGCTGCTGCGGAGCTTTCGGCACCATATGGATTAGTGGCTCTGTGGGGCGATAGCTGCTGCTGTGCTGAAATGTGGGATGAAGTGGGATGAAGCCAGCCGCCTGCTTGTACCAGGGCTGCAGGGCTCCTGCCATGGATGGTGTCCGACCCAGGGAGCCTGGGTGGGAATGGGGAGAGAGAGAAAGAAGCCCTTTAGACCCAGCCTTTGTACTGCTCATTGGAGAAGGGAGAGGAATTGGCCAGCCCAGAACACAGAGAAGTGAGACGCCGGCCCGGATGCACAAGCAGCAGTGCTGGGAGAGGGATCTGACACCGGGCTGGGGTGGCACAAGAGATGGCTCCATCCCTGCAACATGTTTCTTTACTACAAACTTCTGTGCAACACAACAAGGCCTTTGCCAAACTAAACAGGCCCCAAGCCAGCTCCTTCCAAGGCTCCCTGGGATGCTCTGCTCTATGCATCCCTCAGCAGGTGCCAAGATCTTGTGGCAGGTGTTGGTTTTTCTGTTTGGGGTGTTTTTCCAGCTGGTGCTGGATGTCCTTCATGAGCATTTCTGCAAAGGTGGCATCTAAACTGGAGGAGCAGGGAAACCTCCCTGCGCTGAATAGTAAAACCCATCGGCAACGCCGTGACACTTCTCCAGACACTGCATCTAAATATAGACTCCTCATTTATTACCCTGCCAGCTGCTGGATTTGGTGCGAGAGGAGCCGGGGGGCTGCACTGATGCTCCCCTCGCCTGTACCTGGGGATTGCCTGTACACATCCCATGCAGAAGCTCACGTTGGCTTCAACAGGGCACAAAGCACAAAATAACCCATGAGCCGCCTCCCCAGGTGTCTCCTGAGAAATGGGGCTGGTTTGCTGGTGAAATGCTGCGGGTCCAAATTCCCACTCTGCATCCTGGAGGGGTTTAGAGATGCACTGGCACGAGCAGGTCCTGCCTGGGTGGGAAGGGATTCCCCCTGCTCCTGGCGAGAGCAGCGGCAGTACTCAGGCCTCCAGGCGAGGGATGCATGGCTTCCCCAAGGCTTCCCTGCTGAGGAAAGGCAGGCGTGCTTCCTCACCCCAACCAGCCCCGGATGCCAACGCTCGACCCAGCAGCACTTACTGTCTCCCTGGGACTATGGGTAAGGGATCGCTTCCGTCAAACACTTGGGTCACACCGGGATTTGTCCCATTGTTGCACATCCCAGAGGGAAGGAGACATGCCCCCAAATTTGCTGGGGACCTGAAGCCTCTATGATGCCTTGCCAAGGTTTTCCTGAGAGACCCTGTTCACCAATGGGAAATGTGTTGCTGGGGGGGGAAGGAGTCACCGGTCAGGGCAGGGCAGGCAGGGGAGGATAGAGGCGGCACCCTGCATGCCTGGGAGAGCACAAAATCCTGCCAGCTCAGCTCTGGGACATGGTGTAAGGCAGCTGTCGTGGAGCCGAGGCAGGAGCAGGAGCAAGAGGGGTGAAGCCCAGGATGCTGTAACACGCTGTTGGCTGCCACCCACGCTCAGAGGCAGCTGCAAGCTGCTGTGCCACAGCACCGTGCCCCCAGCAGCCGACCCCCGCTGCCCTGAGCAGCCTCCCCACCCTGGGCCAAGCTGCATGGCCTCTTCACAGGGGCTCCTATGAGGACCATGTGAGGGGCTGGGACTCGGTGGGACCCCAAAGGTGCTCCTGCTAAAGCCCCAGCACTGACTCTGCCCGTGGCCCCCTCAGAGCTGTCCCAGCAGATGCAGGGCTGGTGTGAGCTGCCCGCAAGCCCCCTGCCCGGGCAGAGCAAGCTCCCGGGACCTTTCCTGCTGCTCTCCGGTGGGGACATCGGAGCAGGGCCCTGGGCAAAGGGCAGGAGGGGCAGGGAGCCGTGCTCCCATGGGTGCCATCGACCCCCAGGCTGTGTGCTTGTTGCCTCCATGACCACATTTGGGAAAAAAGGGTAAGAAAAGGGGATGATGCACTGCAAGCCGGCCCCTGCCCTCACGCAGCTGGGAAGCCAGGCTGGGCCGAGGCGCTGCCGGCTGCTCGCAGCAGCCATCCCCCCGGCTCTTGGCGCTGAGTCCCATTGAGACGGGGCCAAGCAGAATGGGAACTCCAGGCATCCTGCCTCCTGCTGCCGGCACTCCCGGCCAGCCGGTTCACGCTGGGACACCTGCTCCCTGGGTGGCCAGGGCATCCCGCTGCCAGCACCGCCGGCCTCAGCCACGGCTCCTGCCCCATGACCGCAGTGCCAGCCAAAGGAAACAGCCCTCCGGCTCCCACCTGGCCTTTTACCCTCCAGCCACCCCGCAGGCCAAGCGGGAGGCTGGGAAGCAGCGGGAAGGAAGGGGTTAAGCCATTCATCATCCCCTCTGGAGAGGGCTGGACCCAGGGCTCATGCCCCACACAGGACTGCCAGTCCTGTACCCCACGTACCCCAGTATCAGGACCACCCAAGGGTTGTGAAGAGTGGTGGGGGTCTGCTGGGGCTGCCTCATCCCGCCAGCAGCCAGGCCAGCAGTGTGTGCTCCTCTGGGTGCATCGGATCACTGGGTGGTAGCAGCAAATGCAGCCGTGGTGCCCACTGCACCTGTGCCACCGCTCATGTGCGGACCAGGAAGCTGCTGCACTTGTATGGCATTCCCACTGCACACCCACCCATCGCACACCCGCCCATCGCACACCTTCCCCCTGCAGTCACCCATCACACACCCTCCTGCTGCACTCCTGCCCATCGCTGGCATGAGGAAGGTATGATGCAGGCACCCTGAGCAGCCCCTGGGCAGGGACAGAGGTGACTCCCCTGGCTCCTGAGCATCTCAGCCCTGGCTGGAAGCTGAGCTGGGCAGCTGCAGAAGCAGCCCCAGGCTCCTGGACACACGGGATGCTCACACCCAGGCTGCTGTCCCCATGCAGGGACAGGCAGGACAAGGTGCGGGGCTCATGCAGGGCAGCTGCAAAAGCCATCCTCCAACTGACAGGTCTTTGGTCCTCATGGAGTGTCCCTGCTGCCGTGGGGGGTGCAGAGAGACTGTTGCTGCCAGTGGCCCCCAGGGACCAGCAGCAGCAAGGTGGGGAGGGAGCTGGGGCTGCTCCCCCTTCTCCCCTTGTTCCCTGCTCAGGGACCATCCTGTGCACAAAGACTTGGGGCAACCCAAAAAACCCCAAATGTGATCTCTGGATGACCTCCTCCTCCCTGTGCCGACATCTGCTGAAGCAGCAGACAGGACACATTGACACCCTGCTTCTGCCTCCCCCCTCAGCCCCAGAGGCCTTTCCCCTGCTTTCCCCAGGCTCATGGGGGGTATAAACCCTTGGGCAGTAGCTGGGATTTGGGTAAGAGGCCATGGAGCACTGGGGATGCAGAGCCAGGAGCATGCGCTGCTGTGGTTCTGATGGATGGCTGGCTGTGCCTGTGTCTGTCTGTCTGTCAGGACAGCAGCAGCGCATGCTCCAGCAACTCTCCCACGGCCGCCAGCAAACACCCCTGGGACCCCGAGTCCAGGCGTGAGGGGTGGCAGATAGAGGAAGAGCTGAGAAGGGAGCAGAGCCAGCATGCCTGCCTGCAGCTCTGCGCTCCCTGCCTGCAGCCCTCTGGGCTGGGGGTGCTCCTGCGGCATCAGTGCTTTTGCCACCCCCTCCCCAGGACCGCAGCTTATTTTGGATGGTGACGTGCTGGCTGAGGATTTGCTGCTGTCCTACTAGAAGCATCCCTATCCTCATCCCCAGTGGGATGCTCTGCAACAGGCCTCTTCACCCCAAACCACTCAAGTCCGCTAGCTGTGCCTCAGTTTCCCCTCCTCACCCTCTGGCTAACAACAGTGACCCTCTCCCACCTTTTCCTGCAGGAGGATTTCGCTAACGCCTGCCAAGGGATTTGCAGATATAAAGGGCTCGCTAAGTGCTAACTATGCCCGGGAGCCAGCTGGCATCCATCCTGGCAGACACCCAGCACTGTCCTGGAGAAACCTCTGCAAAAATCACACTTCGTGCCTGCTACCCCCCAGCCCCAGGCAGCCCCTCGCCCCAGCCATCGCCCCTCGCCAGGGGCACGGGTCCCGTGGGAGGGCGGCAGCGCCTGGGCAGCGAGCGTGGGGACATCCAAAGAAGGAAAGGAGTTGGAGGATGGAGGAGCCGGCTGGGCTCCCTGGCTGGCCAGCCGGCCCATACTGTAAAAGGAGTGGGAACAGGGACTGCACAGCTCTGGCTCCAGTGGTTTTAAGATGGCTGTGAAGCCGAGAGGAGGAGGAGGAGGAGGAGGAGGAGGAGGAGGACATTAACCCTCCCGGCACTGTGCTGCAGCCAGGAGCACCGCGGCAAGGAAGAATGGTAGGCTTCCCAAGTCTCCACTTCACAGCAGATGGACCGGGTCCCCCCAACACCCACCCGACAAACTGCAGCCGGGGGTGATGCTTTCAGGCCTGGCAGCGCTGAGCCGGGAGATGCTGCCCTCAGACAGATGACGGAAGGAGGAGGAGGAGGAGGATGCCTGCGGGAGGGAGCTGATCCTCCATGGGTGCAGAACTCTCAGCAGGGTCTCAAAGAACCCTTAAACATGGACTCCCTGGGAAGGTGTCGTCCCCCTCATGCTGTCCCCAGGGAAGCACCCCACCGGGGCTCAGCAGCACTGGAGAGGCAGGAAAGGGGCACCCCTGGGTGCCACCCTTCTGAGCACCCGCCCGTCTGCATTGCCATCCCTTGCCAACTGCTCAGTGGGGAACAGCAGGGCCGAGCTGTTGCTTGGCTTCCCTCCTCTTTTCCCTGTGGACATGAATAATCACTTTTTTCCTGCTTAATGTTTTCCTTTAAAAACATCGGGCTTGGCCGTCCCCGCACTCTTCTGTGGGATTCATCAGAGCAGCAGGAACCCAGGCACGGCGGCCGGAGGAGAAAAGGTATCAGGCGCTTAACAGCGACTTCCCTTCTCCGAAATGTTTATTTGTCATTGACGTCAAGTAATTATTGAGAATTATTAATTAAGAAAGCATTTAAGAGCATTCCTTTTGTTGAGGTTTTGTCATTACAATTAGTTTATCAGCCAACAGGAGAAACATCAGCCTTCGCAGTTGCTTGTAGTGCAGCAAAGCACCCATAATTAATTTCCCTTTCTGCAGCAAGTGTTTCGCTTTGACCTGCCTTGGGGACTTGCCTTTCTCCAGGTGTGCCAACCACAACAGCTCTGGAAACACCCAGCCAAAGGGACCTCAAGAGGCCATTGTATGGGAACACCATGTCCCCTCTAGCCTGTCAGAGGCAACTACGCATGGACAGCGGCTCTTCTCGGGAAAGCATCCTGGCTGAACGCCCTGATCCTGGGGAGGAAGCTGCAGGGTCAGCAGAGTTGAGCCCCGCCACCCTGCCATGCTCTTGTGCCACCTGCTGCCGTGTCCCTGGCTCCTGTGGCACCTGCCGCCCTATGCCAGTGCTGGTGTCCTGCCGCAGAGCAGCTCGCTGTGGGTGAGAGCTCCGGGACACTGCCATCTGCAGCCTCGCGTGAGTGATCCGGGCACTGGAGCCTGTCCCTGCACCTGCCAGCACCCCCGTGATGCTCTGCCCAAGGGCTGGGCTGGGGGCAGGCAGAGCTCCAACGGGGAAGCACGGGAACGGGCAATCAGAACAGCCCCCACAGTACCAAGCAAGATTTGTGCTCACAGTGGTCCAGGGCATGAATTTTGGGGGGTTATTGCTCCCTTATTCCCTGGTCCTCTGGCCCAAGGGAACAGAACTCCACAGCAGGGCTGTGTCCTCGCCTCTGACAGCCCACTCTCCCCTTGCCACCCTACTCTCCTCGGCCCCATCCTTGTACCCTGTCCCCCACGGGAACCCAAGCCACTATGCTGCACCAGGCTGTGCTTTTGAGATGATGTGAGCCCCAGGGAGCAGCACAGCTCCCCAGTGACCAGGGCACAGAGACAACCGCAGCCACCCCAGTGCTCCAGCCTGTTTGGAGCCCCTCTGCCGGGGCAGGCAGGGCAGGACGGGCAGCGAGACACGGCACACGCCGGCAGCACCAGCACAGAGGCATGCCCAGCTACGCATGTGCCCAGCACGTGTGGAGGGGGCTGGCCCCTCCGGCGTGCTGCAGCTCCTGCCTCCCCGGTGCATGCACACACACGCCCCACGCACACTTGCTCACACAGCCCTGAGGCCAGCAGCGCCGTGGCTGCTCCAGCACCCAAACCCCAGCCTGCTGAGCACCCAACACCCAGGCTGGCTGGAGGGGAGGGGGTGCCCAGGAGGCAGGGTAACCCCACGGGACGTGGGGCTGCCTCTTGGGATGGGGCATTCTGCCTCAGCCCAGGCACAGCTGGGCAAGCCTTGGGCTGGTTCCTCCAGCAGCAGTTCCTGCACGCTCCCGTCTCTGCTGGGGCACCGGTGGCTCTTCCTCCCTTTGGAGAGCTGGGGTGCCAGTGGGTGAGAGGCTGGGAGGGGTGCTGAGGAAGCGGGCAGGCTGCAGAGCCCGTGCCACCTGAGGGACAGGCAGTACAGTAGCAGACAGTGAGCAGAGTTCCTGCAGCCTCCTGCAGCCCTTCCAGAGAGCAGGCTGCAGGCACCCGCAGCCCTGCGCTCCCAGGTTGGGGCTGGTGCAACCCCAGTGCACACATGCACCCCCCTAATGCAGCACCTGGAGGGGCCAGCAGCCCCCAAGCAGCAAGTGGGTCAGCTATACATAACCGGAGGAGCCCCAGCAGCACCAGTACCAGGCACCATCCTGCCTTGAATCACTGCCACCCTAAAACCATGGCCTGGAGACAGGGGCTGTGGCAGCTGGGAAGTGCTGCTGCATTGCCAGAGGCACTGCTGAATCTGCTCCTTCATAGCCATGGCCCTGAGGGCTCCCAGCCGTGTATCTCACTCCAGGGCAGCCCCCCCAGAAGCAGGGGCACCAGGTGGGACTGATGGCTGCCAGACCGAGCTCCCAGGAGGCCATGGCTGCAAGCTGTGTGCATACTCCTCCACACAGAGCAGGCCCCCAGAAGGGAGATTTCCACTGGCATTTACTGAAACCAGCCACCCCAGCTCCCAAGCACCAGGGCAACAAGCTCAAACTCCCTCCTGAAGGCTGGGCAGACCCCCCCTGGGCCCGGGGTGCACAGGCATGCCAACCTGGCAGCATGCACGCACGAGTTGGGCTCACAGGGTGACATCGAGCATCCCCGGTGTGGCACATCCCTGCGTAAGGACATTGTGCACGACAGCTGTGCAGCCTGCAGCAGTTTAGCCCCAGTATCCCCAGTCTGTGCACCCCAAGGGCAGATACCTTCCCCAGTGCAACCTGCCACCCTCAGCTGCACTTCTGCGGTTTGTGGGTCCAGAAAATCTGGTGCTGGAGCCCAGGAGAGGAACGGTTTGGGGTGCTTTGGACTGGTGCCT
The DNA here is from genome assembly GCA_011057875.1 of Pterocles orientalis. Classification (NCBI taxonomy): domain Eukaryota; kingdom Metazoa; phylum Chordata; class Aves; order Pterocliformes; family Pteroclidae; genus Pterocles; species Pterocles orientalis. The sequence continues at coordinate 53,466 of WKFP01015494.1, forward strand.
CCTTCATAGCCCTGCTGGCACCGCGCAGGAGGAGGGGGCTGGCATTCATCCTGCACCTCACAAGCACCTGGAAAAGCCCTTTGCAGCCTGCAGGTCTCCAGTTGTCTACAGTGGAATATCACCAGCCTCTCGCCCAGCCCGAAGGGGTGGTTATTAGGGAAAAACACTTTAATGAGGCAGCTCGTTAAAGGCATCAACAGATTACCCCAGAAATCTGAGGAACTCCGTGACTGCAGAGTTCAAGAACAGGAGAAACAGACCTTTCCATGGCAGGGGTAGGAGATGCTGCCTCAAAGCGGTGGGCTGAACCCACGACTCCTCAAAGCCATTTCAAAGCCCTGCACCCTCCCAGGAGTCTGCGTGAGCTCTGAAGACACAAGATGCTGGGAAGGGAGCACTATAGCTTGAAACCTACGAAAACATCCACTGAAATACAAGTGGAAGATACTCCATCCCTGACAGTCAAGTTCAGGCACTGCCTCCTCCACTGATTGAGCAAAATCCCAGCCTCAGTGTGGACTTCCAGCAGGGATGCTCCAGGGAGAAAGCCTTTGGCAGGACACAGCCCCGCTGGACAGCAGCAACGTGGGAGGAGAGGCAAAGGCAAGCAGAGTTCAGAGTTACAGTCACCAGAGAAAAATTAACCCCAGAAAAAAAATCCCACTCCACTTCCCACTGCAGGGAAAGGTTTGCAGAGCATCTCTTCCCACATCCAAATGAAATGCTGTTGGGAGAGTGGGGTGAGTGGGGCACCCCAGCAGGTTGGGGTTACCCCAAAGCCACTTGGGTGGCAGGGAGAAGAATCAGGCCCATGTACTGGCTGTTCTGAATGAAGGTGGGAACGGTGCTGCTAAAGATAACTTTGTGAACAGGTACTATTAATAGCAATACTATAGGGCTTTTTCTCTCTGCTTTCTGCAAGGCTCTCTCCGGGAGCGGTGAACGCTAATGGATTGGGCTCTGCTACAACACCAGGGAAGCGACCGTGCGTGTGCACCACTGGAGCCCGGCAGCAGGCAGATGCCCTCGAGGAATAAGGACCAGCAGCAAGTGGCTGACCAAGCCGGCCACCCGCCACTGCCGCGGGAGACCAGCGCCGGCTGGGCGCTTAGACCGAGGATCCGCGCGGGAGCTGCTGGCGAGGCTGCCGCCGTGCTGGTTTCCATGACGACTTCAGCACTTGGCGGGAGATGGAGATGACGGGATCAGCCAGGAAAGTAACTGAGCAGAGCTGGCATCCTCCGTCTGCCACGGCCAGCGGCACAGCCCTGCCAGCTCTGCGTGGCTGGTTGGCACATGGCAAAGTCCTGGGACCCTCCGGGCATCTGGGTCCCCCTCGCCTTACAGGGCGTGTGCTGGCTGCCCGTTGTCCCCACGGAGCCTGCCCATCCCGTGGGTCCCTCCCCGACACCTCCATGGCAGCGCAGTCCAGGTCCTGACCCCATCCCTGCGCTAGCCGGGTGCACACCCAGCACCGGAGCACCCGGCCAGGTTTGTGCCCCTGGCTCATCCCCTAGCATGGCATCTCCACTCCTGATGGGGCAGTCTCCCTGGCGGCACCAGCCCCAAGCACACAAACCCTTCACGCCCCAGCCCGTGGTGTCGGGGCCGGCCGGCACAGCAGGCAGCCAGGCAGGGCAGTACCCAGCTCTCCTCTGCAGCCCAAGGAGATGCTGCAGGCTGGGGTGAGCTGGCACCGGGGCCAGCCAAGTACCAACCCGCACTGGGACAGCCCTCACCCTCACTGGCCCTCGGCTCCACAGAGCCTTTCCCTGGCTTCCAGGTAATCTAAGATGAACCGCTGCAGCCCAACGTGCTCAGATACCCAGGGACACCACGGAGCAGTGAAGAACCGAACACCTGAAGCTTATGGGATGCCGGGATGGCATGGTCCCCCCAGCCCCAAAAGCCACTCGTGCCCAGCCAGTGCATCCCTTGCCAAGTCACTGTGCATGGCCGCTGCTTTTCCAGGCTGCGGGCAGGGAGCACGCAGGGCTGGGGCAGCACGGCGGGCGGCTGGGACCCCCAGCACCCCCTCCCACCCACGCGCAGGATCCTGCAGCACGCCCTCTTATTCCAGCAGTGCAATTAGCCTTGCTGACCCCTGAAATCCTCAGCCTCTCTAAGCAGCCATGCATTAAATCCCGGATCCAAGAGTGGAAATAGACTTCGTAAAAGGCTTATGGCCCTATTTATTACATTTTACGCATGACGGAGTCCGACAGCACGGCAACAGCACTGCAGTCAGTGCTGGCTCTGCCTCCACGCCGAGGCAGATGGACAGACGGACAGGCAGGAGCGGGTCTGGAGCAGGCAGCAGAGCCTTGGCGGGTGTCTCCTTCTGGCCAGGCTTGGGTTGCCAGCTGAGTGCTCCCTCGGATGCAGGCAGGCAGGGATATCGATCTACATGAAAGCTAACACCGCTGTCGGGGCTGGGTAACCGTATCTGCCGCACATTTGTATTCCTTAGAGCAGGGCGGGAGGGCTGCAGCCATCTGCCCGAGCAGCTCGGGGATGCAGGGGATGCTGTGAGCCCTCCAGCCAGATCTCCTTCATCCTGCCTCCTCCCATTTCAGTGCACAGCCTTCACCTTCTCCATTTCACCTCCACCTTGCCAGGGCCAAATAACACAGACATGAGGAGGGCATCACCAAAAGAGCCCTTCCTTAGGGCCCCGGCCCCTCTGCCCACTGGGGCTGCCATGGGACAGGGCTGAACCCGCCTGGTCCCTGCCCACGCGATGGGATCCGAGGTACATTGCAAGGAGTATGCAAGGCTGTGTAAGGGCACTGTGTGAAGCCAGCGTGTGTGTGTGTTCACTGACACCTCCTGGGGGTCCTGCCATTTATCCAGGTGGCTCCTGCCCCAGCGGGATGGCCAGGGTGGCAGGGGACCCTGCACAGCGGGGTGAGTGATGACACGTGGCTGCACAGCTCCGAGGGGCAGAGGGCACAGTGAGGGGTGGGGATGGGCAGCAGGGAGATGTGGAGGTGTGCAGGGAGACAGAGCCGCTGCGTGCAGAAGAAGCAACAAGAAAAGCATGGAGATGAAGGTTCAAATAGCTGAGGGACCCTCTGCATTCCCGCAGAAATCATAAGGCAGCTCCTGCGCACCTCCATGAGAGCCCAAATCACCAAGCGGATCAGGGAGCCCCTGCAGCAGCCTCAGGCCAGGCAGCTGGGCTCTCGCTGCCAGCGCTGCAAAGCCGGGATGAGCACAGCGGCACACAAGGGTGGCCACTCCATGTGCTTATAAATAGCCATCTGCAGAGACTCCAGCAGCATGTGTCCCATGCCCCACATCCCTGGGGACGCCAGCACACATGGACACAGATGCTCTCCGCTTCCTTGGAAGGAACCCCTGGCATCCTCATCACAGGGGAGTCAGAGATGCCAGGAGACAAAAGCAAGGGCCACCCCATGTACCTCTAAGGAACTCTGCTTCCCTCAATACTTGGTGCAAGGTGCAAGCCCTGCTGAGCCCAGGCGGTACAAGAGAGCCCCAGCACACCACGTGGGCAACCAGTGAGGGGGTCAGATCACTCCGGCAAACCCACCTCTTCTGCTCACTCCAACAGCAATGAGGAGCTTTGTGCGTACAAAGAAACAGAAGCGGGTCCGTGGGATGTGCCAAGGGCCCAGATCCTGCTGCAGCAGGCGTCTCGGCCATGTGTGCGGGTCCCAGTGCCCACGAGGATGGGGATCACATGTCCCGGCAAGGGGACACGGCACCTACGGGGTGTCCCTTGGGTCGGCATTTCAGAGGGTTGGTCCCGCCTCATTCACTAAAGGAGCTCAGAGGGCACTGATGCCTGCAGTGCCCCATACACCTGAGGGCAGAAGGACTTTTGCTCTTCCCTGCCTTTCCGCCCCATGTCACAGTGGTGACTCTGCTCCCGCAGCCCTGAACGATCACCCCATGCTGCCGCAGCCCCACAGGGCCCTTTGGCAGGGTAGGACCTGGAGGTTTCACCCCATAGCTCACCTCTGCTTCTGTGCTTCTGAGCACAGTTCTTTCCTCCAAGAGGAGGCGATAGCACGTTAGCAAACAGCATGTCTGGACATAGATGGGCTCCAGCTTAAAAAAGCATCGAGTCTTTTAGAAAAAACCCTGCAGTCCACAGCTCTGCAGGTTCCTGCCTCCCTGCCAGCCTGCACAGCCCGCTCACTGCTGCGAGGTCCCCGGTCACTGCCACGAGCTCCCCGCTGCCCTGGGACGGCTGCAAGCCCACCCTGCTAATGGCAGGGGAATAACCCCCCCCCAGCCTGACTGGACGAGGTCAAACTCCCCCTAACACCCTTCCACAAAGGTCCCATACCTACCAGGGCACTCGCAGGCTAATCCTTCCTCCAGAGCGGCTGCTATATTTAGGTATCTAAATGAGATAGAGTGGCTCTTTCCAAAAAAGAGCGAGTTTGGGTTGCACAAATACAGAGAGAAACTTGAAAGCTGTGTCTCCGGGTCCTTGCACTGCCATAAGCGAGCAGCAGAGATGCGACAGTCTCCCCCTGGTAATTTGCCTTTCATTTATTTTTGACTCAGCTGGATGTGGGATGGGTTTCCAGCTCCTCTGGGCAGCCGGGCAGCAGGCGAGCAGGGCAAGCTGAGGCGAGGGAGCCTGGGCAAGCTGACCTTCACGGGCAGCCCCTGGTCGCTGCAAGGACACAGGGCCTGGGGGCTGCCAATGTACCACATCCTCGGTGCACTAACACAGGGACGGAGAAGCCACCACCATCACTGCATGCAGGCCAGGCAGCATGACCAAAAGCACAGTCAGGAGGAGTCAAATGAAGTAAATAAACGGAGTAGCTCCAGCCCTCCCCATCCGTGCCTGTCCTAACAGTCCCCCCACCACATCCCTCCCCGCTCTACTGCCGACTTCCTTCCTCCCGCATCCACTTCCACATCCTGAAGCCTCTGGTCCCACAAGGAGAGGAGATGCACATGCATGAGCGTGTCCTGCACACCACTGCTGCTCGCCCCAAGTGCTGGGGCTGCAGGGTGGGGACTGCCCCTGTTCCCCAGTCTGGCTGCTGCTGGTGTGAGCTGCTGGGGAGGGCTGGCTCCTGGTCACCAGCAAAGCAGCATCCCCACCAGAGCTGGGTGACAAGGCGCACCACGGGGCTTTCTGGGGACATGTATCACGTGCTTTCATTTTCAAAATATATATAAATAGACATACTCATTCCTTCCTAAAAGGACATGGCCACAAGAGAAAAAAAAAATGAAAAAAAAGGCAGCTCAAATACCATCCAACCTTTCAGCCTGAGAAAACCACCCAGCTCTCACAGGCTCGAGTTCTGTTACCTGGGAAATGGGTTTCAGCACCCAAACCCCACATGTGCCAGTATCCTGGTGGGGCCCACACAGAAACTTCCTTTTTAAGAAAAACATTCGCAATTTTTTCTTTTCATTATTAGCACGGTTAGGTCGTGACTGTCTGTGTGCAAGCTGGCTCACAAGGAGACATGATGCTGCTTGGTTTAAATCTCCAGCTATGCAGAGCTCTGGGGTTTATTCTGTTCCAGGGAAGGTTTAAAAATCCTTCTATCACTAAGATTCTGGAAGGTGGCTCTGAGCCGCACACACCTTGCACAGGCAGGGCTGCAGGCGCCAGAGCAGAGGGGGAAAGCAAAGCAGCTAAGCAGCTGCTCTTTAAAGGGAGCCGAAAAGAATGCAAAACTTAATTAGCTTGAAGCCAAGGGCCATGGAAGTTGCAAACACTTGCACTGAGGCTGTGCAAGTCCCGGGAAACTAGGAGAGTGGGACTTGAGCTGGAACAAAGTCCAGCCCCACCGTGCTGGGGTAACCAGGTGAGCAACCTCTGCACAGCAGGAAAGGGCACCACGGGCTCACCTGGCACAAACCCTGCTGTCCTGCCCTGCCCTTTGCTAGGCAGAGCCCGGATCCCCCCAGCACACGGGCAGCAGCTCCCCCCCACTCCCAGCCCCAGGAGCACACACTCTGCCTGGGCAATGTGCAAGGGGCCAAAGAACCGCGGCCGCCCAGCCCTGTGCCCACCGGTGTCTGCAGGCGATGCTGGCAGAGGGGCTGGCCCTGCGGGGGAAAGAGAAGCCAGAGCCTGCCCCTGCCTTGGCCTTCAAGGGGAACTGCACGAGTGCGATGTGTTACACCTCCAGCTCCTTGCTGTTATCCAAGCGGACGGACAGCCATCGCCCCGCCTGCAATCACCGCTGCTCTTTGCTCTAACCCAGCCCGGCTGCTGTGGGGCTGCCTGGAGCTCGGACCCGTCAGTCTCATGTCCTGGCTACATCTGCACTTCCTTCATTAAAAAAAAAAAAAAAAAGGAAAAGAAAAAAAAAGAAAAAAAACAAGTAACTTGCTCCCACCTCGGCACTTTGGCTAAAAATAAAGCAAAAAAGTCCTCAGCAAGAAGGTTGCCGAGGCTGGGGGACAGGGACCACACCGCCGGCTCCCCTGCACCCCAGCTCTGTGCACCAAGGGACAGCTGGGGCTGCTCTGGCCACGGGTTCCCTCGTGGCAGGACAGCCAGGTCCCCAGCTGTCACTTGCAGGCAGCGAAACCTGCAGTCCCCCCTCATACGGGCAAGAGGGAGGAGAAGAAACACGATTAGAGGCAGCTGGGCTTCCTTCTGCCCACGAAGCACAGCCGGCGGCCCCAGCACGCCACTCCGGCTGCAGCACAGCCCCAGCTCAGCCCCCCGCCTGCGCCGGGATGCTCTGCCCTCTCCCCCCTGTCTCCCCCCACCACAGGATTTCCTTGCTCTTGATGTGCACGAAAATGAGGAAATGAGGGTTCCTCAGGGACTAGGTGGGGAAGGCAGCTTTTGGCGGGGGGAAAGGATGACACCTCCCATACCCCTCGCCTGCCGCCCCATACGCCGGGGTCGAACGGGGTCCTGCAGCCTCTCCAAACAAAGGCTGGGGAAGCAGGAACGACAGCAGCGATGAACTGGCTGCAAACTGAAACAGGAACTGAGGAGCGTGGCCGGAGGCGCTGGCTCAGCAGAAGGGGCTGTTTCGGCCGGCGTGCTCCCTGCCGCTGCAGGCAGCGACCGCAGGGCGCAGAAGCAGCGCAGAGGAAGAATTCAGAAAATGCATCTCAGTAAAGATATGCTGCCCTGCAGCCCTCCTCGCTGCAAGAGCTGGAGGCTCTCGTTTTACCCATTCCCACCTCAGCACAAAAACATCCATATAAAGCAGGTACCACTGGGTCCCAAGGGAAGGGAGAAGTGTCACATCAGCCCACCCAGCACAGCGGGGTCTCTCCTGCTCCAGCCCCCATCACACAGGCTCCCCCTCTCCAGGGGCAGAGGCCTCCTGCTCCCCATGCGAGGGCAAACGCCTGCCTGCTCGCTCCTGGCGTGGGCAGGGGGCTGTGGGAAGGGTGGGTGCACACAGGCAGATATAAAAATCTCCTGTGATACTCCAGCAGGACCCTCATTGTGCTCCCTCAATGAAGCTCCTGGTACAGGGTGGGGGGCACTGGGGAGGCACCCAGCACCCGCCGGCTTTGCCTTGGGACAGCAGGGATGCAAGATAAGCAAAGTATTTTCCCTAAGCCCCACATTGCTGCCCAGGAGCCAGCAGTGATCAAAGGTTAGTCTGGCGGCTGGATGGGGCCATCCCAAAGAGCCCCCGGGGCTGCCACAGCCCCCACCAGCATGTACCAGACTTGCCACATTGGGGAGCTCCTCCTGGGGGGTTTCCAGCTCTTACAGGGCCAAAGGAGATTTCCAGCTTGTTTTTTATTCCTGCCTTAATTCTGAAGCAAACTGGTTTCACACAGCAATTCACAGAAGCTCAACCCTGGTTCCTGCCTGTGCCTAGGGAGGTGCAGTGCAACGGAACAGTGTAAGGACGGGGCCGATGAGACCCAGAGCGCAGCCCGATCTGTGCAAAGTCCTTCAGCATTTCTTGGAAGCTCCCATTATAAAATAAATAAATAAATAAATGCAAATCTGTGAGCCAGAGCTCAGGAAAAGTGCTGAAAAGCAGAACAGCTGAGTGATAAGGGAAGGGAAACACATTGGCTGGACCCTCACCCCGTGCTAACGGCTGCCCCGGGAAGCAGGTCACTACCTCACCTGACCACCAGCCCCATTAGCTCCAACCTTTAGTCTCTGGCTCGTTACTATAAGCAGAGGCAGCTTAAAACATCCTCTTGCAGGCGCTTGCAAGAGGGTAGTTCACCAGGCAGCAGGCGGGTGGTGAGACCCTGCCCTCCCCAGCACGGCATAGGGGAGCTGGCTGCCTGCTCTCAGGGTGTGGGCAAGGGGCTGCCCCAGCCTGTGCCCCCCAGGGAGGAGGGGTGCCGCATGGCCAGGACCGCGGTGGTTGGCCCAGCATGGCCGCGCTGGCAGTAGCGGCTCCGGCATGTACAAAGTTCCCCCCCTGCTAAATCACTTCACGCTGCCAAGCAGTCACGAGAAATATAAGCCCGCACAGGGTTGCCATGGAGCGGGGCTCAGCCGCGGGAGCCCGAAGCCCATTCCTCCAGCAAATGTGTTTCCTGACCGAGGCTCTGCAACACTGCCTGTTCCCGGCTCCTCGGTGGGAGCGAGGGGTCCCAGCGGAGCCTTATCTCTAAGGTCAGCCCTTTCCTGGCACAGCCAGGGACCCCCTCCATGCTGCAGAGCCCCCTGGTGTGCTCGGGCTCAGCATGCCCTGCAGGGACAGTGGGACAGTGCCCCTCGCCCCGGTATCTCCCCATGGCCATGAGCAGTGGCTGTGGTGGCGTTTGCCCTGCACACACAGGCACGGGCTGTCCCCGCATGCAGCCTCTGCCCCAGCTCCATGGGTGATGTCCCCAAGCTCCCGTGGGTGCCGGCATGTGTGGCCACAGGAGAGCATGTCCTTGTCAGTACTCTGCCTGCTGGCACCACGGACATGGGGGTCCCCGGCTCTGCCACGAGCCAGCCCCTAGCCTCACCAAGGGAAATGTCGGAGCCTGGTGGGCTCCTGCTCCTCGGGAGCGGCAGGCAGCAGCAGCTGGCAGCACAGCACGTGGTCTGCCAGGAGCAAGCCCGCAGCGTCCCTGTCCCCAGCCCCGCACTGGGGACCACAGGACCCACTCCTCACAGCTAGGAAGGGGTCTGGTTCAGGAAGGGCATCCCCCGGGCATTTTTCATGGGACAACCGACAGTGCTGAAGTGCCAGGGCAAGTGCAGTTTCCAACTACAAAGAGGCTTTTGACATTGGAAAGGTTAATGTGGGAGAGAGATCCGTCTCCTTCACAAAGCTCCCTTTACTGGAGGTACCAGGTCGAGACCTTCATTATTCACCTGTTGGAGAGGTGCCTTCCATTACGGCATGAGACCGGGGCAGGGATGTGCGGGCAGGAGGGAGTAAAGCCCATGGTGTGGGGCAGCCCTGCGGGACACCATCCAAAGCAGGGGGTGAAGGCAGGCAGGCATATAGCGAGGGTCTCCAAGGGGCCAGATCTCAGGCCAGCCCTCCTTTCCCCTCCCACTGCTCCCTCCTGGTCCGAATGCAGGCTCAGCAGCACAAGGCGTTCTCCATCTCTTGCAGCCAGCGCTGCGGTGTGGGCGGCTGCCGGCATCCCCAGCAACCACCGCCCCCCGCTTTGCAAACCTACCCGCGTGGCCTCTGCTAACTGCCATTGCCAGTAACAGCCACCATGCCACAGCCCCCTCGGGAGAGCGAGGGGGTCTCCTGCCCCGGCAATGCTGCAGCCCCTCAACCCAAGCTGCAGCAATCCAGCCGGGCTGGAGACACACTTTGCACAGACACCCCCCCCCCAAATCTTTGAGAGACAATATTGGTCTGCTCAGTGAGGACTATCAGAAATTAGGGATGCGTCCCCACATTATTACTATCGGTAACAGTCCACCGATTGACTGCTTTTGCACTGAGGGCTTCCCTGTGCCTGCCACACTCATCAATGGATTAAGCTGTTAGCAGGAGGCTGAGAAGTTAAAGAGGGAATATTGTATTTCAGTTCATGTGATCTTTAAGCATCTCTCTGAGAAGGAGCCTGGGTTGGTTTGTTGGGGTTTTTTTCCCTGGCTCCACTTTGTTTGGGGTTTTTAAACAACTGGAAGTCATAAGAGTCAAACTGCTCCAGCCCCTCACAGGGATGCTGAGCGTCGCCGGCCGCTCCGCGGTGCTCTCAGCAGAGCTGCCTGGATGGCACGCTCCAGCCTGGTGCCAGCAGACGAACCAGCTACAGCCAGCGGTATACCTCTGAGTAGCAAAGAGTTGCACACAATGGAACAAGCGGGCCCAGAAATGACACGTTTTGAATTGCAGCAAAACAAAATCTCTTTTTTGTTGTTGTTAAAAAGGGAAAAGGAGTTGGCAGGAGAAAAGCAGATATCAAGTGAAAAACCTTGATTTTCTTTCTGTAGCAATGCAGGTAGCACGTGAATCATCGCTGTCCTCAATATGTAAATAGAAGCTAGCAGGCACCCTCTGCACAAGCATGTAAAACTAAGGGGCTGATGCAAATACCCACGTCAAACTTTCACCATGCAGCTCCCCGAGAGCCTTCCCAAGGACTCCTCTGCTGGAGAGGAAGGGATCCCCTGGCACCTGCATGCACTCAACAGCACCCTTCTCGAAACCTACTGCAAAAGCAAGAACAGGGCAGGATCACGGGGCAGAGAGGAGGAGAGTCAGAGTTCCTCAAGATTTCCACGAAGGAAATGGCTAATATTCATGATCTCGTGGCCTCCTGACATTGTAGCCTCCCAGGATAATCTAATCTCGTGCTGGAGCACCGGGGACTTTGCGGAAGCAGCTTTCGGGCTCCATTGAGAAGTCAGGGACGCGGTTGTAAGCAGAGGCTCGTACAGTAGTAATAGGGAGAGACGTCAGCGGCCAGCCCGGGACCGCCTCTGCTCCGAGTTATATAGCAGGCATGTGACAGAGCCAGGGCTGGAGCCTTCCTGCAGTTTCATCAGAGGTTAAGGTACAAGCACAAGACACATTTACAACTTCGGCTGTTTCTTAAGCAAATGCATGCAAATCATAGCTGGGGGGGGGCTTTTTTTCCCCTTTTTTTCTTTTCTTTCCAACCCAGCCTTTAACCCCTCTGCCCACGTGGGGACAGAGAGGAAATGCAATTATCAAAAGCAGGCGCGGGGCTGGAGAGCAAACACAGGCTGCAGGCTGCTGCTGAGAGAACCTGCAGCGGGCTGCAAAGATCCCTGTGCTGCTCCTCACGTTATGCACCCCGCAGACGTCAGACCAGCACCAACTCTGTGCGTACCTGCTCTGCTCCCTCCAATGCAGTGCACATATGGGAGGGGGAGAGAAAAACAGAGTTCAAGCACAGCAAACCATATTTTAAGGGATATCATAAAAATGGTCTTATTTCATCGCAGGCCATTTCGCAGTCCCCAGTTTTGCAGAGGATGCTCACAACATGGTGGTTTTGCAGCACAGAAGGATGACAATTCTTGGGATTTTTTCCCCCCCTTAGCAGTCCCTTTTTGGAATAAGATTCCTAAATTGGCACATCAAATGCTGACCAAAAAGCAAAAAAAAAGAAACGAGCCTTCAGACGCGTGCTGCAATCACACAAGCTTTTCCTTTCACGCTAAGCACGCGGAGAGCGGGCAGGTTATTGCAGGGATGTGGAACTTTCACCTGCCCAGGGAGCAACGGGGCTGGTGGGAGCTGCAGCCATTCTGCCACACTTCCCAGGGATGGCATCCCACACAACCAGCCTCCTCCTCTTCTCTAGCCGACACTTCCCTCAGCAATAATAAATCCGTCCAAATCAGAAAACGCAAACCGCTTACAAAATCTTCTCGGCCCAGTTCTCACCCTTCCTGACCCTTCTGCTGTAATCAACCTGTCAGCAGCCCTTCGTTAACAACCGAAGCTGCCACCTCCCCCTGCTCTGCCCCCAGCAAGCCGCCCGGGTCCCATGCCAAGCTGGAGTGCGCTGGAGCTGGTGCACCCGGAGAGGCACCGGGACTACATCGATCTGGCTGGTGGCAGGACCTGCCTGGTTCTGTCTGGCACACGCACCAGGGGCAAATCTGATTTACCAAGTCTCGAGACCTTATTTGTTTTGAACCCAAACAGCAAGATTAGTCCCCATCCCGTTCCCCACACACACGCTCCGGCTGTTTGCAATCCCAGAGCTAAACTGGTGAGAGAGCAAGGGTTGGGATGAATGTGCTAGCTTCACAATCAAAGCTATTTTGTAATCTCTGGTTATGAAAGTGAAGGGCTTGGAGGGATGATATATAACTACAGAAAAACTCTTCCCACTTGCACCAGCCTCATCAATCTGACTGCAAAATGCACGGTTGTGCTCCAGATCAGTCACGGCTCTCGCTACTGCCCGGCTTATTGTATAGTGCCTCTCTTCCACCCCCCAAAATGGAAAAGCATGCAAGCCCTATAGCCAGCACAGCTCGCTCTCGTGATCCTGCAGGAGCTGCCAAGGAGCCTTAATCTGATTTTAATACCCAGCTCCGTCCAAACCGGAGTCCATCCAGATTTCGGAGCCGCTGACTCGCAGCACCGAGACCCCTCTCCCTGCCAACCCCCCCACTTCTCGCTCCCCCCCCAAACCTCCATCCCCCAAGATCCCAGCCCGTATGCGTGTAACTGACGCTCGCCATGACTCATCCCACAGCCCGGCTCTTATCAGCCCCCACCGCGCAGCCCCCTGCAGAG
>WKFP01015494.1:66123-110880 GCA_011057875.1 Pterocles orientalis
GGGAGGGAGCGGGGGTGGGGGGACACACAGCCGCGGTTGCACAGCGCCCCGTGGGGTTTGCAGGCGCGCGTGGGGCACTAGCGGCTCCCCGCGGGACGCGCTCCCGCTGTGCACAGCTTAAAAGTGCAGCGGGGGTGCTGCCAGCAGCGCTGGAGGCTGCTGCACAGTTCCTAGATCACCCCGTGATGGGATATTTAGGCTAGATATTAGGAAGATATTAGGGCAGATTTAGACGAGGTATTAGGAATAAATTCTTTACTGTGAGGGTAGTGAGGCAGTGGCCCAGGTTGCCCAGAGAAGCTGTGGATGCCCCATCCCTGGAGTGGTTCAAGGCCAGGATGGATGAGACTTTGGGCAACCTGGGCTGGTGGGAGGGGTCCCTGCCCATGGCAGGGGGATGGAGCTGGATGATCTCTAAGGTCTTTTCCAACCCAAACCATTCTACGATTCTATGATATATAAACCCTGAGTGCAGCGTGTTGGGCTGAAGCGTGTTGGGCTGAGGGTCACATCCAGAGTCACACGGGGACAGCCGTGGTTGCAGAGTGCCCCATGGGGCTTGCATGTGGGACACAAGTGCTTTCACTTAGGACACATGCCCACCTGCTTTAAGCAATGCTGTACACACCTTAATAGTGCCAGCCCTTAAAAATGGGGATGCTCAGCACCACTGGGCACTGCTCAGCAGTCCCCAGATCACCCTGTATTGAGGTACATCAACCCTGAAAACGTTGGGCTGGGGGTCACATCCAGGCTGGGTGGGTCTGCACCGGAGTGGGGCCAGGTGGCTGAGGGCAAAGAGCAACAAGGAGCAAAAGGTCTTCAGGTTTCTCTCGTCTCAGTGCTTACCCTGCTGCTGCTGTGAGTGTCTTGTTGTCAAGCACATCATTTTTCTGTCTGGGGTTTTGAGGCATGCACTAAAAGCCCTTTCAGAAAGAATTAATGACAGGACTAAAAATCTCATGAATGTTCTATTTACTTACCCATAGCAATTACACGGGAATGAGCAGGTTTTGGCACTGTGTCCTGAACTAGCTGATACACAACCGACCAAGTGGCAACACCTGCAACCTGATGGCTCCAGACTCTCAGATCCCCCCAGACGGGCCTGCAGGATACTTCTGCGCATAAATGGCTGATGAAGCAAAATGACGTGGAGTGATCCAGGTGGAGAGTTCTGTGTCAGGCTCTGATAGGTGAGCAGGAGATGCTTCTTCCTCTGACAGGAATGGCTTGCTACCCATCCGTGTTCTTACCTTGGTTTTGTTTCCAAGGGAGAGCTGTTTCAGCCGCTCGTTAATACCCTCCGGCCTCCCTTTGGTTCAGGACATGCAATGTGGCAGCACTGGATTTCCTTTAATGATCCTGAGCACCAAAAGAAGACGTCAGTGGGCAGTGTGTTTTACATCATACCACTGAGAGAGCGGGCGGCAGGGACCCCAGCTGCCGGGATGGGACAAAGCGAGAGAGAAGCTGCCACCACTTCTTCCTTATTGCTGTGGCACTTTATTCCTAATTACTGTAATGAAGTGCTGAGATGGTTACCCAAGCTGCTTTTGAAGTTGCTCCGCCAGCCATGAAACTTCTCTTTCCTTGGGTGGGAGGTCTGGGCCCTGGAATGCCACTGCAGGATGTCCAGCTGCAGCTCACAACAGGCACAGCACAGGCTGCCGGGCTGGGACAAGCAGGGCCCAGGGAAGGAAATTGCCTTGTTCCGGGGCACATGTAATTCCTTGCTAACCAAGACTCAAATTCCCAGTTGGCCCTTCTGGCCGGTGATCTAGAGTGTGTGTCCCCTGGTCCCTCCTTTGCAGAAGATGCAAGTGTTGAACACTATGGAGGGAAGAGGTGAGCAGAGAACCAGAGGGATGTTTGCCCTATTGGGGGGAAAAGCAGGACTGGAAGGTCTCCTGGAAGGTCTCACCATAAAAGTGTTTTTTGGGGAGGAATTTGTTGCACAAAAAGTGAGGTTCTCACTCAAGTATCTTGTGATTTCCTTTATACTAGTTGTACTCGTATAGGAAGTAACCATTCATGGGAATTATTTGTGAACTAATGTTCTAAAATCCAGCCGTGCATAGCTGTGTGTTTCAGAAATGCCTTTTCCCTTCTGGTGCATGTGCAAGCACAGTTCCTCCCTCCTTGCTTTCTAACCCGAGAAAATGATCCCCTTCCAGTCCCCAGCTGTTGGCAGTGACCCGCATGGAGCAGCTCAGCTGGACAGCCCAGAGGCACTGGAGGAGCAGGAGGAGCCCAGTGGCATTGCCCTGTATCTCCTCTGGACACAGATAGGTTACAGCTTTTTTCAGCCAAGCAGGCAAAACTGGATGGGCACTGGAGTCAGACTGCCCTTGTGCTGCGATGGGGCCAGAGGACAGCAGAGACAGAGTGAAATGGGGCATTTTGGTGGGGAGGACTTGCTGCTGCTTCTGGGTGGGATCCTGGAGGATGAAGTACAGTTGCTCACGTGGCTGCAAGTCGGTGTTAACATGCTCCAACTTCTGCTGCTGACTGCTTTGGACTTTTGCACGGTCCAAGCGTTTTTCTATGCCTTTTGGGTTTTTTTTCACCAATAGAATGGAGATGACACCACTTCCCTGTGCCCTGGAGCTTCTGGGGGGATTGGTTGAATAACACATATAAAAAGGGCTTCGAAAGCACCAGGAGACAGGCAAAGGAGGACAAGATGTTATAGCCGGTATTGTCTCCATCTCCTAAGATGTCAGTCACGTTGCAGCCCCAGAAATGCCCGTGGTGGGTAGAGATGGTGTCTGGTCTATGGTACCCAAGTGCAATGGTGTGAGCAGGACGTGATATTCCCCGAATGCACGCACCCTTCCCTGTGCACAGAGTGACCGTGCAGTTTCCCTATGTGCTCACGGCTTTCCTCCTACACCAAAACCTGAGCTTTGTGAGCAGGAGAGCAGCCAGATCTTCAGCTTCTGCTGCTGCTTGTATTTATGCCCTCAAAGAGGTGTCAGCCCCAGTCAGGCAGAAATAAGCCCCCCGCGCCCACCCTCTCCTGCTGTCCCCAGCTAAGCCAGGGCACCCCGTGGCACGATGCCAGCGCTGCAGCCAGCCACAGCAACACCCTGCTGAGCCCGGAGGGGCTGGGGATAGTATTACCAAGGTAAAATATAACAGGAAAAGTCTGCGAATGCCCTTTCAAACCAGCAGAGAGCGAGGAATGTCATTAGGGCAGCGGTCAGGAGGGGACAGGGTTTGAAGGTACCCTTCGCATGCCAAAGGCCAAATGTGGGACAGGGGCAGGAGCCAATGAGCGGCGGCTGGGCAGGAGACACCCCGCGCTGTGCAAACTCCCGCCTTCGGTTTCGCGTTGCAGCTGCCCCTGTTTGTGGATGGGAAAATGTTGTAAGGACCAAGCAGTGAGAGGCAGTGGCAAATGGGGCTCCTCCAAGTTACAACATCCCCCAGCCTCTGCGGGTCCTCACCAGCCCCCCGTGTTGTGACCCGCTCTCCCTGGCGCTAAAATTAAATGCAGCCCCAGGGGGAATTTGTGTGGTGGCCAGGACAGCCCTGCTGGTGGCCGTTCTCGCTGGGGACCAGGGGAAGGGGGCTCTGTGCTGGCTCGGTCTCTCTGAGCTGTGGTTGGGTGAGCGGGGGCAGCCGAAGGGGACGGTGACCTTGTGACTTTCCCAAAGTCCTCCTCTAGAGCAATCTTCATTCATGTGGGCTGTTAATTGGAGGCTGTGCTCCCCACGGGGCAGCAGCGGTTAGGAGTGCCCTGCCCCTGGGTTTCTCTGGGTTTCTCTGCTTGGCTCCTTTCCATGAGCTCTGTTTTTCCTTCCCCTCAGCCTGGCACTCAGCTCAACCTTGTCCTTCACCTGACGTCACCAAGCGCAGGGACCTGGTGTCACTTTTCCTCCACATGTCCTCTGTCTGGTTGCTCCTGGTCAGCCATGTTCACCTGGGAGCTCCTGCATCCTCCTCCTCGTCCTCCTCGGTTTGTGACAGGAGGGCTCTGCGATGCTTAATGCTCAGCAAGGCACACACCTCTGGACACGCACTGCTGGGTGACGGGGCCCCTCGCTCCCCACAGCCCTGGGTGGAAGCTGCCTCTCCGCTCTCACTCCAATGTTCTCTTTGTCACAGGACTGAGGATGTGTCTTCTTGGGCTGGAGTGGACCTGGGAAACAAAAGAGTGGCACCCTCAGAGGACAGGTGGGTGCTGGCTGGGCTCCTGGCTCTGAGCTCCAGCTTGCCCAGGGCAGGGCTGTGGCTGTGCTTACTCAGAGGTTGTCGTTCCCACTCCAGCATCCCCAGGCGTCATCAGGGAGCGATACTCCATCGTGCTGGCAACCCCCCTCGTGCAGGCACACACGGGCACTGCATCTGCCTGTGCCACGACAGAGACCCCCAGTCCCCTCTCTGGAGCACACCTGGCAGAGGGTCCCTCCCTGCCCCATGTCACCAGACTCGGTTTGCTGCAGCACTCCTTCCCTGGAGCAGAAACAGGCACTTGGGCTGCCCCAGCTCTGGCAGAGGAGCCACGGCTAGCACCCAGGGCTGTGGGATGCCCACATGCAGAGTGACGTTGTACAGGGCTCCAACCTGCCCGGTTCTGCAGCCTGCTCCTCTCCAAAGTCACAGCCTTGCATGTGCTGCAGAGCTACAGCTATGCAGTTATTGCAGAGGAAAGCTATGAAGAGAGGAATGTGGTGGGATAGCAGTACGAAGAGGGTGCAGATGAGCTGTTGAACAGATGGGAATTTCCCGGAGCCAGCAGCAGAGGCCAGGCAGCAGACGGGAGGGCAGGGAAGGCTCCTGCATACAGCTCATGCTGCCCACCAGCTGTGTGGGCTGAGCCAGGAGAACAGGATGCCCACTGACTACTCCGGGCGTTTCCAGTGACTCATTTGTCCACGGGAGAAGCTGAAGCAGTCTGTCCTCACTGCCTCAGGGCTACTCTGGCACAGTAGGGCCAGCTGGTCCCCTCTGCATGGGGACAAGAGCCGGGCAGCAGCCTGGGGAACTCATCTCACTCCATACCTCACTTTACCTGGAGGAAGAAACCCCCTGCCAGAGCCTCTGCACCGCTTTCTGCAGTGCCTGGCATCCTGGCGCAGAGATCCAAGCCTGACACTGACAGTGTCCCCATGTGATGCCGTGGTGGCAGCCTGGTGCTGGCACCAGACATCAGCGTGCAGGGACCAAAGGGAGCTGCGCCGTACGGCACATGTCCCTCGTGCTTACTCTCTGACTCTGAACTCTGCTTCCTCGCCACACTGTGCCACTGGCAGCTCTCACACTGCACTGAGTGTCTGTCATATCCCATTTATGTCACCCTGCTGTCCCCTCGCTGCCTTGTCCCTGCCTGTTGGGCTGCCTCTGGTCCTGGTGGCACTGCTCGGCCTCCCTTCCCTGGCTGTCCCTGCCCAGTGGGACAGCACCAGGAACTGGGGTGTCTCCTCCATCCCCATCATCCCGCTGCCAGCTGCTCCTCTGCTTGGCTCCCTGGCAGGAGTGAGGGGCAAGGGAGAGGCTGGCCAAGAGCACACATCAACCCCCTCCTCCTCTGCTGACCCTGGCCCCGAGCAGAGCCACTCCTCCAGCCTCTCCCCAGCACTGCTCAGAGCCTGGGTGCTGCCATCACTGTTTTCTCTTCCTCTTTCTGGTTAACTGCCTCCTCCCAGAGATGCGCCACAATCACCCGAGCAGGTCTGATCCTCCCGCACCAGCAAAGTGGGCCAAGGGGTGAGCAGCAATGGGAGCCGCCCTGCATCCCAGTGCTGCCCAGCAAGGACTCTCTCCGTGTTCTTCAAGAAGCTGATGCTGGGATGTCCATGGGAACCTCCCTGCCTCGTGGCCCCCAGTCCAGCGTGACCACCAGCCAGAGCGCGCAGGGAGCAGCAGGGATGCTTTAGAGCAGGGACAGGGGGAGAGAAGGGCGAACGCTCTGCAAACACCCAGCAGCAGCTGCAGCAGATGGGCAAAGAGCTCGGGTCTGAGGGGAACACGCTTGGGTCGCCTTGCACATATCAAACTCACGCACCGGTGTTAGAGCAGAAACCCTTCCACAGGCATCGCCTCCTGCTCCCTGTGCAGCTTGGTGTGTGGAGCTGCCTGCCACCCTTCGGTGAGCAGAGGGGATGGGGCCATGGGCTCAGTGGGGCTGGGGGCTGAGGTGCTGGGGCAGCGGGTGCTGGTGCATCTCCCAGCCTCACGCAGGCACCACTCTGCTGTCCCTCAGTGCCTCACCCCGTGTCCCTGGGCAGGAGACACTTCAGCTCCAGCCTGTGCTATAAATAAAACCACGCTCTTTTATCCCACCAAATAAGCTGTCATTGATTTTACCTATTCCTTCTCCTGCCTCCTGTGTCCCTTTGATATGTGAAGTCAGCTGCAGAGGAGCTCAGGGAACTGCCAGCCTGGCAGGGAAATGCCACCCCCCCAGCCCCTCTGCCTGGAGACAGCCGCTCTCCCCCAGCTTAGCTCTCTGAACAGGCACCACCACTGGAGGAGAGGAAACGAAGCTCCCCAATGGAAGTTTGCCGGCTAATTATTTATTAATCTCCTCCTGACAGCACAATTGCCAGCAGCGAGGCAGTCCCTGAACTCCCTGCTGTGGGGAAGAGGATGAGGAGGAGGATGAAGAGCGCTGCTGGTGGGCTCTTCTTGCTGTGGCCAAGGAGCTCGGCATGAGCCGACACATTGCTTCCTTCTCCGGCTGCTTTGACTGTGGTTGTACTGGTGGCTGAGATAAGGGGGGCCCACCTCAGAGGCCCTGGGTCCCTGTCCTGGGATGTGCTGAGGGCTGGTTCCAGGGTGGTTCCTGGTCCCTTGAAGATGATGTCAGCCAGGGGGCTCAGTCCCCCCCAGACCAGGCAGTGCTCAAATTCCTCCCTGCTGCAGGCAGTTACTCTGCACACAGGAGCTCCCCGTGCAGACACAGCTAGCAACTGAAATAATGCAGCAAAATCAGCCTTCCTGGCACTTGAAAGCATCTCGAGAGCTTAAAAAGCTGCAAGATGCTCTCATTGCCCGCTATCCTCGCCACTCACTGCCTGTGCTTTGGACTCCCCTTCTTGGGGGGTGCAGCACTTCCCCAGTCAAACGGTACCAGGTTGAGGATAGCGAACCCTGCCCGCGCCGTGCGGCAGGATGCAGCGAGGCTGCCCGCCAGAGCGGGGCTGCGGGTGACTCATCGCCATGCAGTATGCAATTACCACGGTGAGTGCGGGCCCCTGCTGCTCTGCACAGGTATCTGTGTCAGCCAGGGCTATTTCCAGCTCTCTGCGCACTCCCGGCTCCTTGGAGAGGGAAGGAATACAGCCACCTATCTGCTCTGCCTGCCACGGGGACAGGCGTGATGTTCCCATGAGCAAAGAGCCAGGGGGTTGGATATTGCATCCCGAATTGCACAACTAGGGGAGGAGGGAGTGCTGTGCCATTGCCCACGCATTTTATGTTTTTAAGGGAGCACGCACAGCTAGCTGCAGAGGGAATGGAGACACGGAGAGATGCAACAAAGCTGCACAGCACTCATTGCCATGGACTAAGCGACAGGCGAGGAGAATTTAGAGCTGTTATTATTAGCAATGCTGGTAGTGCTAGAAAGGAAGCGGCAGAGATGGGATAAAGCAGAGTCTGGGAAATGGTCTGGCCTGGAAAGGCAGGGGAGGGACCAGGATAAATGGAGCACAGCAAAGTGTGGCAGCACCTTCTCCCCTCCCTGCTGGAGCGGATGACTGCAAGATCCATGGGGCAGTGTCTCTGTCTCCCAATCTGTACACCAAGTGTGCGCCGTCCCCTGTCAAGCTGTTAAGCCAAACTGCACTCATGGAGTGAGAGGTTTTGATTCCTAAAATGTTTGCCTAAGACTTTGCTCATGACTTTTCCCTCTGCTTGCTGTGAGCAGGAAGCGGGGGAAAGCTTAGGCGTTGAGCGCTTCTTGGCCAAGCTCCAAGCGAGGGCCACAGCCCTTCTGCCGCCAGCCTCGTTTGCTGAAGGGGTTTTGTAACTGCGGTTGTCACAACAGGGCAGCAGCTGCAGCCCAGTCCCTATGGCCATCAGCAGAGGCAGCTATACCATTGCACCAGTGCTCTGCACAGCAAAATGCATCTGCGCTGGGGTAGACGGGGTGCACCCTCCTGGGAAGCCCAAGCAGGCTGAGTCTGCCCAGCAAGCCTGGCCTTGCACAGCCTTCAGCAGTTTTCCCGGGGTGCTGGAGATTTGCTCGGCTTCACCTCGAGGCTGCAACACAGGGGAAGCCTTAACATGCGATACAGTTGCGCCTGGTGTGGGACACTGTGCCTGCACAGCACGGTGAAGCGATGAATACATGACATTACTGAATCCCTGGAGTCCCCCTATGCCGCTTGTCGGTGCACATTGTACGTCCTGTTTAACCACCCTGAGGATGAGCGATGTCCATCACCCAGCTGGGCGCAGGCAGGTGGGTCTGCTGGAGGCAGGCGTGGGGGAGAATGGCTGCAGGAGGGATGGATGCAGAGCCCCTGCGGACAGGCTGGGAAGGCTCCATCCTTGACCTCCTGCCTTTGCCTGACCCATGCCCACCAAAGCCTGGCCTGGCGAGAGCATGAGGCTGCAGTCAGACCTCTCCCGAGCGTGGGCTGTGCCCTCTGCAACAGGACAGTGGGCTGAGAGTAGCACTGAGTGCTTTCATCCTTCCCACACCTGCCGGCAGAGTCCTCGGCATAGGAGAACTGCTGCAGATTTCACTGGAAAAATCACATTAATCATCCTCAGCACCGCCTCCCTGGCCTTTGTCACAGTCTGGTGCCCTAGTGCCAGCTTCATTTTAAAAGCATTATTTATTTTTAATAAAAGCTGTTCTAAACAGTGACGCTGGATGCAATGATAAAAATAAAAATGTGGCGGTTCTCACAGCTGTCAGAATCCCTGGGAATGGGGGACTGGCAGCACCCGGCTGCCCTCCCCTCCAGCCTGTGTTGCTGCACGGGCAGAGGAGGAAACACCCGGCAGCGTGTGCCTGTGGCAGCCTCTGAGCCACGAAAAGCAGTGCCTGTTTTTTTTAATATTCAGGTGAACTTCTTGTGTATACTTGTTATTTCCTACATATTTAGTAACTCTAATTTCACTTATTGCATGAATAAATGAGCAAATATGACATATACAAATGTTGGAAATTAAATTAGTTTTTTAAGCCCTTTCATTAAAAGAACTATGTATTATTAAAATATCTTTGTTACAGCGTGTGGATATGACATTACCAACAGGAACAAGAACTGCTGTTTATCCGTACAAAACCAGATTTTCAGGGCATGGATCTGGCAGTGTGCATCGAGTCAGCGCATGGCTCTGGCCATAAACCACAGTGACCGGCAGCATCTCCGTTTGCCCACGGAGCTGCGGTGGATCACAGGGCAGTGTTCCATGTCCCAGGCCGGTAGCCAAGCTGAGATCTTCACCTCAAGGTTGTACCTGGAAAAGTCTGCCTCTGCTCTGGCAGACAGCAGTAAAGCTTCACCGGGGGCCCCAGGGGAGCCCAGCCCAGCCCAGCCCCTGCACAGCCCTGCTGCTGCAGCTCTGCTCGCTCTGGCCGGCTCCACTGGTTCCTCCTGCGGGGCCGTGGTTTTGGCAGAGCTGGGCAGGGGCAGGGTGCAGTGCCTCTCAGGATCAGTTTCTCTCCAGGTTTTCCAGACTGGGTTCATTTGCAGACGCGAGCCCCGTGAGCGGCTGTGTTTGAATGCTGCCCAGCCGGAGCAGAGTGCAGCCATGGCTGGGACAAGACAAAACCAGCATTCACGGGCGGTCATTTACATTCCCAGCAGCTGTTCCCTCCCAGCACTCTCACGCCCACCCTCTTTTGCTGTCCGTGGGCACAGTCGGGGCTTTTTCCTGGGCGGGAAGGGAGCTGGTCTTCCAGCAAGTTCACTTGCAACCAGCATCCCTGCTCCTCCTGCCTGTTGGAGGTAAGTGGCCAGCCCTGGGGGGACAGTAGCTGGGCGCTGCTCTTCACTTGAGGGTCTGAGCCCATCAGAGGCTGAGCCCCCATGCTGCCTCCTCCCTGCCCTGGTGCCCAGGTCATGCAGGGCTGGCTGGGTGCTCACACTGCAGCAGGACCCCCACGTGTCACCGGCAGCCCCAGCCTCTGCGTCAGGTACGGGTGCCCCGCGGGTGCCTCCCTGGCCCCAGCTCATTCCCATTTCATAGAATCATAGAATCACAGGATGGTTTGGGTTGGAAGCGACCTCCAAGATCATCTAGTTCCACCCCCTGCCATGGGCAGGGACACCTCCCACCAGCCCAGGTTGCTCAAAGCCTCATCCAGCCTGGCCTTGAACCCCTCCAGGGATGGGGCATCCCCAGCTTCTCTGGGCAACCTGGGCCACTGCCTCACCAGCCTCACAGTAAAAAATGTCTTCCTAACACCTAACGTAAATCTACCCTCTTTCAGCTTAAAACCACTACCCCTCATCCTGTTGGCACAGCACCCCAAGTAGGAGCCGAGCGGTGCCTTTTGGCCCTGACTCGCTCACACGAGTATGAAATTGCTCGTATGTGGTTTGGGCTGGCTGGGTTTAACCCCAGCCCTGCTTTCCCGCGCGTGCTGCTGGCACAGGGGCCCGGCGGGAAGCAGGCGGGGAGCAGGCAGGGAGAAGGCAGGGAGCAGGCAGAGAGCAGGCAGCGGCATGCCGGGCAGCAGCAGCAGGAGCCAGCATGCTGCGTGCAGTTTCCCAGCCAGAGACAGGCAGCTACTGTGAAGAGCTGGTGGTGAAGCGCTGCCTGCAATCCCAGTATGGCTGCGAGCGTGAATGAGTTTAATGGCCTCAATTTAATTCCCGTTTGTACATGGTGGAAAAAAAAAAGAGGAAGACTGAAATTACGGATCAGCACAGGTTGGCTGGGATGGGGATGAGCAAGGCACAGCCATGGGAGACACGAGGTGCCGGGGATGTGCCCAGCCTGGTCAGAGGGTGCTGTGCAGGCAGCAGGGACGGTGCTGCAGTGTCAGGAGAGGGACATGTCGTTCCGACCTGGATGTGCCTGGCATGCCCAAGCCTGGGTTCCAGTGAGAATGACCCCAGCTGTGTGCAGCTGGAGCCTGTTGGTGAGAGAAGGGACCAGGCACAGGGCTCCCCAGCCCAGCTGGAGAGCCACAAGAAGCAAGTGCACGGGCTGCTGTGAGATGGGTGCCTGTGTGTCCTTCCTCTCCTCACCCCTGGGATGTGTGTGGGGCTGGGACAGACCTGGCTGATGGAAGGCTGAGGGAGGGAAGATGCTGCTTAAGGCCCCAAGGAGCCGAGGCTCCAATTAAAAAAAAAATAAAGTGAGGATTTTCATCTTTATTTGCTTAGTGAGTTAATGACTTTATTTCTGGTTTGATGTCTCTGATGGCTCAGGCACAGAAAGGGAAAGCAGATAAGAGCAGAGACGCCCCTCCAAACAGATGCTGGTGACTGCTCAGCACCCCACATCCCCCAGCCTGGATCCCTCCCAGGGCATTCCAGAAATGCTGTCAGCACTGGGAGTGGGACCATGGGCATAGGGAGGGCAGCAGCTCGGGGAGCTGAAAGCAGAAGCAGCCACCCCTGATAAGAGACGGGCTCTGACCCGTTATGGCCATCGTAATCGCACAAGGGCACTGGGTATTTTATACTTGGCGTGACTTGCCCAGATTGAGCTGCATCACCCTGCCCTCCTGAGCTCATCCTCTTCTGGGAGGAACAAGCCTCTCTGATGGGCAGGAGAGGAGACCTTCTCCTTTCCCTGACACCTCCAGCTGGAACAGGGGACCCGGCTGCCTGGCCCTGGCATCTGGGTGACCGCTGAGGTGGGCAGGCTGTGGGGAATGCCCCCAGCCTGGGGAAGTTCATCAGTCCCAGAGCAACCCAGCCCCTCCAGGATGCATTTCTCCATCATGGGAAACAAACAGATGTGTTTATCCTGAATTAGCAGGTTTAGATCGGGAAGGTAATCCCAATCTCACTGCACCCAATTCTCCCCCAGCCTAAACAAGAAGCTGGACAAAATGCATACTTTCTTTGGTGAGAGGGATGTTTCTCCTCTCCCCCATCATTCTCTTCCAAGTTAGGTGACCCCTGAATGGACATAAGCAGAGCTCTTTGCAACTGGAGGACTAATATCTCAGCTCTTCCAAACAAAAAATGACCCAGTTTCTTTACTTTTCTCTTTTCCCAAAGTCCAAGCACCCAAAATTGAGACAGCAATTGGAAGTCACAGTTAGGTTTCACATATTTTGATGGATCTGGGAGATGAAAGCAAGGGAAACAGCTCCTGTCTGCCCTGCCCAGACACAGGCACTGCGGCAGCACACCCACCCCAGAGTTGGCTTTCCCTGATTACAGAAGCAGGGGAGGCTTTGGGGCTGACCCCAGATTGAGTCCTACGTTGCCTACCAATGAAAGCCACCATCCTCTGTCCAACCCCGGGGCTATGGTGCTCCTTGCCCCCAGGCACGGGGGGTTGAGCCCAGATACAGTCCCAGGCTGGTGCAGGTGGGATGCTGTCTGCCTGCCCTGGTGCTCCAGGGAACATCTCACTGCCACACTTCAGCTTCACAGCCCCAGGCTCTGCCAGCACCGCGGCAGGATGCGCCTCCACTTTCACTCGGGAATGGCTCGGGGTGCAGGAACCCCTGTTTTCCTAGGTGTTTTTTTTTCCCTAAATCCTTTTTAAAATTGTGCCAAAGGGGTTTGTACAGTCCGTGCACCCCTCGGGGACCCGGCTTTTCCAAGGCAGGGCAAAGCCTCCCCAGGGCTGCTCCCGTCAGCCTTGCTCCAAGCGTTAAGGTGAGCGGCAGAATGTGCCCAGCCTTCAGCTATTCCTATCATGTCCCATCTGGAGACAGAAATCTGCCTGCTGGCTTTACAATTAAAACTGAAATGATTTGATTATGGGGCTTCATTAGCAAAAACAAACACCACGCAGCCTCCCTCCCCAGGGCTGTTTTAGGTAAAACACAGCCAGGATGTGGGCTGGGCACACAAAGGGGGTTTGTGTCTGCAGCTTGTAGCTATAGGCGGGTGCACCCCAAAGGCACCCACAAAATCAGCTTCTTCAGGTAAAGATGCAGCAAGAGCCTCAGGCTGATGGGCTGCTGCCCAACAGCGGGCGTAGCGATGGCTTTAACAGCAGCAGGACGTTTCCCAGCTCTGCACAGCCTGCTGAACATCTGCAGGTTTGCTGAATCTGGCTGGGGGCTCCCAAGGCCCCTGGTGCTTCTGATTTACACTGTCACTCCATTCCCTTCATTCTGAGAGTCTCTGCAATGGGGCCATTTGCACCTTCACACCAACCTGGAGTTGCCATTGCCAGCTCTGTTTTCCTTCCCCACAGCTGGCTCATCCCACGGGGAAGGCAGGGAGCATGGCGCAGGCTGCCCGTGGCGTATGCAGATGCTCAGGTCCCTGAAGCTGCAGCAGTTCTGGGGGAAGTAATTCAATTAACACTTGGGGTGCTGGGAACAGGCTGTGCCGGCTGGGAGAGGAGGAATGCTAATGAAGGAGGGCTTGGGAATGCTTCTGGGTTGGAGTGTTGCTGCTCTCCCGGCTGCTCCCAGTGCTGGCTTTTTTCTAGCAGATGGGATGGATGGCCGGGGACAGCGAGGAGGTGGGAACTGGGCAGCTTTGCTGCCTCCGGTGCCTAATGCAAGGAGAGGGCTTTGAAACCACTCTTGACACTGAATTGGAGGCCACTTTGAAAGGGCAGAAGAGGTATCTGCTGTCCACCCCTGCCAGAGTCCCCTCTGTCCTCTCTCTGCCTGAAAGCAGGGACACTTTCCTTGGGTGCTCACCTGAGCTTCTCCATCCCTGCCTCCCACCTGCACCATCTGCATTTGCTCCAGCAAAAAGCTGCCATTGGGGTCTCTGCAGCACATGCACCCACAGGGACGTGCCCCCGGCACATAGCCACCTGGCTGGGGAAGGAGACCGAGCTGTGGTGCCTGCAGAGCAGAGGTCACAGCAGCCCCTCTAGTCTTCCTTGTGTACCCAGGAAAACCCTGGCACAGAGCTGCGCAGGGGCTGCAGCCACAGGGCTCTGGCTGGGGAGGAAAGCCCTGGCCCCGGAGGAGGGCCAGCCATGGCCACTCCAGCCGTGGCAGGGGATGGTGGCAGTGCCTGGTGGCACACAGGGATCACACATACAGCTTGACCCTGGGGCGCCTAGCCCGTCCGGGCAGGGGAGGCCATCTGCTCACCCACAGAGAGGGGACAGAGCTGGGGTTCAAGGCCCCTGTGCCCAAAATATCTCAAAGCAGGGATGCCTGTGCAGCCTGGGGGACACCCGCACCCCAAAGATGGACCAAGGGGTGTATTTGGGATGCCTTTGAAGGGGTGTATTTGGGAAGTCCCAAGTACCACCACGATGACTGTGTGCAGCTTCCCCGAGGATGCAGGCACGGGGCCACGGGAGGAGAGCTGTGGCTGTGGGTGTCTGTCCCCTCTGCCCGGCTGGGCGCCAGGAAAGGGTAGCTGTCACAGGAGCCGGCTGGGAAGGCAGGAGGGTGCTTTGCACCTCCTCCCTGCCATGCTGGCTCCTTAACTTCTGTGGCTCCTGGAAAGCCCCCAGGTGCTCTCCAGCCAGTGGAGTGACCTTGGGGACAGGACAAGTCTACAGGGATTTGCCTTTTGCTGCCAGGTGGATCAAGCCTCTCACGCCATGGGGCTGAGGAAGCCTCAGGGGAAAGGGTACATCGCCCTGGGACCACCAGCTTTGGGGTCCCTGCCTGGGGACCCCCTTGGGGGACAGTGGGGCAGGGACACACAGTGCAGGCCTGGCCGCTGGCTGGGCTGCTCGGGGTGGGTAGTGCTGCCCACCCGCTGCAGCTGACTCATGTCACGTCAGGGCCAGGCTGGCTTCCCAGTGGCATGGAGCCTCCCCCCGGACTGTGGCACTGGGCCCAGCTGCAGCCAGGGCAGGCGGTGGGGGGATGTAAGTTATAAGGTTACATCAAAGAAAGAGCAGCACCCGGCGGGACGCTACCCTCCCCGGCTGCATGCCATCCGCCTGCCTGGGCTCAGATTGGCACCTGGGGATGCTCCAGCTCCATCGCCTGTGCAGGGGCTGGGATGTGGCCCTGGGATGGCAGGGTCCGGCTGCAGTGATGTGCTCCGGCAGCGGGGTCCAGCTGCGGGGAATGTGCACCAGCAGTGGGGTCTGGCTGCAGAGGACGCGATCTGACAGCGGGGCTGAGATGCAGGTGGGTGAGCAGCAGGTTTACTCCTCTCTGCCTGTGCAAGTGTCAAGTCAGCAGAACTGACAGCATTGTTCTCCTTCCCAGGCTTGCCTTGTGGGCTAAATCTTTAACCAAACCAAGGGTTTAACTTTATCAGTGTCTAGAAGAACATGGCACTGCTTCCCTGGGGTGAAGTATCTTGATCCCTGCAGAAATCCCAGATGCGGATCCTTTTCCTGGGCCCCACTCAGCAGATCCCTGTCACTTTCATCTGTCCCTTCTGCACAGGGACCTGCAGAACTCCCTGGGGCAGGGAGCACCCCGCACCCTGTGCACAGCCTGGGCTCCCAGTTGGCCCCGTCTTACCTCCAAAATCACGGTTTGCACAGCCCTGGGAGCACCAGCACGGTGCCAGCATCAGGGAGCTGGCGCTTCCCCTTGCAGGTGCACCCAGGCATGGATCACCCTCCCAATGGGTGGCACGGGAGGACAGCCACAGTCAGAGCAGAGACCTCTGTGTCCCCTCGAGGGGACCCCCACCACCGGCATCACAGTCCCCTCGCCAGCCCTGCCGGCTCCCGAGCCCTGGAAAGCCTTCCACAATCCCTGCCCAGAGCAGGAACAGGATGATTGATTATCGTTATTAAGGCTGCAGAGCAGTTTCTGTGCACATCCAGGTGGTTCAGGAGCAATTAGTCACCCCCTGGCGAGGGATGGGCCAGGCTGCCCCTGTGTCCCTGTCAAGGTGGGAGCCCTCAGCTGCCTGAGTGAGGGTCCAAAGCGGCTCCTGGCACTGCTGGCACAGCCGGAGGGAGCTTTATCTCCTCGCGGCTGTATCTGATGGGCAGGCTCCCTGCCAGCCCTTCCTGGGAAAGGGCAGGGCTTTGGCAGCGGCACAACCCCACGGCAGGACTGGGTCTTGAGCTGACCCCTGCACCCCCAGAGCACCTGATGAGGGGGAAGAAACAGGGTCTGCAGCCCCCAGCCCAGCCCTGCGGCAGGGATTCACCCCCTGACAGGGTGATACACCTGCAGCAGCTTGTGCTTTTATATGGGGTGGGCACAATACAGAGGCTGGGGAGAAGGGAAGGGGTGCCCATCCCCAGGACAGCGGGTACCACCCAGCACACCCCAGCACAGTGGTCTTGCGGGGCTGCGCCAGGCACAGCTCCAGCCAGGGGCTCATCTGGCAGAGCTGCAACAGCAGGGACATCAGCAGCAGCCGGCTGCTGGCTGGGAAGGGGGGAGCATAATGATGGTCTGTCTCAGCAAAGGTAGCAGAGCATGAAAGCAATTTCACACTTTTTTAGGCAATTCAGGTGCCGGCTGTGCAAGCCTGGAGCCATACTGCTGCTCACGCCTCTGCTCCTGTTCTCCATGGGGTTCAGCCCTCGTCCAGGCCACGCAGCACCGCGGCACGGGGAGCAGGGCCAGCACAGGCTGCCAGGGTGTCGGGCTGCGGGCTGCTTCACCTGGGCCACCCTGCTCCCACACATGTGCGGGAGCCTGGGGACAGCGCAGGCACAGGCTGGGTCTGTTCGGAGCCAGCTCAGCCTGGCAGAGGCGGTGATCTTGAGCACCATGCCTGTAAATGCAGCTCCGCTGGGCTGGCTGTGCCCTTCAGCCTGGGGCAGCCATCCTGCTCCTGCTACCTGGGGGCTGGGAACCCACGGTCCCCTCCTTCCCTGCCCTCTGCAGCCCTGCTGCACTCCTGCTCCCCTCCTGCATCCCATGGTGGGGGGATGGGTCCGGGTTTGGGAGACCAGGCTCTGGGCTTCCCTGGCAGCCGCTTTCCTCTCTCGCCTCCCTGCCGCCCAGGTGCCCCAGCAGAGCCAGCGGGCACATCGACACCTGGGCAAGCGGCCATCCTCCCTGTGATCTGGGTGTTTCCATCTGCAGATGCACTTTGCAGCTCCCCACCCTGCCCATGGCCACCGCTGTGCCCCCAGGGACAAGCACACCCCACAAGGCAAGGGAGAGTCACCCCACAAGGCAGGGGAAAGCAGTGTCTGAGCTGCCACCAGCCCACTCTCTGGCACATGGCAGGGCTGGCACCCTGGGGACATGGCTGTGTGCTGTCACACCCCATGGGTGGATGCTATCCAAATGCCTACACGTCCAGGATATGAATCAGCCCGGACAGAAGCGCAGCAGCTGCTCCTGGACAACCCGAGTGGCCCGGCAGGCGGCTCCGGCAGCCAGGCTGTGCCGGTGCCAAACCCCGTGCAGGTCAGCAGGCAGGCTGCAGGCAGCACTGCCTGTCCCACTCCACTGCCACCCTGCAGATCAGCCCTGGGCACAGCAGCATATGTTCCCTCCCCGGTGCACAGCCCTGCTCCCGGGGTGCTGAGCCGTGGCACAGCAGTGCCTGGCCAGGGCAATGCCTAACCTTGACCTGCCCTCCTGGCGAGGAGCCGTCCCTGCCCGGCTGTCCTCCTGTGCCCCCAGCCACAAGCATGTTCCACCGGGCCAGCCAGAGCATTCCTCCTGGGAGAGCCTGTCCTCGCCCGGCTATTTAAAGGCATGCCGGTGCCCTTTATTCCCCATCGTGTTTGGGCTGGAAGAGCCCTGTACCTTCTGGTGACTTCAAAGGGGGACTTTCAGGCTCAGGGCAACAGCAGGTACAACGAGTTAGGGTGAAATCACGGGAGAAGTGAAGGATGTCAGTGCCCCATGTCCTGCAGCTGAGTACCAGGGCGTGTCCTGGGGATGGACTCCACAGGGAAGGTCCCATGGCCATTGAGGCTGGGAGCAGGACTGGTGGGTACTGCAGAGCCCAGCTCACCCCTTTGGGTCCAGAAACTGAAGGAGCTGCACAAGCTCCTTCCCTTCTTCCTAGCAGGGATGGCCGCAGCCTGCTCCAGCCACCAGGACCGGGAGGGCAGGTCACTGGTACCGGCTGGGCAGGGCACGGGTACCGGCTGGCTCAGCACCATGCGAAGGAGCCTCTTGGTGCCTCGGCTGCACTCAGCTCAGAGCACAGCCACATTATCTGGCAGGGGACAGGCAGCCGGTGCCTGACACAAGCAGCGTGTCCCCAGTGTGCTGCCACCTCCTGTGGAGCACTGGTGTGTGGCTCACGTACATCTCCTGTGCATGGGCTGTGTCCACCTTGCCCTTCACGCCTGTCAGCCCTGGCAAGCGCTGGTGGATGGATATTTGAGGGGGAGGTGGGGGCAGGAGAAGCAGCAGGGGTCTAGGACACCTCACAACTGCCTGCACCCCCCATGCCAGCTGCAGGCAGGGCACAGAGCTCCTTCTGGCCAGCACTGAGATGGTGGCAGCACCAGGGGTAGCTGGAAGGAGGGAAAGAGGAGCTGTTGTTTCAGAGCACATGAAACCCAGAGTCCTGATGAGTGGGATGGAAAAAGCCCAACTAGTTTTATAAGTTGGCTATCAAGTCCTGGCTTCTCCAGGTCTCCTTCCAGCAGGCAGATCAGGGCATGGGCAGCAGCAGTTTGTCAGTGGTCTTTGTCCTGCTATCACCTTTCACCCTCGAAGAGTCCCGGGCACCCGCGGGCTACAGAGCGGGACCTGCCCGAGCTCCTGGCTCCTGCCATTGCCTGTGCTGGCACAGGGCTGATTGCATCTGCGCCCCGCTGAGCTGGCAGGAAGGCAGCTCAGGAGGGAAATCCGACCTGATGTGATTTGATTAGGAACGGAAAAATCTGGAGGGGCCATCAGCAGCGAGCTGGAGGTGTGGGCCCCACCACTGCAGGGCTGGGGCTGGGTAAGTGAACCTCACAAACAGAGCCCCTGTCCCACGGCCCTCGTCCCCCCAGCTTGCCGGCTGTCCCCATCCTGCAGTGTCCATCAGCCTTTCCCCAGCCTGGGAGCATACCCAGGCAATGTCCCCAGATCCAGCACTGATGTCCCTTCTCAAGCTTTGTGTGAGCATTTCCTTGGGGCTTCCAATGGCACCTGGGCAGAGGTAGCAAGCCCCCAGCCTCCCCTAGGACCCTGCAGATATGAAGAAGGGTGAGCCCCACAGGCGGCTCTGCCCCAAACCCAGAACCCAGACCGACATGTGCGGTGCACAGCAAAAGCGGAGCAGTGTCTCGGGCCTGTCCCTGCCTGCCTGGCACCCACCCCATCCCTCCACACACAGTGCAAGCTTGGGTGAGGACATGTCACCTCTGGCCCCCTGCCCGGACCACAGCCATGGCCACAGCGCAGCACCGCAGGAACCCGCACTCAGCCATGAACCCACACACAGCCACCGTGCTGCCAAAGCACATCCCACAGGAAGCCTGGGGGTGGCCGAGTGTGCCCCCTCCCTGCCAGGCAGGGCACAGGAGCCAGCATGCCAGCGCTTGCCAGCTGGGCCAGCACATCTCTGAAGCGGGAAGCAGCAGGTGCCCAGGGCAGCCTGGATGACGCCAGGCTGCTGCACCGGCGGGGGCTCTGCAGCTCATGGCCCATGGTGGGCGAGGGGTGGGAGAGGGGTGGGCAGCATGGCACCATGGGCTGAGCTCTCCCGTGGAGGGAGCATGGTGCCAGGCTCTGAGGGCTGCAGCCAGGAGCTCCTGAATTCCCCTCTGTCACCACTGCCATGGGCACAGCTCCCTGCCCCAAGCCCCATCAGCATCATGTAACGGCACAGCATCAGGGCAAGCTGTGGGGAAACTGAGGTACGGAGCTGTGGGGCCTCAGGCAGTGATGGAAGGGAGCGAGTCCCCAGAGTGAGCCTTAGGTCAGGGATCGACCCACACTTGGGTTGGTTCTCCCAAAAACCTCTTCCAGGGGAACTGTGCTTCTAAAGAGCACGCGTGTGTCAAACCGCTGCAGATTTGCGTGGGTGGGCAAGGGTCCCAAGAGCCCCAGGAGCTGTGCACTCCATCCCTGGCCCTGAGTGGCACCGGCCAGAAGGGCAGCAGCACACAGACCCCCCCACCCCACAGCCGTGCACCGCTGCTGCTGCCACCTCGGGCTGTCCCCGCACCGGTCAGGGACATGCACACCCCCCGCAGCAGTGAAACCCTCCCGCACAGTGCTCCCAGTGCTCCCAGTGCCCCGCCGTGCTCCGGCCGGAGTGGCTCTGCCACCTCGTGGCCGCGCTGCCACCGCACCGTGTCCCAGAGCGCTGCGCAAAGACCATGTACAATAAATTCTAGTGTATACCGGTTATACTGTTAGTGCATCAGTCACACAGCCCAGCGCCGGTGGGTACAGAGCCCACAGTGCCTCTCTAAGGGGTCACCAGCATCCGCCTCACTGCTCGGGGGAAACTGAGGCCAGGAGTGGGGCTCGGTGGCCAGAGGGGCTGGGGAGGACCCCAGTGCAGGACTCAGCGTGGCACCCCACCATTGCCTACAGTGTGGCCAGGCACAGCTGATGTTGCTGTGTCCTTCAGCAGGACATGAAGGCTGTGCTGTCGCAGGGACCACAATGGAACATTGGGGTGGGCGCCCAGGCAGACATGGTGCCCTGGTGACAAGTGGGAAGCTGTGTCTCCAGGGCTGCTCCACCTCACTCTCTGTGGTCACACCAGCACTGTCCTGAGAGACTCTTTCCAAAAGCCCCAGATGCCCCACACCAGGCTGAAGACTGCTTTGCAGTGCTGTACCCTTTGCAGCTCAGTCCTGACCTCACTGGGGACAATGCTGTCTCATCACCCCTAGGGACACTTTTGTCACTGACATGGATTTCAGCAAATTGCTGGAAAACTGCAGCCGCCTACCCTCACTTCCTCATGCTCCCTTCCTTCATGTAAACACATATGGGACATAGCACCCTCACGCCTACCCATCAAAACGTGCCTCTCCACCGCCATCTCTTGCACCCACATCCCCTGGGTCATATTCTGCCAGCTCCTTCCCACCGCCTCCCTGGCCTGGGGCCACCATGGCCACCTCCATCCAGCATCTCCCGTGACAAGTCCTTGGGTGCCAAGCAGACAGCTCTCATCTGATGAAGCCTGTGCCCCTGGGTGCCATGTCACACAGGCAAGCTCCAGCCGGCAGGCTCCTGCACGGGGACAGTCAACAGGTAGCTGGAGGGCACATAGCCCCTCTGGCCATTCACTTCCACCAGGCTCCACTCCTTGCTCCCCTTCTTGTCATGCGGCTCCAGTACCACCACGGGCTGCCCTGCCTGGAGGCTCACCTCGTGTGGACTCCGGGCTGAGAACGAGAAGCCAGCGACCACCTACAAAAGGAAGGGAAAGGAGGGAAGAAGCCCTTGCTGGACATGAGAGTCAAAGGGGAAAAGGACATACATGGCAGGGGAAGACCTCGGGGTGACATAGAGGTTGTTCCCAAGAAGGCAGCACAGTACTGCCATCGATGGAGGGGTACTGGGGACCCCACCAAGCACAGTTCTCTTGCTCTGTCCACTCCAGGTCCCAGCAATGCAGGCCCCAGCCTCGCAGGACACTCGGCCAGAGGCTGTAATGCCCCCCCACTAGGCACACGGCTGCACCGGTATGACCACGCGTGTGCTGGATAAGCAGGTCCACCTTCCCACCCTCACGCGGCACACAGGGACTAGCATGCAGCTTGTGGGGTTGCCAGGAATGGCCCTAGGGGGTGTCCCCCACTCTCACCTGGAAAGTTGGGGTGAAGGTGGCCACCTGGAGCCGGGGAGCTTCAGGTAACACATACGAATGTCGTCTTCTCTCTCTGCAGCTCTCCAGGGCTGGCACTTGCATCCCAGGCTGCTGACTTTGTACCAGGCAATAGGGCTGGAGTTTTTCTGCAGGCACAAACCCTCGGGGACCTGGAGGACAGGCACACACACAGGTCATGGGGCTCCGCTGCCTGGCACAGGTAGGACCGGTTGGAGGAGAGAAGAATGACAACCTGGCTGTTGCACAGCAGCCCTGTTCAAACTCGTAAATCGCTAGGGGATATCCAGCAGCAAACCCCCCCAGAAAAGGGTTTTCAGGATGTTCCTTTGTGCACAGTAGTCTCCTTTCCCAGCCATGATGAGCCACGAGCGCTCCCTCATGGGGAAACCTGAACTTTACAGCTAATGGCTATGGGTGCAGCTGGCAAAGCAGAGGTGGGTTTGGGCTGAGCAAACCCTGGAAGGGAGGACCCGGGAGGCAATGGCCCACTGTTTCATCCAAGATGAGGAAGTGGTTCGGGTTTGGTTTCTGACCCTGGTGCTGAGGCAGGGAGAGGTTCCCCTAGTGCTCACAGTACCTCCAGCATCCACCAGCCATCTGCTCGTGTTCCCCTTTGTGTCCACACTTTGCAGCAGAGCTACAATCTGTCCCTTTTGCAAGGTCAGGTCCAAGTCTTTGCTGCCACTGATGTTCCTTGTCACTTGGTAGAGTTTGTCTGCACCGTGCTTGCTCACCAGGGACAGGACCTTCCGCTCCTCGGCAGGGTTCAGAGGCTGGGGGGGGATCAAGAGACACAGGAGCACTTGATGAGACAGGCAGCAGACTGAGGCCCTCCATGTACATATGCTCTCCTTTCTGCAGGTTCACATCCCATTGAGACATTAGAGAAGAAACTCCTTCACACTATCTGCTCTACCTCGTGGTTTGGAGATGAGTCCAGAACCAGAGAGCTGAGACCGTTTTATCCCTGATTATTCCCAGACAGTTGCTGTCAAGGGCTTGGGGGAAACACTGTAGCTGTGGCAACCCCCTGTGCCACTTTCTGAGCCAAACTCCACCCCCAGGGAGATGTTCTGCACTGCGAAGCCACCATCCTACCTCTTCATCCACATGTCCTCAAACACCCCCCTCTCAGCTCCTACCTCTGTCACAGGGCTCGGCATGACTGTCTCAAACATCTGGCGGAAGGCACGGAGCTGAGCATCAGACTGCTGCAAGGTGTTTTCCACCATCTTCCAGAAACTGGGCAGAGGCATGCGGCCATGGGGCATCTGTGAAGACAGACCCTGAGATCAGAGAAAGCCCTGTGGAGGGGAAGAGCTGTGGGTAGGGTCAAAAGAAAAGGAGCAGGAAGAAAAGAGGTGAGGAAGCAAGAGAGCAGATCTTGTTACTTAAAGACACACATTGCATCTAGGATGTGGTTCCCTTTAGCAAGGAGAGCTGCTGCTCTCTGGCTGGGAGCCACCCACCCTGAGCAGGGCAGTCACACTGGGGCACTTGGGCTGTACCCAGCCCCCTGCCCCAGTCCCTGGGTCCTGCTCTCCTGTGCTGTCCCACCTGATTAAAAAGGGAGACGGGTGGATGCAGCATAAGCATCCCAGACTGAGCAAGGGGAATCCACCCTCATGACCAGGTATGTATGTTCAAGCAGTGCCCGAGAGGATACCTCCATGGGGCTGTATCTTGCTCTTGTCTTGATCACGGGCCAGGGCTGTGCTCTGCCCCAGGGCTCTGGGCTGGCCTGAGCCATCACGTTTGCAAACGTCAGGCTCAAAGTGTGCTATACAGTGAGGAGTCCTGGGAGATGTCTCCCAGGGGATGGAGGTTCGAGGGATGCTTGTTCCTCAGGCCGGGAGCTGTGCTTCTCCTTGCCTTCCCAGCACAGAGCTCTTGGGAGCTCAGAGTTAACACTGGCATCTCAGGCAGCACATCAATGAATTACCAGTGGTGTCCTCAAAGAGAGAGCAGGACAGTTCCTGGCAGTGAGGAAGAGACAATCTGGCTTTCCCCAGACGAAGGGGAGGACAGATCACTTTAAAATGCTAGACAGGGAGCTGTGTGTCTGCAAGGGCAGGCCTGGGCTACAGCAGACCTTCTGCCGTGACACCCAAGTGATGTTCTAAGCCTGAAAAAGATGGGTCTGGAGCAGCATGCACGTGGTTTGGACACACATGCCAAGGGGTCACTCTCACCTGCTCTAGCTCCTTTTCTGCCTGCTGCAGGACCTGGGAAGCCAAGTCCCGTTGCAGGGCACTGAGGGAGCACAATATCTGCCCCAGAAGCTGCAGAGCCATCTGGTTGAACCGCGGGAGCTCGGCCACAAGCAGGGCGTTGATGGCCAGGTAGGTGTTCATGGCTGCCTCCTCGTCATATGTCACACTGCCCATCTCGCTCTTCCTCTCCTGGATCTCCTCATAGTCCAGCAGCTTGTCCAGGCGCTTCTTGACCAGCTGTTGTGGCCCCACCAGCATGTCTGAGAGGCTGCAGAGAGGCTGGCAGACCAGCCTGTCCAGCCGTCGCTTCTGTTGGGAGAGAGACCGCAAATCTCCACATGACCCCCCAGACAGCCCAGCGTCTGCATGGGGCACTGTCTTCCCCAGGAGAAAAGGCTCAGGGACCTGTTGAAGAGTTTGTGTGGAGTGGGGGGCATCGGAGGCACCCTCCCCTGAAGGCACGTAGGATGCCAACCAAAGAAACCGCTGGTAGACAGCAGTCATGCATGCCACGATTCAAAACTTGTGCTCATGTAGGACCCTCACACACAAGGTCCCATGGACCAAGGGGGTGCCACAGTGACTGTTCCATGCAGGTCACAGTGTCCTGGTTTGTCAGAAGTCCCCAGCCCAGGGTCTGAGTAGCTATCCCATGTAGCTATCCTCCCTCTCCATGCTGGCACTCCCTGGGGATGCCGGCATCCAGGCGTGGGGTTCAGGCTGCCCTGCCACACTCTTCACTGCTCGGAAAACCTCCCTGACTGCATTCACGGTGGCAGTCACCACCCAAGCAGGAGTCCTGGAGAACCAAGCAGGGGTGGTGGAAGGAGACAGACCAGGGGCTCTTGGGCTCCAAAAGGTGAGTGGTAGGTGTGGGTAGGTTGGACTGAAGTTTGGTGGCAAACACCTTGTGTGAGTCAAATAAATGGTATGCCTGGTTTCCCACCATCGTGTGCTCGCTGCAGCCCTGCCCGCATGGCTGGCCACAAACATGTCAGGGCCTGAAGGCACAAATAGTCTCTAATGGCCCAGAACAGCCTCACCTGGGTCCTCCACCCACACACCTGCCCATTGCCCATTTAAGGGCCTTCAGCTGCTGCTTGAGTATTGCTGTGGGTGAGCTGGTTTCTACTTTTGCTGTAGACCTTAGACTTCTGCTATAGGTAGCTCAGCTCCTGACTGGATCCCTCAGAGCCGTATTGCAGCTTGTCTCTGGCCCTGGATGGACTTCAGAGCTCTGTTGTAGCCGTATCTCTGTCTCTTCTTGTTTCCTGGGTGGGCCCTGGAGCTGGTTCTTCATTCCAGGTGTCTGGGACTGCTGATGGACCCTCTCACGTGCCCCTTCATGTTCAGGCCCCTGGGGACTGTGCCTGTTGGTGAGGATGCTGCCTGCTCTGAGGTCCCCTCGGCTCTTGGCTGCCCTGGAGCCAGCCCTGCTGCACCCTGGCAGAAGGTGTGAGAGCAATGCTGGGCTGTGACCCCCAAGGAGATAACAGGGAAGGAGCACTCACAAACTCTGGGAAGATGGTGCAATGGATGTGTTCTGCAAAGCGGCGGTACTGCTGGGAAGGTCCCTCATCGATCTGCAGCTCACACTTGTGTGGGGTGTGGAACAGGAACGCCTGGAAGGGAGAAATCCACCAGATGTGACCTGCAGAAGCTGCCTAATGCTGGCTGACCCACCTGTAACCTATCCCAGTGTCCCCAAAGATATGCCAATGTCCCAGCCTAGGTGCTCTGTGATAGCATCCTGGTGGGACTGATGCTCTGGGCTACTCTTGCATACAAGCCAGGGAGCTCACATAGGTGTTAACAAACCTTTCCCCTTGAGCAGGGGTCATGCACTGGCTTACAGATGTACTCCTACCGCTGCAAGGTGGCCAAGACTGCCCTGTAGCCCCAGGCAGCCTGCCTCAGCTTGACATTTCCTGGTGCTTTGACACCTGGGTTTGGAGCTCCAGTAGCTCTGTGGGGTTTCTTGTGTTTATGTACAAAATCTTCCCCCCGGCTCTTCATGGAGAGTGAGCCTGGTGGGAATGGAAAGCAGGATGGTTTCAGGTTTCCTTCTCTGCTTTTGGAGGGGTTGCTCTAATCCTAACTGTGGGCTGCAGCCTCCATCCTGCCTGGAGGCAGATTGTGACCCCCAACCTCTAGACCCATAGAAGGGACCACAGAGCTCGCTGAGCCCCAGTGTGCTGCTGGTGCCAAGGGAAGCCTGGCCTCCTGCTCCTCCTGGGCTTGGCTTTGCTGGCCCTTGGAGCACTGCTCCTGCAGTCAGTCCTGGAGCTTCTTCTGTTTGACTCCCACCAACCATGGGCCTCTGAGTGCCCTGATCTCTGTCCTAAATCCTGTCTTTTTGCCTGTGGTCATGTTTAGGAGACCCTTCCTTTGTAGTCCTCCTTGCCACAGGAGGGACTGAAGACAAATATAAAAGGGGAAAGGGATTGACCCTCCAAGCAGAAGGCAGCAGCTCTGAGACCTGTGTGCTTTTCCTCAACCCTGCAGGGGCTCTCGCACAAGTGGAGGTGGCTGTGATGATCTTGTATGCACCAAGATTTGCCTCTCCTTGTGTGAGGACACTGGTACAGACAGATGCACAAGAGGGAACTGCCAGCCAGCACAAAGAGGGGCTGGGCTGTCTCTGCCCTACGGGAACATGTCTTCTTCGGCTCCTCAGGATGCCTTTGAGAGACTTTCAGAGGGAGAGAGATGGGGCATGCATGCAGCCCCACCTTCCCCCACCAGCAGCTCCTCTGAAGTTGCACCCAAGCCTCAGCATGACTCCTAACCACAGCTTATTACCTAGGATGCCCAGCCTATTTGCAGACACTTGATGTCCTGGCTGAAGCCACAAAGCTGGCTGACAGAGACACAGCTCACAGCGGCAGCACTGGGCAGGTCCCCAGGAACACTCAGTGTCCCGAGGAATGTTCATACCCTCTCCCTCTAGCTGATGCCACATCTCACTGTCATACAGATTGCTGTCCTCGTGTTTTCTATTCTAATCCTATTCTACCCACTCTTGGGGCTACAGGGAGTCTTTCTGTTCCCTTTTCCTCCTTCCCAAACCTGTATGGGGAGCCCATATTTTCATGACAAGGTCTTTCCAGCGCTTAAGTTGCTGCTTTCTGAACCCTCTGACATTTCCTGGGACTTTACTGATAATAGAGTGTCTGAGGATTTCAAGTTTTGCCATTGCTCATACTTTCATTTCCCACAGATGCCCCAGGGGATTTCCATGAGAAAATCACAGCACCTCCTCAGCCAGGTCATCTCAGAAGGGTAGTTTGTTGTTTCCCTGACTTGGGAACACTTCTGCCTTATACCTGTTATGCAAGAATTCCCAGGCTGAACAACACTTAGCCTTCTAAGCTATTTAATGCCTTGAAATAATGATCAGTTTAAGGACCCATTATTCTCAAATGACACCCAGCTTAGATTGTGTCAACAAAGCCTTGACTTTGTTTTAAGCTCTCCTGGACCTGAGCAATCCTTGGATGTTGTGCAAGCCCCCAGCACAACATTGTTATCTGAGAGATGCAACTCACCGAACATCCCCAACTGACACTGGTATTCTGCAACCCCAAGAAACAGGTCCCAAGGCCTGAATGGGGCCACCCCCCTGCAAGTTATCAGGGTTTTACCTCTAAATGACCCAGGTAGGATGCTATGTTCTCCTTCAGCACAGCCACGCTGGACACCACGTACTGGAACTTCTCCTCCAGGTCATCGTACTCCCTGTCCTCCGTCTATAAGGCAAGGGGCAGCTTATCCCCAGTGTGGACAGGGCTGGTGCCCCTCACTGGGTGCTAATGGCAAAAGCAGCCAGGCACCTGTCTGAAGCCCACAGTGCTGGGGACTGACAGGGGAGACCCGGAGAGGCTGCAGGAACCTGGAAAGGGCCAAGATCGGGGGTGCCTGGGATGCATGCAGAAACAGGGCTTTGAGCAGGGTTGTGGTGCTGGGGAACACCAGGGTACATTTCCTTTCTGTGGGGTGCCTGAGGATCCTGTGGGTCCTTTGGGGGCCAAAGCGCTCCCCTGCAATGCTCTGAGGCAGGGAGTGAGGTGTGTATCTGCATCCCCCCCACCCCGCTGGTCCTTGGGACTGGGGACAGGGAGCCACCCTTAGGCTGCTCGAAAATGGGACTGTGGCTCATGCGACAGCACAGGCCACTGGGTGTCAGCATCGGCCACACCACCTCAGCTCCACTCTCCCCATTCCGCTGGCGAGGTGTCTCAGAGAGCCCCAGAAACAAACCAGCGAGACGCAGTGGGGTACGGGCTGCCCACCTTGGCCACGATGCCGGCCTCCTGCATGAAGAGGCGGCTCAGGCGCGTGGTCTTCTTGGCAATGGAGTGCGTGTTGAGGCGTGCAAAGCGGTCCCGCAGCGTCAGGTGCTCGGCTTTGTTGTATTTGGTTGCTGCCTCGGGTGGGGGTACACAAGGTGGGAGGAAAAAAGAACAGAAGAGGAAACTTCAGGGCAGCATCCTCAGCAGCCTGAGCAGGCAATGTGAGGCCCAGAGCTGACAAGTCGTGATCAACAGGATAAGTACAACCCACATCAAAGGACAGCCCAGGGGGAAGTACTATGAAAACCAAAAAGGAGAGTAAACTCCCATTTGCGGGGAGTGTGATTTCTCCTATCCCAAGGGCAGGACTGTTCCTCCCCATTCCCCAGCTTCAGGAATGCAGACAGGCTGGTTTTGTGCTCAGCCCCCCATGCCACCCAGCTCCTGCAGGCTCCAGGTTTTGCCCAGAGTGGCATTTGCAGGACCAGAGCAGTGCCAGGAGCTGCCTGCACAAGTCTGTGGCTCCACGGGCAGGATGAATGAAAGGCAGGAAAGCTTTGAACTGATTCAACTGGGAATTAGCACAACACCAAGGGGAGACAGCTGGGGTTGGGATAGGGCTTCCCAGATGCCGTGACCCCATCTGTGCCATGCCCCCTGCCCACTCACCTACTTCTCGGCGCCGTTTGTACTCGTTGATGTTGGCGTTGACCTGGGCCATGGCACGGACAGCTGCCTGTAGGGCTGGGTAGGCGCTAGCACTGGTGGGGGTGTTCTCCAGAATCTTCCCCAGCAGCAGCGGGTATTTGGTGACCCTCTGCACTGGCATCACTAAAAAGAAGCTGAGGTCCGATGCGCCTGTGTGAGGCCTGACAGAGAGGGGAATCACTCAAGGTTGGTGTGGAAGGCTGCCCTCCTGCCCTGCTGCTCCCCCCTGATTCTCTGCAAGCATTTTGAGGAGAATGCAGGCCCTCTCCAGCTGCAGGGGAGACGTGCTGCCCTGGACCCGCAGGACACCTGTGCCCAGCAGCCGTGAGGGGTTTCTGGCTGTGAACCCCTGCTCCCTCCCAGCTGTAGAGCCACGCCCCCAGACCGCTGGCAGAGGGATGCCATCCCTGCCAGCCCCGAAGGCAGTGCCAGCCCCGAAGGCAGTGCCAGCCCCAGGCGGGCACCCTGCCTCCCTGAACAGTGCTCTGCTTGTCTGGTTAGGAGGCACGACATCAGCACTTGTTCTGGAGTAACGGGGAGGGAGGGCATGGGCACAGTGCAGGCAGGCTGCAGGCAGGACTCCCCTTCCATCTGCACACGAGGCATCACTCATTGGGGAGTCACATCGCCTGTACCCCAAAAAGAGAGCTGCAAATCCCAACAGCTCCTCTGCTGCCACTCCTGCTTCTCCTGGCTCTGACAGCATTTGCGACACCCCAATAGTTCAGGAGGGGTTCGGCAGGTCCCCCAGGGCTAGCACATCTCTCTGGGCAAGCTGGGGAACACGTGCCCTCTTTGGCTTGTGAGTGATGTGAGGATGTGGAGCAGGCAGGAGCTGTAGGTGCAACCCCATCCCTTGCTTTGGGGTCCACCATAAAAGACCACCAACCTGTACTGCTGCTTTGGCAAGTGGCCCCAAGGATGCAGGACAGGCTGCCAGGGACTACAGCAGGCAATGCCACAGAGGTGATGGCCATGATATTACACTCAGCCTGGAGGCACGTACCCATGCAGGCAGCTTGTCGCAAGAAAAGGGCAAGGACAGTAGGTGAAACATGGAAAAGGACGTGATGGTCTCAGCAGCAGGTACCTACACTGTCGCTTTCAGGGTGTCCAGGATCTCCTCCTGCAGCCTGGGGTCCTTGTGGTAGCTCTCCACCAGCAGAAGGGCATGGTCATAGCTGGCACAGTAGATTTTATAGACCATCTCCATCTCCTCCTTGAACTCCTGGAACAGGGCACCTGGGAAAGGAGAGAGAGGCTGGAAAGGACAGTCCTTCCTGTGGCCTCAGAAAAGGCAGAGGTTTCTCTCCAGCCTGCTGGAAGAGTGAAGCCGACAGAGCGGTGCCAGCTGAACACGCTGGGGCAGCGCTCTGCGCCCCCAAGCACCTCCTCTAAATTGGGCCTGATGCTGCCCCCCCTCTCTGCAGGCAGGGCAGCTCTGCCTCGCCCCAACAGGGGGGGCACGGGTGTGTGCCCGTGGCCAGCAGTGTGCAGGCAGCAGTGCTCCCCTGGGGCCCAGAGCAGAGAGAGGCTTTGGGGCGGGTGCGCTGGGGCTGCCCCCCAGCACAGCGCCGGGCAGTGGAGGCACCAGGCTGCCTGTGTGGTGACTTACTGATGTGGAACAGCTGCTCGTGCTCCTGGGTGGCTGTGCCCTCGAGCCCCTTCAGGAATCGTCTGGAGACATGGAGGATGTCATCAGTGTTAGAGAAGAGTCCTTCCAGGTCAAGATCAGGCAGCTGAAGGGAATAAAGATGCTCCAGGGTAAGGAAAATAGAGGTGGGCTGTGCGTCCTGGAGGTACTCACACCCTTCTAGCTGCCCCACACGACATCCAAGGAGCTGGAGCAATGCCCCACTTCAGGAGACGTTGGAGATGCTGAGACCTGGCTGTGCTCCTGAGCAGGAGAATGAGGCCTTTTCACCTTACCTTTCACCCTCTCAACAGGGTCACTCTACAGTCCCCAGCCTCAGGGCAGGGGGACAGTACCCACTCTCACCTGCTTCTTCTGGAGATGTGTCCGGATGTCCAACACGCAGAGCTGGAGGTTGTGGACGTAGCTGGCCTCTGTGGTGATGAGCTCCTCCACAGCCAGCCGCTGGCTCAGCTCCATCCTCTCGCAGGCCATCAGCTCCTCGTAGATGGCCTCTCCAGGCTCATCTGCATCCTCAGCATCGGGCTCTGCACTATGGGCACTCGCCATCTCGGCGGGACACGCTGCAGGCAGTGACAGAGGGTTAGGGCCAGGCTGTGGCAAGTGCTCTGGCGCCCAAGCCAGCTCAGTGCCCACGCTCCCTCCCAGGTGCTGGGGTCACCTCACAGCACATCCCCAGGGACACTCAAGCCATCTGCA
This sequence comes from Pterocles orientalis, assembly GCA_011057875.1. Classification (NCBI taxonomy): domain Eukaryota; kingdom Metazoa; phylum Chordata; class Aves; order Pterocliformes; family Pteroclidae; genus Pterocles; species Pterocles orientalis. The sequence goes on from WKFP01015494.1 coordinate 97,403, forward strand.
TTTACAAGCAAAGTGTGAATAACACTCCAAACCACAAAACCCTAAAGTCCTGCAAGCCAGGAGCGGGCTGGCTGCGGAGGGCAGACACCCACGTGTGGCAGGCGTGGACTTGCCACACTCACGTGCACAAACTCCAGTGACCACGTGTAGGGCCAGGGTGCAGGCAAGGGGAGCCCCAGCTGCAGGCAGGGGGCCGGCAGCGCTCGCCTGGCACTGGGTCTGCGCAGGGGCTGGTCCCCAAAAGCGGAGCGTGGTTTCCCTGCCAGGGCTAGCTGTTCCCTCCCTGCCTCAGCTGCCCATGCCTGGCACATTGCCTCACGTTCAAGAGTCCTATTCAAAGTACAAAGAGTATTTTTGCAGTGCTGGATCAAGAGACATTTCTGTGGCAGAGAGAGACAATTTAAGAGTGACGGAGATGGGGGGAGAAGTGGGCGAAGCCGCGGGCACCTCTGCCAGAGACACTGTCAGCCGCCGGTGCGCAATGCCCATGCCCTGCCCAGCACAGCCCGCTCCCCTCTCCTCTCTGCCTGTGGAGAGCGTGAAAAATCAGAGCTGATTCATGTCTTAGGGATCATCCTCTGCTCTACCTGATGCTGCGGAGGATGGAGAAGCTCCCAAAGCATCACAGACAGTGCTCATCCCAGGCAGGAGGCCTTGAGAGAGTGGCACGGCACAGCCCACACCAACACAGCACACAGCTCAGCTGGATCCAGACCCAGGCCAGGACAGGGATGCTGCCAGGCAGCCTGCCTGCTGAGGCTGCGGAGGAGGTGAAGAGTGAAGGCAGGGTGGTGGTGGCTTGCCAGGATAAAAGCAAGATGGCACAAGCAGAGGAATGGGGAAGGCGGCTCTGCATCTGCCCTCCACTGCCTGCCCAGCCAGTGCACCTTTTCGCACCCCACCATCAGCCGGCCTGTTTCAGGCCAGGTGCCTGCTTTGGGGGTAGCAGCCCCAAGCAGCTGCAGTGGGAGCAGGGAGAGGGGCTGACGGAACAGCTGGAGCCTCCACTGGGGAAGGGTCCAGCTGACAAGTGGCTGATACAGTTATGAGCCCTGGGCAGGGTGAGTGTCCCCTCCTGGCACCAGCCCACAGCTGCACGGAGGAGAGCTGGGCTTGGCACAGCAAGCAAATGCCCATGAGACTGTACAGGACCTCTGCCTGCCTTACAGGGAACGTTACCCCACCAGCTGTCATCCCTGCCCTCTGTGGATTCGGCTGCCACCCCTGCCTGTGGCATGGCGCTGGCTGCTATGGGACACGGAGAATGGGAGACACTTTCCTGAGCCCCTTTGGGTGCTCCCGAGGTGTCCAGGCAGAATGACGCCTATCAAGGACTGTTGGACAAGCCCAGTGTCCTCTGCTTGGGGGTGACAACAAAATCCTTGTACAGAGAAAGGGCTGCAGTGGAGGCAGGTGGAAAGCCCTGATCTGAGGCACTCCCTGAGCCCTGGAGAGATGCCCTGCAGCTCGGAGACATGCAGGCACTGGAGTGTCACTGGTCCCTACGCCAGCATCTCCCAGAGCATACAGACGCTTTCGGGGGTTGCCCCCAAGCTGGGGAAGCCTCTTTCCCTCCCCTCACCTCCCCGGCCTGAAACATCAGAGGAACAAGGGAATTGTGAGAAACCAAAAAGAAGCATTTCTGGGCAGCACTGGGCCAGGCGGAGAGTGCCAGAGCAGGTTTCATTCCCCAGCTCTCCTCCCACGCAGCTGCCTGCCTTCAACATGTCGCTGCTGCCTCAGTGGCTCCGAGCATCCCTGTCCATAAAGAACCAGGCAGCGGTCCCCTCCAGCACTCGGGGACCCAAATGCAGGGGACGCTGTGGCCGTGTGGCCACTGGCATGCTGGGACAGTGCCAGCTCCAGGCCCACAGCTCCTGCCCTGCGCCCCGAGAGACAGGCTCCAGCAGAGCTGTGCCATCTCCCCGCTCCCCACACTGCTCCAACCCAGGTGTCACCTCTGCACCCCGAAACCAGCTGCCCCAGCCCCGGCTCTTACCTGTGGAGGAGGCAGGGGCTGGCGCCGGGGAGCCGTGCCCAGCTGCGGCCGCTCTCCTGCAGCTGCGGGAAGTTAATGACAAACCCGCTGCGCCGCAGCCGGCGTGACACGGCCAGCGTGGGCAGGACGGGCCAGCTCCCACCACGGGGTGACGGCACCCACGCACCTGCCGCCGCGGAGCTCGGGCCCGGCCATCGCAGCCGCCGCAGGGCTCGGGGACGGGGACGCAGGCCAGCAGCGGCGGTCAGATGAGCAGCGACGCGCTCCCTGCGCAAGCCCGGCTGCGGCGGGGAGGCTGGCGGCTGGCCAGGCAGGCAGGCAGCCGGGGCTCACCGCCTCCGCCGGCAGCACAAGCCGGCCGGGAGAGGAGCTGGGGAGAGAGAGCCGGGGGAGTCGCTGCAGCAGCGGCGGTGACGGGGGTCCTCTCATCTGCAAAAGCAGCTGGTCCCCCGGCGCCGTGCCTGGGTCTGTATGAGCCCCTGGCATTGCAGCAGCATTACCCCCTTTCTCCTTGTCGTGCCCCCAGCACGGCAGCCCCCGGTGTCCTGGTGACCTGTGCGGGGCAGCAGCTCCGGCTGGCGGGCAGGAGCCACACCGGCTGGCTTCTGCCGTAGATAAACAGGGACAAGTCCACTGTGTCTTTTTATAGCCTTGTCGTGGCCCCAGTGTGTTGCCACCTCAGCACTAGCCAGGGGAGCCCGGCTGGTGCCCTGGTGCTCCCACAGCCCATCCACGAACATGGGCTTCCCCTCCCGATTATCCCACAGGCAGGCACGCCCCCGGCTGCATGCCCCTCTGCTTTGCCATTGCTTCCCAGCTGCTCAGCCATGGAAAGAGGTTCAGAGAAAATAGAAATGAAAATATATAATGGAGGAAGTGGTTGGACAGATTGAGCCATTGGGAGCTAGTGGCTGTGTGGCATGAAGTTGTTTTTTCACTTGTGAGGTGTTTGCATCCTTATAAACAAGCTATTGAGAAGAGAGAGGCTGATCTGCAGCCAGCTCCGGCAGCTGGGAGCTTGTCCCCAGCTCAGCTGCAGGGAGGGGATGGTGGCACTTGGGTTTTTCCACGCTGACCCACAGTGTCCAAAAAGCATCACAGTGAAAAGGACTCTGTCTTTCAGTGACTCATGCAGGTCACAGGCAGTGTCTGTGTCCAGAGCCAAACCTCCCCATGGGCCAGGACAAGCTCTCTGGTGCAGCCCTTCCCTCTGGAGCTATTTCTGGAGGTACAAGCCAGCCCTTCTCCCCCCCGCCATGGGGCTGTGCTGGGGATATGCAATGGCCCTCCCTTGTCCTTGCACTGGAGGGATGCTGGAGCAGTGGAGGGTGGCGGTGGCAGATGTCTAAGCAGAGCAGCACAGCAGCGAGAGGAGCCAGACATGGGAAGAGGCAGAAGCACTAACGCCTAGGCAGGTTTTTGGCAGAGAAGCCAACGCACAGCGATGTCCTCAGGCCGGGTGGGTGGCTGGGGCAAAGCCACCCCTGAGGGCAGTCCCCAGGCTGCCCCATGCCCTGTGGGCTTAGGGAGAGACACAGGGCCACGGGAGCAGCCCACACATGGCTGGGCAGCAAGGGCTTTACCTGGCTGTGGCACTGGAGACACAGATATTGTCCTTCCTCCCTTGCAGGTGGCAGCAGGGACTCAGTCCTTGCAGTGAAGCACCTGGCTGGGCAGCCTTTGGGCTGACATTGCACCGATGTCGGGAGTTCCCCAGCCTCATCCTCGGGCAGGCGCTCTTACTTCTCCATCCAACGAAGCCATCGCACTTTGAAGCACGTCACCACCACTTTGCTCCCATCAGCATCTTGTGATTGATGACGCCAGGGCACAAACCACGCTCTCACAGCTGCTGAGGGAGTCCCGGCAGGGCAGCACTTCCCCCTCGGACAGCATTCTCCCTTCACCAGGGCCAGCACAGTGGGGTGGCATCCCTGTCCACTTGCTCCGCCCTGGCCAGCCCATGCCATGGGCATTGCCTCTGGCATATTTCCCATTCCAGTGTCACAGCACTGCCACCACTCTAGGGGTCCCCAGAGAGGCATGAGAGCAGGCTGGCTGCCCCAGCCTGGCTCTAGTTACATGGGAAAAGCAAATAGGTGCTGGCAGGTCGAGCACAATTGTTTGTGTCCCAGGGCAAGATGTTGTGCTCCGGTTAAGCCAAGCTAAGGAGTTCCAGCAGGGTGGGCTGTCCCTGGCACCCCTGGCATCGGCAGTCACATAGCCTTGTGGGCAGCCAGCACTCCCACCCTGCAAACGCAAAACCTGGCAAGCGACAGCAAGGTGTGGGACCATGTGTGGGACCCTGCAGCTGCTGTGGAGGGAGGCAGGACTGCCTTCTCTCGCAACAGAGCCATCTTTGTGTAACCTCATTGCAAAACTGTTTTTACAGGATGCTTCTCGCACAGTAAGAGTGAGCCATCTTCACGGCACCACCCGGCCCTCTTATACCTGCTGCCACAGCAGGAGCCCTCTGCCTGCTCCTTTCTGGCAGTATTTAAGAAAAAAAAACCAACCATAAGCTGCTGGTGGGACAAGGTCCCCCTGTGACACTCCTTGTGTGACAACCACAGGCCCAGTCCAGAGGCTGGACTGACACCTGCTTGATGGTGCTGGGCTCCAGCTCAAAGTAGGCATCATGGTAACAGCACCAGCAAGAGGGAGGCAGGTCTGCAGGGCAGGAGGCTGCCAGCTGCCGGAGCCAAGTACAGGCAGGAACGTGCACTGCCCAGCGTGTATGCAGCCATCTGGGGAGAGGTTCCACCTCAGACAAGAAGGTGGTTATTGCCCCCCTGCATCTACCCCCAAGTTTCTACTGGCTCCTGGAAAGCTTTTTGCTGTCAACAGGAATTTTCTCAGCTACTCAAAACGTTAAAGCTCAGACTGTTCGGCTGAAAGCTAGAGCCATCAGGGGGCTCTCTGGGAACACAGCAGATAAGCTTTGAGTTAGACAGGGCTTGCTCAGAAAATAAACACAGCTTCCAGCCATGCAAAGCACGACAGTTCAGGCTATGCCTAATAACAGCAGGCGGGGGTTCCTCTCCGAGCAGCAGGTTTGCACAGGAAAGTTACATTTCCTCTACTTAATCTTTTCCATTATTACTGTTCTTTGGATTTCTTTCCTGTCTCAAAAGGACTTTGTGACCACACACCGCTATCAGCCATTCATGGTGGAAAAGAAAACATGTGGAAAAAAATAGCAGCTCTAGAATGTGCTTGCAGGTGCGTCCTAATCGCAAAACTTCCTCCCACACTGCAGGTCTAGGAAGCGGACTTTGCCTCCAACACCCTGGGTTGTGTGTGCTGTGAAAAGCATGGGAATTTGAGCTAAGGTGCTAGGGAAAGGAGGATGAAGGCCATGAAATCAAAGGTCTTTATTCTGCTGAGCTGGCCACTAGCAGGAGCAGCTCCTGAAAAACCACACCGATGTCATTCCTTTCTCTTCCTTCTTCCCTTTCCAGCTAATGTAACTCTGTGGGAGGGAAGGAGGGCTGTGCATACCTGCTCGGGATAATCCCATCCACGCACTTGGTCAGGGTTGTGCCATGAGCATGCTCCTACGCAGGCAGAAACTGTCAGCTCCAGCGGTCTGGACGGAGTTGCAGGCTCCAGCCTTAAGGCTGGGGGACACTGGCTGCACCAGGAGGCAGAGCACAGCCTAAAAAGAAGCGGATAGAATTTGATCCAAGCGGGATAAATTAAGAGTCAGCACTTTATTTCTAAGAGGGTTATTTATGGGCCTTAGGCAGTTCCTCTCAGCCCTCTCTGAGGCTACAGCAGCTCAAATCACCTGTATCCACATTTTAGTGCTTGAAGCTTCACATCCACCAGCCTCTGTGGTCCTTCCCTCTCCCCACCAAGCCCCTGCTGCTTCGCATTATGTTTCCTGCCCAAGATCTCCATCTCTCTCCCAGGGTTGGTGATTCTGGGCCTTTCACCCATCAGTCCCACGTCCCTGTTATCAGCTGAGCCAGCTGATGGTGAGGACAGCTCGAGGAGAAAGCCGGACACTGATTCAAGGGCACCAAATGCCGAGGTATGTGCCCTCCTGCCCAGACAGCAGTGCCTGTCCTTCGGCACCAGTGCAGAGCTGTGCTTTGGTGGGAGCCCTCTGCCAGCTCTTGCTCAATGAACCAAGCAGTACTGATAGTTATTCTTTTCTTAATGCAGGGATGCTGGTGGCTGCTTTTCTTGCTGGTATCTCTGCTGGTGAAGGATAACAATTTGCTGGAGAGCACAATTACCCAGTTAGCAAACAGGTTATTTCATAAGGGCTGTGGTCTGTAAGGTCTCCCATCCCTGCCCATCAAGGACATGGACACCAGGCCCTTCCTGGGGACTGGTGTCTCCAAACCTATGAGCAGGACTTAATCCCTGCCTCTGCCCTGGCCCAGCCTGGAAAGCCATAGCCAAGCAGCACGCAGACATGTGCATGATCCATGGGCACCTGGGAAGGGGTGCCAGGAAGGGATGGGGGTGTCTGCAGCACCTCGCACCTCTGGGACCACTGACACCCCATCACAGGGCAATGCCAGTGATGGTGCCTTGCCCAAAGCATCTCACACCATCCCACCAAGCACCTTCTGCCTGGAGTGAGGAGGTAAGGAGACATGAGAAAGGCAAGAAGAGTTTAGAAAATTCTGGTGGTTTGTGCTGATTAGTCATTTCTACTGATCAAACCAACATCTTCTCCCTGCCTGACTCTGTACAGTTTCTGCTCCTGACAAGTCATTACAGCCACCCACCCGCAGAGCTGGATCTCCACGTGACCACCACCTCCTCCCCACAGCACCCCACGCTTTCGCCCCAGGCCACCCTGGCCCCCCACCGCTGGCACCCCACCCACAGGTGCAGTTGCTCTCCTCTGCAAGGTGAGGGCGCGAGCAGGTACGCAGAGGCGTGTCCCCTCGAGAGTCACCTTCTCCTTTGGGATCAGGTACCTCTGGAGTCCTACCAGCACCCAGTCCTCCAGGCAAATTCCTGCAAGAGCGGTTATTCTGGAGTCACTGCTGCAGAGACGTTGCAGGAGCTGACGTCTCTTGCTCGAGAGAGAAATGAAGGGTGGGAGGGAGGCAAGAGCAGCCCTTTGAAGCTGCCAAGCCCGTCCGGGTGCAAACTCTCCTCCACGCCTTGTTCCACTGACGCAACTGGGAGTGCCTCAGTCTGGACAGGGCTTGTGCCTACGCCACGGGCAAGCGTAACAGCCGCCCCCTTGAGAGGGCTCATCCTGTGCTGGTTTCACTACTGAAGGCAGAAACCCAGCCCATGACTCAGGTGGTGTGCTGTGTCTCACAGCACAGTGAGGACGCCTGAAGCCAAGACCCTGTACAGACCACCAGCTCCATGCTGCCGGCAAGGCGAGCAGGGGTGGGCAGCCCCCAGGCTTTGTGCAATGGGCTGGGGAAGCCCACAGCCAAGAGCCTTTTCAGGGGAGCCGCCTAATGCCTGGGCTCCCCCTTCATTTCACGAGCAGATAAACAACCAAGCCAGGAACACCGGGCACCTCCACTGGAGGCTGTGGAGACCTGGGGGTGGGCAGTTCCCTGGAATTATTGGAGGTCTGACTGATCCTGGCAGAGCAGTGCTGTGGGGCTGCTCCGTGCCAAGGCTGAGAGGACAGAGAGATGTGGCCAAACAAACCCAGAAGGGGTGCAAACAGGCTGAGGTGGAAGGAGAGGTCCAGGGGTCTCTGGAGCCCCAGCAGCAGCTGCAAGGCTCCAGGATCAGCTCACAGTGTCGCCCACGTGTCCTCTATCCACATTCTCACATCTCAACAAGGAGGATGTTTTACTGTGGAGGAGGTTGCTGTAGAAAAAACCCAGCAGCTAACACCATGGAATACAAAACAGTGGCTGGGAGTCCCATGTGCTGGTGGTGGCTGAGGTCTGACAGCCGAGAGTAGAGTCTCCCGGTCAGCCTGGGCACCACCGGCCCGGGCCCTGGGGTCCTGTACAGTTCAGCCCCCCGGACCCATCCATGATCCTGGCTCCGGACACATGGGGCTTCCTGGGAAAGCAGCAGCGCCCGGCCGGGAGCGCTCTGCCTGTCAGTCACTTCGGCTGAAAGCAGAGCTCCCTGTGCGTCAGCAGACATTGCCCCATCTCCTTCCCTCCAGCCACGGCTGCCACGTCAGAAGGATGTCTCCATCATTATCGTGTGCAGATGAGATGCCAGCTCTGGCTCTTCCGCCCGCGCCCCAGTGCAGGCCTCCTCCTCGGCCACGATGGTGGAGAGCCGCCAGCCTCGACACCTTCCAGTCAGAGACCCCTCGGGGCCAGCTCTCAGCCATGGGAGATCACGGGGGCTTCCAGCAAGGATGGGGGAAGAAAACCTGGTTCCTGTGGTCTGCTGGGGTGTCCAGTGAGGTGTCCAGCCAGGTCCCTGGGGACTTGGTGCTGTACAGGAGGGAGCGAGGAGGGACCAGCCAGGCAAAGCAGGACAGGGCAGGACGGGCTGGAGTGAAGGGTGTGTTTTCACAGCAGAGGGATGTTACCCATGAAGAACCTCTGAGCATGTCCAGAAATGATCTGAAAAAATGCAGGGACAGCAAAGTGACCATGTCTGCCACCAGCACTGAGCTTCTCAGAGCAGAGCAGACAAGGGCAGGCTGCGAGGGGCTGCCGGGTCCCTCTCGCTGAGGATGGAAAGGCAGCCAAGGAGACTCCACGCAGGCAAAGGCAGAGCGAGCACACAGAAACCAGTCCTAACACTGGTTAGTGACGGGCTCTGACCAGTCCATCTCCTCCCAGAAAGGAGATCTTGGGAGGAGTACTAAATGAGGTTTGCAAAATGTCTGGAGCAGAAAAAGTACAAAATTCAATGTTGAAAATGAGCAGGAAAGAAACAGGATGAGAAAAGAAACACCGCTGCTGCGTATGACAGTGATGTGCCCATGCTCAGGAGGCAGCATGTGGGTCTGGCTCTCCCCATTGCCCCCGTCTCAAGAGGGCTATGGAGGGCGCTCAGAGAAGGGAAGCAGGAATGACCCAAGCTCTGGAGCAGCCTCTGTGTGAGGAATGGCTCCATGGCCAGGAAAAGGGATGACAGAGAGGCGTGTGGTACAGAGCTGCACTGTCCTGGGAGGCACGTGAGGGTACCGAGCAGTGATTACTCACCATCTCTTCCAGTATAGGAGGACAAGCTCCACACAAAAATGCCTGGAGGGAAGTTTAAAACAAGGAAAAGGAAGTGGTTCTTGGTGCAACATATAGTTAAACTGTGGAGCTCCTCACCACAGGATGTGACAGATGCAAAGCATTTGAACAGGAACTGGATGAATTCATGGAAGAAAAATCCTTTGGGTTATTAAATACAAAGAACCATCATCTCTTCCTTAAGGCTGGAGGACTGGTGGGAGCTGGGGGCCTACTCTCAGGAAGTCTTGCTGCACCCTTACTCTGTTCCTCTGTAAACATCTGCCCTGGGCCACAGCCAGAGCCAGTATATTGGCCTAGCTGAGCTGTCACACAGCTCTTACATTTTGTCAAACAACTACCCTGAGATGAAACCACAGGGTGTGCAGCTCCCCAGGAACATCACACACCACATCGCGAGTGGGGTTTGCGGAGGTTCTGTGGATCCCCTTGGGGCAAATTAAGGTGAAACAACACCAAACAATCAAATACTGGCTTATAAATTTAATGCATATAATCTTTAGGAAAAAAGAGAAATGTGGGATTTAAAATGTAAAATTGCAAAAAGCAAATGACTTGGTAAAGACAACTCATAATACCACCACCACCCACCAACAACACCAAAACTTACAATGTGATAACGATGTAACAGCACAACTCCCAACAATACAAAAAACCTGCAACCGCTTATAAAACCTGCAATTACTTATCAGTATTAAAACGAGCAATCACTGATCCCAATAAGCAAACCTGCTGAACAAGCCCCAAAAGAACCTGGCATGAAACTTCTCAGGTGTTCCCATATGTGCCAGAGAGAGAAATCAAGAGATGCTTGAAGAGAAAAGAGAAGGAGAGAAGAGAGAGAGAAAAGTTTTCAGAGAGTCAGAAAGGATTTTTTCACCATCCTTTGTATCCTCAGATGAGTCTGTCCTTGACAAGTCTGTCAGCCTCTCTGGAGTCCTCAGGTGCTGGGCACTTGCCTTCACTTTCTTTATTCACCTTTCATAGTTCTCAGGTCTCCACCTAACTTTCTCCAATGAGCATGGCAAGCAATGGGCCACACATAGGAAGCGGAGAGGGGTGTCTCCTTAATAAGAGGGGGAAGGGTGGCATGAAACCTTTCAACCAGTGGGGTCGGTGGTGGTGCAGCCCCTGAACTGGATTAACTTTGGCTGAACTTTCTTTGTTGGCGCCTTGGACCTGGGGGTGCCGACCTTGTTAAGCAAAAGTTTGTCCTTGGTTAGTGAGGGGAGTAAAGCCTTTGGTGCGTTCTCCTCCCTTCTGAGCGGCAAGGAATAGGATTATTGCCTATTGCCTTTTTCCAGCCAAGGTGTTTGAGACACCCCAAGGCCTTCCCTCACCAGGGCCTTTGACAGGCAGTGAGTCCTGTACAGACAGGTGTTTGTAGAGCTGGGTGGTGTTGGTGCAGTTAGAGGAGGTCTGAATTCTGGAGCTGGGTTATTTCTTGGGGGGGGGGGGCAGTGTGGTGGTGTTCTAGATCAGAATCTAGATTAACATTCTAGATTAGGTTCCAGATAACTTTCTAGATCACTCGACAGTTCTAGAGCAGGTTCTTAGAGCAGGTTCTAGGTCACTTGAAAGTTCTAGATCGGTTTCCAGGCTGCCTTAGAACTCCATTGGGTTCTGAGGCAGGGAGGACCTAGTTCAGGCAGCTGTTTTGGCTTCTCAAGAGGATTTGGACTACCTGCTGCTGATGAAAGCAGTCTCAATGGGTTTTTTTCCTTTCTTATTTTCTCTTTTTTGCCTTGCATGCTTTTTTTCTTCTTTCGGGGTCTTCTGACTTGAAGGCCCATAGGATCATCCCACAAACTGCAGCTTTCCCAAGTTTCTAGCATGCTGACTTGCCCTGCCTCTGTGGACCTTCTTTTTGCTGGAGGCAACATTGGAAAGTGGACAAACTCCTACTTGACCATCTCCTTTGCAGCAACTGCTTACCACCCTCCTGCTCCAGGTGCCAGCCTGCTCAAGAGCCTTGTCCAGTTGGCTTTGTCACCCACTCTTATGCCCAGAAGAAGCACTTCAGACAGGGCGTCCATCCACCTCACAAAGGGCTCAACATTTCTAGAGGATGCTCCAGGACTTGCACCCACAGCTGCAAATGCCAGGCTAACCCCAAAGCTGAAGAAGAAATAGAGGAATCATGACAGCAAGACTCAAATCTCCACTGTCACTTGCCTGCTCATGAGGCAGAGGGATGGAGCAATGACCATCTCTGCCACTGGCAGAGCCCTTCTCCAGCTGCGTCTCAAGTCCCAGGCAGGTTTGAAAGGCCGGAATAAGAGATTGCCCGCTCTCCTCAGCACTGCACTCCAGCGATAAGCTTGTGATCCCTACAGGTAGTTGGAGCGTTGGCAGAAATACTGGGCTGATGCTGCTAGTTTTGGACTGCAATGGCAAGGGTTGAATCTTGAGCAATACTCAGCATTTGGTGGCCGCCTTCTTTCACTTGGACTCAGGGATGGCTTGCTGGTGCAGACACACAGAGAGGACTTAGAAATATTGGTGTCCTCTGCATTTGCTTTGAAAAAGTTAATGAGCCGTGCTCTGGCATGTCATATAGTACCCTGGGCACTATTTCTTAAAGGGAAACAACATATCATGGTACAGTTGTACGTAAATTCATATTGTGTTGTGATGACTAAGAGGTGTAACTGCTGCTGGGATACACCCAGGAGCTATTTACCGCTCTGCAGACCAAAGAGGAAACACCCATCACATCACCTAGTGGGAGGTGACCCTGCCCATAGCAGGGGGATAGGAACGAGATGATCTCTAAGGTTTCTTCCAACCCAAACCATTCTATGATTCTATGTCCTTGAGACAGAGGATGGGAAAAGAGTCTGGGAATTCATGGAAACCATAACACATGTTCTGGTCACAAAACTTCATTTAAAAAATGTTATTTTGCTGGAACTCAGTTGCGTCTCTGTCACCAGCCTGGACCTCTGTGCACACATCTCCCCTCCACTGCTTAATGCTCTCGAAAGTTTTAATCAGCTCAGAGGTGGCAGGAGCTGGCTACTCGGGCGTGGCACTTGACTTCAGTGTCTTCTGTTTGCCTGCTGCTACAAGGTCTGAGTATATGATCTGGTCACTGTGATACCCAGGCAGCTCTACTGAACTCAGTCTGAGTTTGGGGATTTCCGAACATCCTCTCTGGTTCCCCAGAGGCACGCTGGGAGATGCTGTCACATGCCTGGAGTTCCCTGCAATGCACCAGTTCTCAGTAGCTGGTATGGAGATGTGATTCCAGCAGCTTTAACAGGAAGATCTGACTCTGGTCTGTCTCCTGTGTTGTTTGGGAGAGGGTCCAGCAGAGGTAAAATGAGAAAAAAATTTTATTTTTAGAAACATCTGTTTCCAGGATAGTTTTTCAAAGAGGTGACTGACGGGGCTTCATGTGCTCCAGATACCAAACACACCAGTCACAGTGTGGGTCACTCTGGCAGCTACCTGACCCTTGGGAAGTGAACAGGATACTTGAAGGGGAATGAATCTTTTTGTAGCTCCTGCCCTAACCTGCCATAATGTCCTGGGTCCAGCTGGGATAGAGTTAATTCCTCACAGAAGCTGGGAGGTGGGTAGCCAAAGGGATATTCGATACCATGCTGACGTCATGCCCCGGGTCTTGGGGGGACGCGGCTGGTTGGTTTTTTGTGAAAGCTCCTGGTGAGATATTCATTGTATCAGTGTTTCCATTGTATTTTATACCTTGTCTTATTGTTATATTCTCTTACCTTTTGTTTTCCTTGTGTGGTGTTATTAAAAGTCTGTCGTTATCTCAACTCACGCGGTTCCATTGTTTTTTTTTTCTTTTCTCCTACCCTTTCCCATCTTACCGGGAGGGGAAGGGGGAAGGGAGGGGGGGGTGGTCGCGACCACGTGGTGGTGGTCCTGACCCAAGACAATATTTTGGCGCCCAACGTGGGGCACGAAGGGTTGAGATAACGACAAGTCTGACCAGCACGTGCTTTAATAATTTGTTACATTCATTTTTCTTGTACTAATTAAGCAACTTGCTGGTCATGATGCTGGCCCGTTTGTTCTCAGGGTGCTGTTATGTGAAGCCTTGTATGTATTATGTTCTCCCTGTGGCAGTGTTTATCAGCTCAGGGAGAAGGACCAGGGCGATGCTTTTGTTGTACTGGACTATGCTGGCTTACGATATGATGGAGGCACAAGCCATGCGGCTCGGCGGGTATTTGTATGCCGCGCTGTGGTATCTCGGGCGCCCCCTCTTGATGGTTGTCGGTAATAACACCCAATTTATGGGAGAGACGGAGGGGGGGGTACACACCCCCACCCCTTCAATTACTCTCTCTCAT